>CM077148.1:0-166940 GCA_039583875.1 Platanthera guangdongensis | reverse complement strand
CCTCACCGCCACCATCTCCACATTTTGTGAACCCTTTGATGAATTATAAACCTGGTCCATAATAGAAATCAAATAACAAACCTACTACAACAGTGCAAAAAAATATGTTTACCCCCAACCAAATGGAAGAGGAGTAATTAAGTAGTTCATCTTCATTATTCTAACAGTAAAAGCTTAAGATCACCTTTAAGTATGAACAGAGAAAGAACCTACTCCTATGGATTAGCAAATGGCCCAAAAAATTTAATGAATAGCTCCACTAGTAAATCTGAATCATTTAATCAATTAAATGACCTGGTTTTCCATAAAATCATCAACAAATCATTAGCCTAATAAGGGTATAATTGTGGGAACTGAGTACAAACCATAAATGAAGCAGATAAGGTGTTTAATATTACCCAGGGAGTCTTTGGCGGTTACTGGCATGCTTCGGAGAAGAGGTCGTTGCAACCAGAAGTAGGAGTTGTTGCTTTGGGGGATTCGTTGGTGTTTTGCAGGCATTCAGAGGGGATACAAGATTTGGGAGAGGCAGAGGTGGGGAAACTGCCGATTAGAAATGCAAATGAGGAGTTTATCGTTACCCAAGGGAGTTCTCGCTGGTAATTGATCGCACCTTGGCAGGCTTCGGCGAGAGGTCGTCCCAAACAGAAGTTCTCTCCGCTTAGGGGTATTCGCCGGCGTTCGGCACTCGTTCAGGTGCTGTAGCACGAGATGGTTCAGAGGGGAAGGGGAAGGGGATTCGGGATTTCGGGAGATCAGGTGGGGGAAACTACCGTTTAAATTTAGGCGGAAGTGGCCGTGTAACTGCTGAGTAAATTTAGGGGCCTAAATTTATTTATTAATTTTGAGCGAAGTTTTAATTTTTTTATTGATTGATGTAGGCATGTAGCCACTAATTTTATTATGAAAACACCTTAAATCAAATATAAAAATAACATAAAAACCTAATTTCCTATTTCTTTTGAAAGGACATGCACAAACCCAACCCGTGCATGTTCCTTTCTCACGTCATTCTTGGTTTCGGAACTCAGTCGTCGGCCGCCTCCCCTTCTCTCCATGATAGTCGCTTGTTTCAAACCCCATCAGAACTGAAAACCAAAACCTCCCTTCCCGTCGACACCAATATTCTGGAAGGTATTACACCCCTTACGCCAACATTTTTAGCCTCCAGGAGTGGCCGACGAGCACTATTTTCTTGATTTCAGTCCAATGCATGACGTTATTTTTTCTTGTTTTAGGGTTCTATTTCAGTCTCCCTTCATATGTGAGCGTGTGCATACTGATTTTAGGTTTTGATAGAAATATTTTGCATTTGAACGAATGCTCCCTATTTAACTTTATTTTGGATAAATTTTGTCCTCTCTTCATGAAGGCAGTATATGCATATGTGCCTAGGGTTTAGTGACTTTTTAATTCATCACTAAATATGCGTCTTTTGTGACAAAATATATGTTGTTATTAAAACCTTGTCAGGCCTTTAGTGACAATTTTTTGTTGTCACTAAAGATTACTCTTTAGTGACTAAATGCTCAATTCATCACTAAACACGTGTCTTTAGTGACGACATATTTTTGCCACTAAATGTTCGTCACTAAAGCTATATCTTTAGTGACTAACATTTTATTTGGCCACTAAAGTTGTGTCTTTAGTGACTACACTTTTACTTTGTCACTAAAATTTATCTTAGTGACTAAACATTTACTTCATCACTATAGATATGTCTTTAGTGACTAAATATATTTGGTCACTAAAATTTCATCACTAAAGGTCATTTTTTTTGTAGTATGGCTCAAAAATATTGCTCAATAAATATGGCACAAGAAATATGACTCAATAACTAAGTCTCAATAAATATTACTTAGTAAATATGGTTTAGTAAATATGATAAAATAAAAATGGCGCCATTAATATTACTCAATAAATATGATCATAAATTTGGATTCAGTTATCTTTTTTTATTCTAGAAAAACCCATTAAAAAATGCTCTGAATGATTTACCATTGGCAAACAGGTAACCCACTCGGGCTCGTTCAACGCTCAATAAAGATGTTATTATAAATACTACGCAATAAATATGGGCAATAAATATATCTCAATAAATTGGCGAAAAAATACGGCTCAATAAATATGGCTTATTAAATATTCCTCAATTAAAATGCTTCAAGAAATATGATTCAATAATTATCTCTCAATAAATATGACTCTTGAAATATGGCTCAATCATAACGGCTCAATAAATATGGTGTAATAAATAAAGCCAAATAAATAAAGCCATACATTTTGATCTGACAGTCCATTTTTATCCAGAAAAAGACATTTGAAAAAATCTCGGATAAATCTATCTGTGACAAACAGTTTACCTGTTCGGGCTCATTTAACACTAAATAGATATAGCGCAATAACTATGCACAAATAAATATAGCTCAATAAATATGGCTCAATAAATAAGGCCACAAAAATATGGCGCAATAAATATGACTCAATAAATATGACAATATTTTTTGTTCAGGTTGTCCATTTTCAGACCGGAAAACCCCATTTAAAAGTGCTCGAAATGATTTATCTATTGGTGAACATGATTACCTGTTTGGGCTTGTTTGACACTCAATAAAATATTTCATAATAAATATGGCGTAATAAATATGACAAAATAAATATGACATAATAAATATAGCCCAATAAATATAGATGTAAATGATTTATCCAATGACAATTATGTTTACTCAGTCGCGCTAATTGAACACTCAATAAGTATATTATAATAATAGTACATAATAAATATGATGCCAATAAATATATCTCAATAAATTTGGCGTAATAAACATGCTCAAGAAATATAGCTTATTAAATATATTTTAATGAAAATGTCACAAGAAACATAGCTCAATAATTATGTCATAATAAATATGGCTTAGAAAATATGGCTCAATAAATATAACTCAATAATATGGCATTATAAATATAGCCCAATAAATATAGAACAATAAATATAGCATATTTTTGATCCGGTTGTCCATTTTCAGCCACAGAAAGCCTATTGAAAAGTGCTCGGAAAAATCTATCATTTAGCAAATAGATTTTCCCGTTTATGCTCATTTAACCCTATATAAATATGACACAATTAATATGACACAAATAAATATGACTCAGTTAATATGGCTCAATAAATTGGCCAAAAAATATGGCGTAATAAATATGATTCAATAAATATGACGATAACTTTTATTCCATTTGTCCGTTTTTAGCCCGAAAAAAACTCATTAAAAAACCTCTGAATGATTAATCCATTGGGGAACATGTTTACCCGCTCGGGCTCGTTCAACACTCAATAAATATGTTATAATAAAATACTTCGAAATAAAAATGGCACAATAAATATTTCTCAATAAAATTTTCGTAATAAATATGGCTCAATAAAAATGTCTTTTTAAATATCTCTAATGTTAATGTTTCAAGAAATATGGTTAAATAATTTTGTCTCAATAAAAATGACTCATGAAATATGACTCAATCATAATGGCTCAATAAATATGACACGATAAATATTGCCCAATAAATAAAGCGATAATTTTTGATCTCGGTGTCCATATTCATCCCGAAAAAGACATTTCATAAAAACTCGGAAAAATATATCTTTGGCAAACAGATTTACTCGTTCAGGCTCGTTTAACACTATATAAATATGGTGTAATAAATATGACACAAATAAATATATCTTTGTAAATATGTCTCAAGAAATATGGCCAATGAAATATGACACAATAAATATAGCTTAATAAATATGACCATAACCTTTGTCCATGTTGCCCGTTTTCCGCCCGAAAGAACTCATTTAAAAGAGCTCGAAATTATCTATCCATTGAGGTACTGGTTACCCGTTTGGGCCTATATATTACTATATAAATATGAAACAGTAAATATGTCGTTATGAGCACGAAAAACTTAGAAATAGACCGAAAAAGGCAATGATCCAATTGTCGTTATCATCCAAAAAAGAAAATAAAAAAGAGCACATAAAGGTCTATCCATTGTCGAATAGATTTACTCATTTGGCTCATTTATCGTTCAATAAAAATGCCAAAAAATCAGGCGTAATAAATGTGGCGCAATAAATATCACACAATAAATATGTGTTAATAAATATGGCTCAAAAACTATTGCTCAATAAATATGGCACAAGAAATATGACTCAATAACTAAGTCTCAATAAATATGGCTTAGTAAATATGGTTTAGTAAATATGATAAAATAAATATGACACATTAAATATGACTCAATAAATATGATCATAACTTTAGATTTAGTTGTATATTTTTATCCTCGAAAAGCCCATTAAAAAGTGCTTTGAATGATTTATCCATTGCAAACTTGTTTACCCACTCAGACTTATTCAACGCTCAATAAATATGTTATAATAAATACTATGTAATAAATTTGGGGTAATAAATATATCTCAATAAATTTGGTGCAAAAAATATGCCTCAATAAATATGGCTTATTAAATATCTCTCGATGAAAATGCCTTCAAGAAATATGATTCAATAATTAGTCTTAATAAATATGACTCTTGAAATATATCTCAATCATAATGGCTCAATAAATATGGCACAATAAATATAGCCGAATGAATAAAACCATGATTTTTGATCTGGTAGTCCATTTTCATCCTGAAAAAGACATTTGAAAAAAGCACAGATAAATTTATCTTTGACAAACAGGTTTACCCGTTCAGTCTCGTTTAACGCTATATAAATATGGCGTAAAAAATATAACACAAATAAATATAGCTCAATAAATATTGCTCAATAATAAGGCCAAAGAAATATGGCGCAATAAATATGACTCAATAAATATGACCATAATTTTTGTTCTGGTTGTCCATTTTCATCCCGGAAAAGCCCATTTGAAAGTGCTCGAAATGATTTATCTATTGGTGAACATGATTACCTATTAAGCTTGTTTGACACTCAATAAATATGGCACAATAATGTGGCATAATAAATATGATAAAATTAATATGGCATAATAAATATAGCCCAATACATATAGAACAATAAATATAGCTCTAAATGATTTATCCATTGACAATCATGTTTACCCGTTCGGGCTCATTCAACACTCAATGAATATGTTATAATAAATACTATTTAATAAATATGACGCAATAAATATATCTCACAAGTTTGGCATAATAAACATGGCTCAATAAATATGGCTTATTAAATATCTTTAATGAAAATGCCACAAAACATGGCTCAATAATTATGTCTCAATAAATATGGCTCAAAAATTATGACTCAATATATATGACTCAATAAATATGGCATAATAATTATAGCCCAATAAATATAGAACAATTATTATAGCCATAATTTTTGATATGGTTGTATATTTTCAGCCCGGAAGGCCTATTGAAAAGTGCTCGGATAAATCTTTCATTAGCAAATAGATTTTCCAGTTCGAGCTCATTTAACGCTAAATAAATATGGTGCAATTAATATGACATAAATAAATATGGCTCAGTAAATATGACTTAATAAATATGTCCAAGGAAATATGACGCAATAAATATAATTCAATAAATATGACCATAAGTTTTGTTCTGGTTGTCCGTTTTCAGCCAGAAAAAACTCATTGAAAAGTCCTCTGAATGATTTATCAATTGGGGAACATGTTTACCTGCTCGGGCTCGTTCAACACTCAATAAATATGTTAAAATTAATACTTCAAATAAAAAATGGCGAAATAAATATTTCTCCAAAAATTTGGCGTAATAAATATGGCTCAATAAAAATGTCTTATTAAATATCTCTAATGAAAATGCTTCAAGAAATATTATTCAATAATTATGTCTCAATAAAGATGACTCATGAAATATGGCTCAATCTAATGCTCAATAAATATGACAGAATAAATATTGCCCAATAATTAAAGTCATAATTTTTGATCTCGTTGTCCATATTCCTCCCGAAAAAGATATTTCAAAAAACCTTGATAAATTTATCTTTGGCAAACAAGTTTACCTGTTCGGGCTCGTTTAACACTATATAAAATATGGCGTAATAAAAATGAAATAAATAAATATAGCTCTGTGAATATGGCTCAATAAATATGGCCAATGAAATATGGTGCAATAAATATGGCTCTATAAATATGACCATAACTTTTATTCCGGTTCTCCGTTTTTCGCTAGAAAAAGCCCATTTAAAAGAGCTCAAAATTATCTATCCATTGGTGAACAAGTTTACCCATTTGGGCTTGTATATTACTATATAAATATGACACAGTAAATATGGCGTTATCAGATCGAAAAGCCCGAAAAAGCCCGAAAAAGCCATGATCTGGTTTCGGTTATCAACCCAAAAAGATAATTAAAAAGAGCACATAAAAGTCTATCCATTGGCGAATATGTTTACCCATTCATGCTCATTTATCACGTAATAAATATGACAAAAAAATCAGGCATAATAAATATGACACAATAAATATGACACAATAAATATGGTTAAATAAATATGCGTTAATAATATTGCTCAAAAAATATTGCTCAATAAATATGACACAAGAAATTATCTATCCATTGGAGAACAGGATTACCCATTTGGGCTTGTTTATTAGTATAAAAATATGACACAGTAAATATGACGTTATCAGCCCAAAAAGCATGAAAAAGCCCGAAAAAGCCAATGATTCGGTTGTCAGTTATCAGCCCGAAAAAGACAATTAAAAAGAACACATAAAGTTCTATGCATTGGCTACCATGTTTTCCCATTCGTGCTAAATTATCGCACAATAAATATGGCAAAAAAATCAGGCGCAATAAAAAGTGACACAATAAACATGGTATAATAAATATGCGTTAATAAATATGGCTCAAAAAATATTGCTCAATAAATATGGCACAAGATATATGACTCATTAACTAAGTCTCAATAAATATGGCATAGTAAATATGGTTTAGTAAATATGATAAAATAAATATGGCGTATTAAATATGACTCAATAAATATGATCATAAATTTGGATTCAGTTGTCTATTTTTATTCTGGAAAAGCCCATTAAAAAGTGCTCTGAATGATAATCTATTTGTAAACAGGTTTACCCACTCGGGCTCGTTCAACGCTTTATAAATATGTTATATTAAATTCTATGCAATAAATATGGGCCAATAAATATATCTCAATAAATTTTGGCAAAAAATGCGGCTCAATAAATTTGGCTTATTAAATATCTCTCAAAGAAAATTCTTCAAGAAATATGATTCAATAATTATGTCTCAATAAATATGACTCTTGAAATATGGCTCAATCATAACGGCTCAAAAAATATGGCACAATAAATATTGCCCAATAAATAAAGCCATAATTTTTGATCTAGTACTCCATTTTCATCTAGAAAAAGACATTTGAAAAAAGCTCGGATAAATTTATCTTTGACAAACAGGTTTACCCGTTCGGGCTCGATTAACGCTATGTAAATATGACCCAATAAATATGAAACAAATAAATATAACTCAATAAATATGGCTCAATATATACGACCATAGAAATATGACACAATAAATATCACTCAATAAATATGACCATAATTTTTATTGTAGTTGTCCATTTTCAGACCGGAAAGGCCCATTTAAAAGTGCTCAAATGATTTATCTATTAATGAACATGATTACCTGTTTGGGCTTGTTTAGTAGTCAATAAATATGGCACAATAAATATGGCGTAATAAATATAATAAAATAAATATGACATAATAAATATAGCCCAATAAATATAGCTCTAAATGATTTATCAAATGACAATATGTTTACCCGTTCGGCTCATTGAACACTCAATAAATATGTTATAATAAATTCTACGTAATAAATATGACGTAATAAATATATCTTAATAAATTTGGCGTAATAAACATGGCTCAATAAATATGGCTTATTAAATATATTTTAATAAAAATTCCATAAGAAACATGGCTCAAAAATTATGTCACAATAAATATGGCTCAGAAAATATGGCTCAATAAATATGACTTAATAAATATGGCATAATAAATATAGCCCAATAAATATAGAACAATAAATATAGCTATATTTTTTTGATCCGGTTGTTCATTTTCAGCACCAGAAAGTCTATTGAAAAGTGCTCGGATAAATCTATCATTTATCAAATAGATTTTCCCGTCCAGACTCATTTAACGCTATATAAATATGGAGTAATAATTATGACACAAATAAATATGGCTCAGTAAATATGGCTCAATAAATATAGCTAGGTAAATATGGCACAATAAATATGATTCAATAAATATGACCATAACTTTTGTTCCGGTTGTCCGTTTTTAAAACGAAAAAACTCATTGAAAAACCTCTGAACGATTTATCCTTTGAGGAACAGGTTTACCCGCTCGGGCTCGTTCAATACTGAATAAACATGTTATAATTAATACTTCAAAATAAAAATGGCGCAATAAATATTTCTCAATAAAATTGGCGTAATAAATATGGCTCAATAAAAACGTATTATTAAATATCTCTAATGAAAATGCTTCAAGAAATATGATTCAATAATTATGTCTCAATAAAGATGACTCATGAAATATGATTCAATCATAATGGCTCAATAAATATGACACAATAAATATTTCCCAATAAATAAAGCCATAATTTTTGATCTCTTTGTCCATATTCATCCCGAAAAAGACATTTCAAAAAAACTCGGATAAATCTATCTTTGACAAAATAGTTTACCCGTTCGGGCTCGTTTAACTCTATATAAATATGACATAATATATATGACACAAATAAATATAGCTCTGTAAATATGGCTCAATAAATATGGCTCACGAAATATGACGCAATAAATATGGCTCAATAAATATGACCATAACTTTTATTCTGGTAGTCCGTTTTCAGCCCGAAAAAACCCATTTAAAAGAGCTCAAAATTATCTATGCATTGGGAAACAGGTTTACCCATTTTGGCTTGTTTATTACTACATAAATATGACACAGTAAATATGGCGTTATTAGCCCGAAAAAGCCAATGATCCAGTTATTTATTATCAGCCCGAAAAAGACAATTAAAAAGAGCACATAAAGGTCGATCCATTGGAGAATAGGTTTACCCATTCGGGCTCGTTTATCGCTCAATAAATATGGCAAAAAAAATCATGCGCAATAAATATGGCACAATAAAAAGTAACTCAATAACTAAGTTTCAATAAATATGTCTTAGTAAATATGGTTTAGTAAATATGATAAAATAAATATGATGCATTAAATATGACTCAATAAATATGATCATAACTTTGGATTTAGTTTTCTATTTTTATCCTCGAAAAGCCCATTAAAAAGTGCTCTGTATGATTTATCCATTGGCAAACAAGTTTACCCACTAGGGCTCGTTCAACGCTCAATAAATATGTTATAATAAATACTACGTAATAAATATGTGGCAATTAATATATCTAAATAAATTTGGCGCAAAAAAATATGGTTCAATAAATATGGCTTATTAAATATCTCTCGATGAAAATGCTTCAAGAAATATGATTCAATACTCACGTCTCAATAAATATGATTCTTGAAATATGGCTCAATCATAACAGCTTAATAAATATGGCGCAATAAATATTGCCCAATAAATAAAGCCAAATAAATAAATCCATAATTTTTGATCTGACATTCCATTTTCATCCAGAAAAAGATATTTGAAAAAAACTCAGATAAATCTATCTTTGACAAACAGATTTACTTGTTCGGGCTCGTTTAACACTAAGTAAATATGGCGCAATAAATATGACAAATAAATATAGCTCAATAAATATGGCTCAGAAAAATCCTCTGAATAATTTATCATTTGGGTAACAGGTTTACCAGCTCGGGCTCATTTAACACTCAGTAAATATATTATAATAAATGCTTCAAAATAAAAATGTCGCAATAAATATTCTCAATAAAATTGACGTAATAAATATGACTCAATAATAATGTCTTATTAAATATCTCTAATGAAAATGTTTCAAGAAAAATGGTTCAATAATTACGTCTCAATAAAGATAACTCATGAAATATGGCTCAATCATAATGACTCAATAAATATGGCATACTAAATATTGCCAAATAAATAAAGCCATAATTTTTGATCACGTTGTCCATATTCATCCCGAAAAAGATATTTCAAAAAAGATCTGATAAATCTATCTTTGGCAAACAGGTTTACCAGTTCGGGCTCGTTTAACACTATATAAATATGACGTAATAAATATGACACAAATAAATATAGCTCTGTAAATATGGCTCAATAAATATGGCCAACGAAATATGGCGTAATAAATATGGCACAATAAATATGACCATAACTTTTGTTCCGGTTGTTCGTTTTTCTCCGGAAAAAGCCCAATTAAAAAAGCTCGAAATTATCTATCCGTTGGTGAACAGGTTTACCCGTTTGGGTTTGTTTATTACTATATAAATATGACACATTAAATATGGCGTTATCAACCCGAAAAAGGCCAAAAAAGCTAATGATCCGGTTGTCGGTTATTAGCCCGAAAAAGACAATTAAAAAACACATAAAAGTCTATCCATTGGCGAACAGGTTTACCCAATCGAGCTCGTTTATCGCACAATAAATATGACAAAAAAATCAGGCGCAATAAATATGGTACAATAAATATGACACAATAATTATAGTGTAATAAATATGCGTTAATAAGTATGGTTCTAAAAATATTGCTCAATAAATATGACACAAGAAATATGACTTAATAACTAAGTTTCAATAAATATGGCTTAGTAAATATGGTTTAGTAAATATGATAAAATAAATATAGCGCATTAAATATGACTCAATAAATATGATCATAAATTTGGATTCAGTTGTCTATTTTTATTCTTGAAAAGCACATTAAAAAGTGCTCTAAATGATTTATCCATTGGCAAATAGGTTTACCCACTCGGGCTCGTTCAACGCTCAATAAATATGTTATAATAAATACTACGTAATAAATATGGGGAAATACATATATCTCAATAAATTTGGTGCAAAAAATACGGCTCAATAAATATGGCTTATTAAATATCTCTCAATGAAAATGCTTCAAGAAATATGATTCAATTATTATATCTTAGTAAATATGACTCTTAAAATATGGCTTAATCATAACAGCTTAATAAATATAGCGCAATAAATATAGCCCAGTAAATAAAGTCATAATTTTTGATCTGATAGTCCATTTTCATTCAGAAAAAGACATTTGAAAAAAGCTCGGATAAATCTATCTTTGACAAGCAGGATTACTTGTTCGGGCTCGTTTAACGCTATATAAATATGGCGCAATAAAAATGACACAAATAAATATAGCTCAATAAATATGTCTCAATAAATAAGGCCACAGAAATATGGTGCAATAAATATGACTCAATAAATATGACCATAATTTTTGTTCTCGTTGTCCATTTTTAGAAGGAAAAGGCTCATTTAAAAGTGCTCGAAATGGTTTATCTATTGGTGAACATGATTACCTGTTTGGGCTTATTTGACACTCAATAAATATGACACAACAAATGTGGCATAATAAATATGACAAAATAAATATGACATAATAAATATAGCCCAATAAATATAGATCTAAATGATTTATCCAATGACAATCATGTTTACCCGTTCGGACTCATTCAACACTCAATAAAAATGTTATAATAAATATTACATAATAAATATGACGCAACAAATATATCTTAATAAATTTGGCGTAATAAACATGGCTCAAGAAATATGCCTAATTAAATATATTTTAATGAAAATGCTACAAGAAACATGGCTCAACAATTATGTCACAATAAATATGGCTCAGAAAATATGTCTCAATAAATATGACTCAATAAATTTGTCATAAAAAATATAGCCCAATAAATATAGAACAATAAATATAGCCATATTTTTTGATCCGGTTGTCCATTTTCAGCACCGGAAAGTCTATTGAAATGTGCTCGGATAAATCTATCATTTAGCAAATAGATTTTCCCGTTCAGGCTCATTTAACGCTACATAAATATGGCACAATTAATTTGACACAAATAAATATGGCTTAGTAAATATGGCTCAATAAATATGTCTAGGGAAATATGGCGCAATAAATATGATTCAATAAATATGACCATAACTTTTGATCCAGTTGTCCGTTTTCAGCCCGAAAAAACTCATTGAAAACCTCTGAATGATTTATCCATTGGGGAACAGGTTTACCCGCTCGAGCTCGTTCAATACTTAATAAATAAGTTATAATAAATACTTCGAAATAAAAATTGCGCAATAAGTATTTCTTAATAAAATTAGCGTAATAAATATGACTCAATAAAAATATCTTATTATATATCTCTAATGAAAATGCTTCAAGAAATATGGTTCAATAATTATGTCTCAATAAAGATGACTCATGAAATATGGCTCAATAAATATGACATAATAAATATTGCCCAATAAATAAAGTCATAATTTTTGATCTTATTGTCCATCTTCATCCCGAAAAATACATTTCAAAAAAACTCGGATAAATCTATCTTTGGCAATCAGGTTTTCCCGTTCAGGCTCGTTTAACACTATATAAATATGGCGTAATAAATATGACATAAATAAATATAGCTCTATAAATATGGCTCAATAAATATGGCCAACGAAATATGGCCCAATAAATATGGCACAACAAATATGACCATAACTTTTGTTCCGGTTGTCCGTTTTCCGCCCGAAAAATTCCATTTAAAAGTGCTCAAAATTATCTATCCATTGGTGAACAGGTTTACACGTTTGAGCTTGTTTATTACTATATAAATATGATACAGTAAATATGACGTTATCAGCCAGAAAAAGCTCGAAAAAGCCAATGATTTGATTATCGGTTAACAGCACGAAAAAGTCAATAAAAATAGCACATAAAGGTCTATCCATTGGCGAACAGGTTTAACCATTTGGGCTCGTTTATCGTGCAATAAATATGTCAAAAAAATTAGGAGCAATAAATATGACGCAATAAAAAGTGACACAATAAATATGGTGTAATAAATATGCGTTAATAATTATGGCTCAAAAAATATTGCTCCATAAATATGGAACAAGAAATATGACTCAATAACTAAGTCTCAATAAATATGGTTAGTAAATATGGTTTAGTAAATATGATAAAAAAAATATGGTGCATTAAATATGACTCAATAAATATGATGATAACTATGGATTCAGTTGTCTATTTTTATCCTCAAGGCCATTAAAAAGTGCTCTGAATGATTTATCAATTGGCAAACAGGATTACCAACTTGGGCTCGTTCAACGCTCAATAAATATATTATAATAAATACTATGCAATAAATATAGGGCAATAAATATATCTCAATAAATTTGGAGCAAAAAATATGGCTCGATAAATATGGCTTATTAAATATCACTCGATGAAAATGCTTCAAGAAATATGATTCAATAATTATATCTCAATAAATATGACTCTTGAAATATGGCTCAATCATAATGGCTCAATAAATATGGAGCAATAAATATAGCCCAATAAATAAAACCATAATTTTTGATCTGCTAGTCCATTTTCATCCGGAAAAAGACATTTGAAAAAAGCTCGGATAAATCTATCTTCGGCAAACAGGTTTACCCGTTCGGGCTTGTTTAACACTATATAAATATGACACAATAAATATAACACAAAGAAATATAGCTCAATAAATATGGCTCAATAAAAAAGGCCAAATAAATATGGCGAAACAAATATCACTCAATAAATATGACCAATGAAAATACCACAAGAAATATTACTCAATAAATATGTATCAATAAATATGGCTCAAAAATAATGATACAATAAATATGACTCAATAAATATGACATAATAAATATAGACAAATCAATATAGAACAATAAATATAGCCATAATTTCTGATCTGATTGTCTAATTTCAGCCCCGAAAAGTCTATTGAAAAGTGCTCGGATAAATCATTCATTTAGCAAATTGATTTTCCAGTTCTGACTCATTTAGCGCTATATAAATATGATGCAATTAATTTGACACAAATAAATACGACTCAGTAAATATGACTTAATAAATATGGCCAAGGAAATATGTCGAAAAAATATGATTCAATAAATATAACCATTACTTTTGTTCCGGATGTCCATTTTCAGCCCGAAAAAACTCATTGAAAAGACCTCTGAATGATTTATCAATTGGGGAATAAGTTTACTTGCTCGGGCTGGTTCAACAATCAATAAATATGTTATAATAAATCCTTCAAAATAAAAATGGCGCAATAAATATTTCTCAATAAAATTGGCATAATAAATATGGCTCAATAAAAATGTCTTATTAAATATCTCTAATGAAAATACTTCAAGAAATATGGTTCAATGATTATGTCTCAATAAAGATGAAATATGGCTCAATCATAATGACTCAATAAATATGACACTATAAGTTTTGCCCAATAAATAAAGTCATAATTTTTGATCTCGTTGTCCATATTCATCATGAAAAAGACATTTCAAAAATGCTATGATAAATCTATCTTTGCCAAACAGGTTTACCGGTTCGGGCTCGTTTAACACTATATAAATATGGCGTAATAAATATGACAAAGAAATATAGCTTTGTAAATATGGCTCATTAAATATGGCCAATGAAATATGACGCAATAAATATGGCTCATTAAATTTAACCATAACTTTTATTTTGGTTGTCCATTTTTTGCCAGAAAAGCCCATTTAAAAGTGCTCGAAATTATCTATCCATTGGTGAACAGGTTTACCCATTTGGGCTTATTTATTTCTATATAAATATGATACAGTAAATATGGGATTATCATCCCGAAAAAGACCTAAAAAGCAAAATATCTGGTTGTCGGTTATCAGCTCGAAAAATACAATTAAAAAGAGCACATAAAGGCCTATCCATTGGAGAACAGGTTTAACCATTCAGGCTTGTTTATTGCGCAATAAATATGGTAAAAAAATCAGGCGCAATAAATATGACACAATAAATATGATGTAATAAATATGCGTTAATAAATATGGCTCAAAAATATTATTCAATAAATATGGCACAAGAAATATGACTCAATAACTAAGTATCAATAAATATGGCTTAGTAAATATGGTTTAGTAAATATGATAATATAAATATGGCGCATTAAATATGACTCAATAAATATGATCATAAATTTGGATTCATTTGTCTATTTATATTCTGGAAAAGACCATTAAAAAGTGCTCTGAATGATTTATCCATTGGCAAACAGGTTTACCGACACGTGCTCGTTCAACGCTCAATAAATATGTTATAATAAATACTACGCAATAACTATGGGGCAATAAATATATCTCAATAAATTTGGCACAAAAAATGCGGCTCAATAAATAAGGATTATTAAATATCTCTCAATGAAAATGCTTCAAGAAATCTGATTCAATAATTATGTCTCAATAAATATGACTCTTGAAATATGGCTCAATTATAACGGCTCAATAAATATGGCGAAATAAATATAATCAAATAAATAAACCTATAATTTTTGATCTAGTGGTCTATTTTCATCCAAAAAAAGACATTTGAAAAAAGCTCGGATAAATCTATCTTTGGCACAAATAGGTTTACCCGTTCGGGCTAGCTTAACGGTATATAAATATGACACAATAAATATGACACAAATAAATATAGCTCAATAAATATGCCTCAATAAATAAGGCCACAAAAATATGGCGCAATAAATATGACTCAATAAATATGACCATAATTTTTTTTCTGGTTGTCCTTTTTAGACCGGAAAGGACCATTTAAAAGTGCTCGAAATGATTTATCTATTGGTGAACATGATTACCTGTTTGAGCTTGTTTGGCAATCAATAAATATGACATAATAAATATGGCGTAATAAATATGACAAAATAAATATGGCATAATAAATATAGCCTAATAAATATAACTTTAAATGATTTATCCCATTACAATTATGTTTACACGTTTGGTCTCATTTAACACTCAATAAATATGTTATAATAAATACTACATAATAAATATGAAGCAATAAATATATCATAATAAATTTGGCATAATAAACATGGCTCAATAAATATGGCTTATTAAATATATTTTAATGAAAATATCACAAGAAACATGGCTCAATAATTATGCCACAATAAATATGGCTCAGAAAATATATCTCAACAAAAATGACTCAATAAGTATGTCATAATAAACATAGCCCAATAAATATAGAACAATAAATATAGCTATATTTTTTGATCCGGTTGTCCATTATCAGCCCCAGAAAGTCTATTGAAAAGTGCTCGGATAAATCTATCATTTAGCAAAAAGATTTTCCCATTGAGCCTCATTTAACACTATATAAATATGGCGCAATTCATATGACACAAATAAATATGGCTCAGTAAATATGGCTAAAAAAATATGGCCAAGGAAATATGGCGCTATAAATATGATTCAATAAACATGACCATAACTTTTGTTCCGGTTGTCCGTTTTCAACACGAAAAATCTCATTGAAAAACCTCTGAATGATTTATCCTTTGTGGAATAGGTTTACCCGCTCGGGCTTGTTCAATACTCAATAAACATGTTATAATAAATACTTCGAAATAAAAATGGAGCAATAAATATTTCTTAATAAAATTTGAGTAATAAATATGGCTCAATAAAAATGTCTTATTAAATATCTCTAATGAAAATGCTTCAAGAAATATGGTTCAATAATTATATCTCAATAAATATGACTCTTGAAATATAGCTTAATCATAACGACTCAATAAATATGGCATAATAAATATAACCCAATAAATAAATCCATAATTTTTGATCTCGTTATTCATATTCATCTCGAAAAAGACATTTCAAAAAAACTCGGATAAATCTATCTTTGAGAAACAGGTTTACTAGTTCGGGCTCGTTTAACACTATATAAATATGGCGTAATAAATATGACACAAACAAATATAGCTCTGCAAATATAGCTCAATATATATGGCCAATGAAATATGGGACAATAAATATGGCTCAATAAATATAACCATAACTTTTGTTCCGGTTGTCTGTTTTTTGCCCTAAAAAACCCATTTAAAAGTGCTGGAAATTATCTATCCATTGAGGAACAGATTTACCTGTTTGGGCTTGTTTATTACTATATAAATATAACACAGTAAATATGTCGTTATCAGCCCAAAAAAGCTAGAAAAAGCCTGAAAAAACCATTGATACGTCTTTAGTGACTAAATATATTTGGTCGCTAAAATTTCATCACTAAAGGTCATTTTTCTTGTAGTGATGGCTCAAACAATATTGCTCAATAAATATGACACAAGAAATATTACTCAATAACTAAGTCTCAATAAATATGGCTTAGCAAATATGGTTTAGTAAATATGATAAAATAAAAATGGCGCATTAAATATTACTCAACAAATATGACCATAAATTTGGATTCAGTTATCTTTTTTATTCTAGAAAAACCCATTAAAAAGTGCTCTGAATGATTTATCCATTGACAAACAGGTTAACCCACTCGGGCACTTTCAACGCTCAATAAAGATGTTATTATAAATACTACACAATAAATATGGGGCAATAAATATATATCAATAAATTTGGCGAAAAAAATACGGCTCAATAAATATGGCTTATTAAATATCCCTCAATTAAAAAGCTTCAAGAAATATGATTCAATAATTATGTCTCAATAAATATGACTCTTGAAATATGGCTCAATCATAATGGCTCAATAAATATAGCGCAATAAATATAGCCAAATAAATAAAGCCATACTTTTTGATCTGACAGTCCATTTTTATCCAGAAAAAGACATTTGAAAAAATCTCGGATAAATCTATATGTGGCAAACAGGTTTACCTGTTCGGGCTCATTTAATAGTATATAGATATAGCGCAATAAATGTGACACAAATAAATATAGCTCAATAAATATGGCTCAATAAATAAGGCCACAGAAATATGGCGCAATAAATATGACTCAATAAATATGACAATATTTTTTGTTCAGGTTGTCCATTTTCAGACCGGAAAGCCCCATTTAAAAGTGCTCGAAATGATTTAACTATTGGTGAACATGATTACCTGTTTGGTCTTGTTTGACACTGAATAAATATTTCATAATAAATATGGCGTAATAAATATGACAAAATAAATATGATATAATAAATATAGCCCAATAAATATAGCTGTAAATGATTTATCCAATGACAATTATGTTTACTCAGTCGGGCTAATTGAACACTCAATACATATGTTATAATAAATACTACATAATAAATATGATGCAATAAATATATCTCAATAAATTTGGCGTAATAAACATGACTCAAGAAATATATCTTATTAAATATATTTTAATGAAAATGTCACAAGAAACATGGCTCAATAATTATGTCATAATAAATATGTCTTAGAAAATATAGCTCAATAAATATGACTCAATAATATGGCATTATAAATATAGCCCAATAAATATAGAACAATAAATATTGCCATATTTTTTGATCCGGTTGTCCATTTTCAGCCCCGGAAAGCCTATTGAAAAGTGCTCGGAAAAATCTATCATTTAGCAAATAGATTTTCCCGTTTATGCTTATTTAACGATATATAAATATGGCACAATTAATATGACACAAATAAATATGACTCAGTTAATATGGCTCAATAAAATTGGCCAAAAAACATGGCGTAATAAATATGATTCAATAAATATGACGATAACTTTTGTTCCATTTGTCCGTTTTCAGCCCGAAAAAACTCATTAAAAAATCTCTGAATGATTAATCCATTGGGGAATAGGTTTTCCCGCTCGGGCTTGTTCAACACTCAATAAATATGTTATAATAAATACTTCGAAATAAAAATGGCACAATAAATATTTCTCAGTAAAATTGGCGTAATAAATATGGCTCAATAAAAATGTCTTATTAAATATCTCTAATGCAAATGTTTCAAGAAATATGGTTATATAATTATGTCTCAATAAAAATGACTCATGAAATATGACTCAATCATAATGGCTCAATAAATATGACACAATAAATATTGCCCAATAAATAAAGCGATAATTTTTGATCTCGTTGTCCATATTCATCCCGAAAAAGACATTTCATAAAAACTCGGAAAAATCTATATTTGGCAAATAGGTTTACCCGTTCAGGCTCGTTTAACACTATATAAATATGGTGTAATAAATATGACACAAATAAATATAGCTCTGTAAATATGTCTCAACAAATATGGCCTACGAAATATGACGCAATAAATATAGCTTAATAAATATGACAATAACTTTTGTCCATGTTGCCCGTTTTCCACCCAAAAGAACTCATTTAAAAGAGCTCGAAATTATCTATCCATTGGGGAACTGGTTTACCCGTTTGGGCCTATATATTACTATATACATATGAAACAATAAATATGTCGTTATGAGCCTGAAAAACCCCGAAAAGGACCGAAAAATTCAATGATCCAATTGTCGGTTATCAGCCAAAAAAAAGAAAATTAAAAAGAGCACATAAAGGTCTATCCATTGGCGAACAGATTTACTCGTTTGGGCTCGTTTATCGTGCAATAAAAGTGCCAAACAATGCAGGCGCAATAAATGTGGAGCAATAAATGTGACACAATAAATATGGTGCAATAAATATATGTTAATAAATATGGCTCAAAACATATTGCTCAATAAATATGGCCCAAGAAATATGACTCAATAACTAAGTCTCAATATATATGGCTTAGTAAATATGGTTTAGTAAATATGATAAAATAAATATGGCACATTAAATATGACTCAATAAATATGATCATAAATTTTGATTCATTTGTATATTTTTAACCTCGAAAAGCCCATTAAAAAGTGTTCTTAATGATTTATCCATTGCAAACTTATTTACCCACTCAGACTTATTCAACGCTCAATAAATATGTTATAATAAATACTATGCAATAAATATGGGGCAATAAATATATCTCAATAAATTTGGTGCAAAAAATATGCCTCAATAAATATGGCTTATTAAATATCTCTCGATGAAAATGCTTCAAAAATATGATTCAATAATTACGTCTCAATAAATATGACTCTTGAAATAACTCTCAATCATAATGACTCAATAAATATGACACAATAAATATAGCCCAATAAATAAAACCATGATTTTTGATCTGGTAGTCCATTTTCATACTGAAAAAGACATTTAAAAAAAGCACGGATAAATTTATCTTTGGCAAACAGGTTTACCCGTTCGGTCTCGTTTAACGCTATATAAATATGGCGTAATAAATATAACACAAATAAATATAGCTCAATAAATATTGCTCAATAAATAAGGCCAAAGAAATATGGCACAATAAATATGACTCAATAAATATGACCATAATTTTTGTTCTACTTGTCCATTTTCAGCCCGGAAAAGCACATTTAAAAGTGCTCGAAATGATTTATCTATTGGTGAACATGATTACCTGTTTGAGCTTGTTTGATACTCAATAAATATGGCACAATAAATGTGGCATAATAAATATGATAAAATAAATATGGCATAATAAATATAGCCCAATAAATATAGAACAATAAATATAGCTCTAAATGATTTATCCATTGACAATCATGTTTACCCGTTCGGGCTCATTCAACACTCAATAAATATGTTATAATAAATACTATTTAATAAATATGACGCAATAAATATATCTCAACAAGTTTGGCGTAATAAACATGGCTCAATAAATTTGGCTTATTACATATCTTTTAATGAAAATGCCACAAAAACATGGCTCAAAAATTATGTCTCAATAAATATGGCTAAAAAATTATGACTCAATATATATGACTCAATAAATATGGCATAATAATTATAGCCCAATAAATATAGAACAATTAATATAGCCATAATTTTTGATCTGGTTGTATATTTTCAGCCCCGGAAGGCCTATTGAAAAGTGCTCGGATAAATCTTTCATTTAGCAAATAGATTTTACAGTTCGGGCTCATTTAACGCTATATAAATATGGTGCAATTAATATGAAATAAATAAATATGGCTCAGTAAATATGACTTAATAAATATGTCCAAGGAAATATGGCGCAATAAATATGATTCAATAAATATGACCATAAGTTTTGTTCTGGTTGTCCGTTTTCAGCCCGAAAAAACTCATTGAAAAGTCCTCTGAATGATTTATCAATTGGGGAACAGGTTTACCTGCTCGTGCTCGTTCAACACTCAATAAATATGTTAAAATTAATATTTCAAAATAAAAATGGCGAAATAAATATTTCTCCAAAAATTTGGCGTAATAAATATGGCTCAATAAAAATGTCTTATTAAATATGTCTAATGAAAATGCTTCAAGAAATATTGTTCAATAATTATGTCTCAATAAAGATGACTCATGAAATATGACTCAATCTTAATGGATCAATAAATATGACAGAATAAATATTGCCCAATAATTAAAATCATAATTTTTGATCTCCTTGTCCATATTTCTCCCGAAAAGATATTTCAAAAAACCTCTAATAAATTTATCTTTGACAAACTAGTTTACTTGTTCGGGCTCGTTTAACACTATATAAATATGGCGTAATAAAAATGAAATAAATAAATATAGCTTTGTGAATATGTCTCAATAAATATGGACAATGAAATATGATGCAATAAATATGGCTCTATAAATATGACCATAACTTTTGTTCTGGTTCACTATTTTTCGCAAGAAAAAGCCCATTTAAAAGAGCTCGAAATTATTTATCCATTGGTGAACAAGTTTA
The DNA here is from genome assembly GCA_039583875.1 of Platanthera guangdongensis. Classification (NCBI taxonomy): domain Eukaryota; kingdom Viridiplantae; phylum Streptophyta; class Magnoliopsida; order Asparagales; family Orchidaceae; genus Platanthera; species Platanthera guangdongensis. The sequence goes on along the minus strand of CM077148.1, from coordinate 145,112 downwards.
CCCATTTGGGCTTGTATATTACTATATAAATATGACACATTAAATATGACGTTATCAGCTCGAAAAAGCCCGAAAAAGCCCGAAAAAGCCCGAAAAAGCTAATGATCTGGTTTTCGGTTATCAGCCCGAAAAAGATAATTAAAAAGTGCACATAAAAGTCTATCCATTGGCGAATAGGTTTACCCATTCAGGCTCATTTATCACGCAATAAATATGGCAAAAAAAATCAGGCGCAATAAATATGACACAATAAATATGACACAATAAATATGGTGGAATAAATATGCGTTAATAATATGGCTCAAAGAATATTGCTCAATAAATATGGCACAAGAAATATGACTCAATAAATAAGTCTCAATAAATATGGCATAGTATATATGGTTTTATAAATATGATAAAATAAATATGGTGTATTAAATATGACTCAATAAATATGATCATAAATTTGGATTCAGTTGTCTATTTTTATTCTGGAAAAGGCCATTAAAAAGTGCTCTGAATGATAATCTATTTGTAAACAGGTTTACCCACTCTGGCTCGTTCAACGCTTAATAAATATGTTATATTAAATGCTATGCAATAAATATGGGCCAATAAATATATCTCAATAAATTTTGGCAAAAAATGTATCTCAATAAATTTGGCTTATTAAATATCTCTCAAAAAAAATGCTTCAAGAAATATGATTCAATAATTATGTCTCAATAAATATGACTCTTGAAATATGGCTCAATCATAACAGCTCAAAAAATATGGCACAATAAATATTGCCCAATAAATAAAGCCATAATTTTTGATCTCATAGTCCATTTTCATCAAGAAAAAGATATTTGAAAAAAGATCGGATAAATTTATCTTTGACAAACAAGTTTACCCATTCGGGCTCGTTTAACGCTATATAAATATGGCGTATTAAATATAACACAAATAAATATAGCTCAATAAATATGGCTCAATAAATAAGGCCAAAGAAATATGGCGCAATAAATATGACTTAATAAATATGACCATAATTTTTGTTCTGATTGTCCATTTTTAGACCAAAAATGCCCATTTAAAAGTGCTCGAAATGATTTATCTATTGGTGAACATGATTACCTATTTGAGCTTATTTGGTACTCAATAAATATGGCACAACAAATGTGGCGTAATAAATATGACAAAATAAATATGACATAATAAATATAGCCCAATAAATATAGCTCTAAATGATTTATCCAATGACAATCATGTTTACCCGTTCGGGCTCATTCAACACTCAATAAAAATGTTATAATAAATGATACATAATAAATATGACGCAACAAATATATCTTAATAAATTTGGCGTAATAAACATTGTTCAATAATTATGTCACAATAAATATGACTCATAAAATATGGCTCAATAAATATGACTCAAAAAATATGGCATAAAAAATATAGCCCAATAAATATAGAATAATAAATATAGCCATATTTTTTGATCCGGTTGTCCATTTTCAGTACCGGAAAGCCTATTGAAAAGTGCTCAGATAAATCTATCATTTAGCACATAGATTTCCCATTCAGGCTCATTTAACGCTATATAAATATGACACAATTAATATGACACAAATAATTATGGCTTAGTAAATATGGCTCAATAAATATGTCCAAGGAAATATGGCGCAATAAATATGATTCAATAAATATGACCATAACTTTTGTTCTGGTTGTCCGTTTTCAGCCCGAAAAAACTCATTGAAAAACCTCTGAATGATTTATCCATTGGGGAATAGGTTTACCCGCTCGGGCTCGTTCAATACTTAATAAATAAGTTATAATAAATACTTCGAAATAAAAATTACGCAATAAGTATTTCTTAATAAAATTGGCGTAATAAATATGGCTCAATAAAAATATTTTACTAAATATCTCTAATGAAAATGCTTCAAAAAATATGGTTCAATAAGTATGTCTCAATAAAGATAACTCATGAAATATGTCTCAATAAATATGACACAATAAATATTGCCCAATAAATAAAATCATAATTTTTTATCTCATTGTCCATATTCATCCCAAAAAAGACATTTCAAAAAAATTCGGATAAATCTATCTTTGGCAATCAGGTTTACCCGTTCAGGCTCGTTTAATACTATATAAATATGGCGTAATAAATATGACACAAATAAATATAGCTCTGTAAATATGGCTCAATAAATAAGGCCAACGAAATATGCCCCAATAAATATGGCTCAATAAATATGACCATAACTTTTTTTCTGGTTGTCCGTGTTCCGCCCGAAAAATCCCATTTAAAAGTGCTCAAAATTATCTATCCATTCGTGAACAGGTTTACCCATTTGAGCTTGTTTATTACTATATAAATATGACACAGTAAATATGGCGTTATCAGCAAAAAAAACACAAAAAAGACAATGATTCGGTTGTCGGTTATCAGCCAGAAAAAGACAATTAAAAAGAGCACATAAAAGTCTATCCATTGGCGAACAGGTTTACCCATTCGGGCTCGTTTATCGTGCAATAAATATGTCAAAAAAATTAGGTGCAATAATTATGGCGCAATAAAAAGTGACACAATAAATATGGTGTAATAAATATGCGTTAATAATTATTGCTCAAAAAATATTGCTCCATAAATATGACACAAGAAATATGACTCAATAACTAAGTATCAATAAATATGGCTTAGTTAATATGGTTTAGTAAATATGATAAAATAAATATGGCGCATTAAATATGACTCAATAAATATGATGATAACTATGGATTCAGTTTTCTATTTTTATCCTCAAGGCCATTAAAAAGTGCTCTGAATGATTTATCCATTGGCAAACAGGATTACCAACTCGGGCTCGTTCAACGCTCAATAAATATGTTATAATAAATACTATGCAATAAATATGGGACAATAAATATATCTCAATAAATTTTGCGCAAAAAATTTGGCTCGATAAATATCGCTTATTAAATATCACTCGATGAAAATGCTTCAAGAAATATGATTCAATAATTACGTCTCAATAAATATGACTCCTGAAATATGGCTCAATCATAATGGCTCAATAAATATGCTGCAATAAATATAGCCCAATAAATAAAACCATAATTTTTGATCTGCTAGTCCATTTTCATCCAGAAAAAGACTTTTGAAAAAAGCTCGAATAAATCTATCTTCGGCAAATAGGTTTACCAGTTCGTGCTCGTTTAACGCTATTTAAATATGGCACAATAAATATAACACAAATAAATATAGCTCAATAAATATGGCTCAATAAATAAGGCCAAAAAAATATGGCGCAATAAATATCACTTAATAAATATGACCAATGAAAATGCCACAAGAAACATTACTCAATTATTATATCTCAATAAATATGACTCAAAAATAATAACTCAATAAATATGACTCAATAAATATGACATAATAAATATGGTCCAATAAATATAGAACAATAAATATAGGCATAATTTTTGATCCGATAGTCCATTTTCAGCCCCGGAAAGTCTATTGAAAAGTGCTCGGATAAATCATTCATTTAGCAAACAGATTTTCCAGTTCTGGTTCATTTAACGCTATATAAATATGGCGCAATTAATTTGACATAAATAAATACGACTCAGTAAATTTGACTTAATAAATACGGCCAAGGAAATATGGCGCAATAAATATGGTTCAATAAATATAACCATAACTTTTATTCCGGATGTCCGTTTTCAGCCCAAAAAAACTCATTGAAAAGACCTCTGAATGATTTATCAATTGGGGAACAGGTTTACCTACTCGGGTTCGTTCAACACTAAATAAATATGTTATAATAAATACTTCAAATTAAAAATGACGCAATAAATATTTCTCAATAAAATTGGCCTAATAAATATGGCTCAATAAAAGTGTCTTATTAAATATCTCCAATGAAAATACTTCAAAAAATATGGTTCCATAATTATGTCTCAATAATGATGACTCATGAAATATGGCTCAATCATAATGGCTCAATAAATATGCCACAATAAATTTTGCCAAATAAATAAAGTCATAATTTTTGATCTCGTTGTCCATATTCATCCCGAAAAGGACATTTCAAAAATGCTCTGATAAATCTATCTTTGGTAAACAAGTTTACCAGTTCGGGCTTATTTAACACTATATAAATATGGCGTAATAAATATGACATAAATAAATATAGCTCTGTAAATATGGCTCATTAAATATGGCCAATGAAATATGGCGCAATAAATATGGCTCATTAAATATGACCATAACTTTTATTTCGGTTGTCCGTTTTTCCAGAAAAAGCCCATTTAAAAGAGCTCGAAATTATCTATCCATTGGTGAACAGGTTTACCCATTTGAGCTTATTTATTACTATATAAATATGATACAGTAAATATGAGGTTATCATCCCGAAAAATCCCGAAAAAGCATAAGATCTGGTTGTCGGTTATCAGCCCGAAAAAGATAATTAAAAAGAGCTCATTAAGGTCTATCCATTGGTGAACAGGTTTACTCATTCGGGCTTGTTTATCAGGCGTAATAAATATGATGCAATAAGTATGACACAATAAATATGATGCAATAAATATTCGTTAATAAATATGGCTCAAAAAATATTTTTCAATAAATATGACACAAGAAAAAGACATTTCAAAAAAGCTCGGATAAATCTATCTTTGACACAAACAGGTTTACTCGTTCGGGCTAGTTTAATACTATATAAATATGGCATAATAAATATGACACAAATAAATATAGCTCAATAAATATGGCTCAATAAATAAGGCCACAAAAATATGGCGTAATAAATATGACTCAATAAATATGACCACTATTTTTTTCTGGTTGTTCTTTTTTAGACCGGATGGCCCATTTAAAAGTACTCGAAATGATTTATCTATTGGTGAACATGATAACATGTTTGGGCTTGCTTGGCAGTCAATAAATATGACACAATAAATGTGGCGTAATAAATATGACAAAATAAATATGACATAATAAATATAGCCAAATAAATATAACTCTAAATGATTTATCCAATTACAATCATGTTTACCCGTTCGGTCTCATTCAACACTCAATAAATATGTTATAATAAATACTACATAATAAATATGAAACAATAAACATGTCTTAATAAATTTGGCATAATAAACATGGCTCAATAAATATGGCTTATTAAATATATTTTAATGAAAATATCACAAGAAACATGACTCAATAATTATGTCACAATAAATATGGCTCAAAAAATATATCTCAAAAAAATGACTCAATAAATATGGCATAATAAACATAGCTTAATAAATATAGAACAATAAATATAGCTATATTTTTTGATATGGTTGTCCATTTTCAGCCCCAAAAAGCCTATTGAAAAGTGCTCGGATAAATCTATAATTTAGCAAAAAGATTTTCCCGTTGAGGCTCATTTAACACTATATAAATATGATGCAATTAATATGACACAAATAAATATGGCTCAGTAAATTTGGCTAAAAAAATTTGGCCAAGGAAATATGAAGCTATAAATATGATTCAATAAACATGACCATAACTTTTGTTCGTTTTCAGCCCGAAAAAAACTCATTAAAAAACCTCTGAATGATTTATCCTTTGTGGAACTGGTTTACCCGCTCAGGCTCGTCCAACACTCAATAAACATGTTATAATAAATATACTCCGAAATAAAAATAGTGCAATAAATATTTCTCAATAAAATTGGCGTAATAAATATGGCTCAATAAAAATATCTTATTGAATATCTCTAATGAAAATGCTTCAAGAAATATGGGTCAATAATTATTTCTCAATAAAGATGAGTCATGAAATATGGCTCAATCAAAATGGCTCAATAAATATGACACAATAAATATTGCCCAATAAATAAAGCCATAATTTTTGATCTCGTTGTCTATATTCATCTCGAAAAAGACATTTCAAAAAAACTCGGATAAATCTATCTTTGGCAAACAGGTTTTCCAGTTCGGGCTTGTTTAACACTATATAAATATGGTGTAATAAATATGACACAAACAAATATAGCTCTGTAAATATGGATCAATATATATGGCCAACGAAATATGTTGCAATAAATATGGCTCAATAAATATAACCATAACTTTAGTTCCGATTGTCTGTTTTCCGCCAAAAAAAACCCATTTAAAAGTGCTGGAAATTATCTATCCATTGGGGAATAGGTTTACCTGTTTGGGCTTGTTTATTACTATATAAATATGACACAGTAAATATGACGTTATCAGCACGAAAAAGCTCGAAAAATCCCGAAAAAGCCATTGATACGGTTGTTGGTTATCATTCTGAAAAAGCCAATTAAATAGAGCACATAAAGGTCTATCCATTGGAGAACAGGTTAACCATTCGGACTCGTTTATCGCTCAATAAATATGAAAAAAAAATCAGGCACAATAAATATGTCGCAATAAAAAGTGACTCAATAAATATGGTGTAATAAATATGCGTTAATAAATATGACTCAATAAAATGTTGCTAAAAAAATAGCACAAGAAATATGACTCAATAACTAAGTCTCAATAAATATGTCTTAGTAAATATGGTTTAGTAAACATGATAAAATAAATATGCCGCATTAAATATGACTCAATAAATATGATCATAACTTTGGATTCAGTTGTCTATTTTTATACTCGAAAAGCCCATTAAAAAGTGCTCTGAATGATTTATCCATTGACAAACAGGTTTACCCACTCGGACTAGTTCAATTCTCAATAAATATGTTATAATAAATACTATGCAATAAATATGGGGCAATAAATATATCTCAATAAATTTAGCGCAAAAAATATGGCTCAATAAATATGGCTTATTAAATATCTCTCGATGAAAATGCTTCAAGAAATATGATTCAATACTTACATCTCAATAAATATGACTCTTGAAATATGACTCAATCATAATGGCTCAATAAATATGGCACAATAAATATAGCCCAATAAATAAAACCATAATTTTTGATCTCATAGTCCATTTTCATCCAGAAAAAGATATTTGAAAAAAGATCAGATAAATCTATCTTTGGCAAACAGGTTTACCCGTTCGGGCTCGTTTAATGCTATATAAATATGGTGCATTAAATATAACAAAAATAAATATAACTCAAAAAATATGGCTCAATAAATAAGGCCGAAGAAATATGGCGCAATAAATATAACTCAATAAATATGACCATAATTTTTGTTCTGGTTGTCCATTTTCAGCCTGGAAAAATACATTTAAAAGTGCTCGAAATTATTTATCTATTGATGAACATGATTATCTGTTTGGGCTTGTTTGACACTCAATAAATATGACACAATAAATGTGGCGTAATAAATATGACAAAATAAATATAACACAAATAAATATAGCCCAATAAATATAGAACAATAAATATAGCTTTAAATGATTTATCCATTGACAATCATGTTTAGCCGTTCGGTCTCATTCAACACTCAATAAATATGTTATAATAAATAATACATAATAAATTTGACGCAATTAATATATCTCAACAAATTTTGTGTAATAAACATGTCTCAATAAATATGGCTTATTAAATATCTTTTAATGAAAATGCCACAAGAAACATGGCTCAATAATTATGTTTCAATAAATATGGCTAAAAAATATGACTCAATAAACATGACTCAATAAATATAACATAACAAATATAGCCCAATAAATATAGAATAATAAATGTAGACATAATTTTTGTTTCGGTTGTCCATTTTTAACCCCGGAAAGCCCATTGAAAAGTGCTCGGATAAATCTATCATTTAGCAAACAAATTTTCCAGTTCAGGCTCATTTAACGTTATATAAATATGGCACAATTAATATGACACAAATAAATATAGCTCAGTAAATATGACTTAATAAATATGGACAAGGAAATATGGCGCAATAAATATGATTCAATAAATATGACCATAACTTTTGTTCCGGTTGTCCGTTTTCAGCCCGAGAAAACTCAATAAAAAGATCTCTGAATAACTTATCAATTAGAGAACAGGTTTACCTGCTTGGGCTCGTTCAACACTCAATAAATACGTTATAATAAATTCTTCAAAATAAAAATGACACAATAAATATTCTCAATAAAATTGTCGTAATAAATAAGGCTCAATAAAAATATCTTATTAAATATCTCTAATGAAAATGTTTCAAGAAATATGGTTCAATAATTATGTCTCAATAAAGATGACTCAAGAAATATAACTCAATCATAAAGGCTCAATAAATATGGCACAATAAATATTGCCCAATAAATAAAGTCATAATTTTTGATCTCGTTGTCCATATTCATCGCGAAAAAGACATTTCAAAAAAGCTCTTATAAATCTATCTTTGGCAAACAGGTTTACCCGTTCGGGCTCGTTTAACACTATATAAATATGGCGTACTAAATATGACACAAATTTATATAGCTCTGTAAATATGTCTCAATAAATATGTCTAACGAAATATGGCGAAAAAAATATGGCTCAATAAATATGACCATAACTTTTGTTCCGGTTGTCCATTTTTCTCCCAAAAAAGGCCAATTATAAGAGCTCGAAATTATCTATCCATTGGTGAATAGGTTTACCCATTTTGGCTTGTTTATTATTATATAAATATGACACAGTAAATATGGCGTTATCAGCCCGAAATAGCCCGAAAAAGCCAATGATCCAGTTGTCGGTTATTAGCCCAAAAAAGATAATTAAAAAGAGCACACAAAGGTCTATCCATTGGCGAATAGGTTTACCTATTCGGGCTCGTTTATCGCAAAATAAATATGACACAAGAAATATGACTCAATAACTAAGTCTCAATAAATATGGCTTTTTAAATATGATTTAGTAAATATGATAAGATAAATATGGCGCATTAAATACGACTCAATAAATATGATCATAAACTTGCATTCAATTGTCTATTTTTATTCTGGAAAAGTACATTAAAAAGTGCTCTGAATGATTTATCCATTGACAAATAGGTTTACCCACTCAGGCTCGTTCAACGCTCAATAAATATGTTATAATAAATACTATGTAATAAATATGGGGTAATAAATATATCTCAATAAATTTGGCGTAAAAACACGGCTCCATAAATATGGCTTATTAAATATCTCTTCATGAAAATGCATCAAGAAATATGATTCAATAATTACGTCTCAATAAATATGACTCTTGAAATATGGCTCAATCATAACGACTCAATAATTATGGCACAATAAATATAGCCCAATAAATAAGGCCATAATTTTTTATCTAGCAGTCCATTTTCATCCAGAAAAAGATATTTGAAAAAAACTTGGATAAATCTATCTTTGGCAAACATGTTTACTTTTTCGGGCTCATTTAGCGCTATATAAATATGTCGTAATAAATATGACACAAATAAATATAGCTCAATAAATATGGCTCAATAAATAAGGCCACAGAAATATGGCACAATAAATATGACTCAATAAATATGACCATAATTTTTATTCTGGTTGTCCATTTTCAGACCGAAAAGGCCCAATTAAAAGTGCTCGAAATGATTTATTTATTGGTGAACATGATTACCTGTTTAGGCTTGTTTGACACTCAATAAATATGACACAGTAAATGTGGCGTAATAAATATGATAAAATAAATATGGCATAATAAATATAGCCCAATAAATAAAACCATAATTTTTGATCTGCTAGTTCATTTTCATCGAGAAAAAGTCTTTTGAAAAAAGCTCGGATAAATCTATCTTCGGCAAACAGGTTTACCCGTTCGGGCTCGTTTAATGCTATATAAATATGAAACAATAAATATAACACAAATAAATATAGCTCAATAAATATGTCTCAATAAATAATGCCAAAGAAATATGGCGCAATAAATATCACTCAATAAATATGACCAATGAATATGCCACAAGAAACATTACTCAATTATTATGTCTCAATAAATATGACTCAAAAATAATAACATAATAAATATGACTCAATAAATATGACATAATAAATAGAGCCCAATAAATATAGAACAATAAATATAGCCATAATTTTTGATCCGATTATCCATTTTTAGCCCCAAAAAGTCTATTGAAAAGTGCTCGGATAAATCATTCATTTAGCAAACAGATTTTCCAGTTCTAGTTCATTTAACGCTATATAAATATGGCGCAATTAATTTGACACAAATAAATACGATTCAGTAAATATGACTTAATAAATATGGCCAAGGAAATATGACGCAATAAATTTGGTTCAATAAATATAACCATAACTTTTATTCCGGATGTCCATTTTCAGCCCAAAAAAACTCATTGAAAAGACCTCTAAATGATTTATCAATTGGTGAACAGGTTTACCTACTCGGGTTCGTTCAACACTAAATAAATATGTTATAATAAATGCTTCAAAATAAAAATGACGCAATAAATATTTCTCAATAAAATTGGCCTAATAAATATGGCTCAATAAAAATATCTTATTAAATATCTCTAATAAAAATATTTCAAAAAATATGGTTCAATAATTATGTCTCAATAAAGATGACTCATGAAATATGGCTCAATCATAATGACTCAATAAATATGGCACAATAAATTTTGCCCAATAAATAAAGTCATAATTTTTTATCTCGTTGTCCATATTCATCCCAAAAAAGACTTTTCAAAAATGCTCTGATAAATCTATCTTTGGCAAACAGGTTTACCAGTTCGAGCTCATTTAACACTATATAAATATGACATAATAAATATGACACAAATAAATATAGCTATGTAAATATGGCTCATTAAATATGGCCGATGAAATATGGCGCAATAAATATGGCTCATTAAATATGACCATAACTTTTATTTCGGTTGTCCGTTTTTTTCAGAAAAAGCCCATTTAAAAGAGCTCGAAATTATCTATCCATTGGTGAACAGGTTTACCCATTTGGGCTTATTTATTACTCTATAAGTATGATACAGTAAATATGGAGTTATCATCCCGAAAAAGCCCGAAAAAGCAAAAGATCTGGTTGTCGGTAATCAGCCCGAAAAAGATAATTAAAAAGAGCACATTAAGGTCTATCCATTGGCGAACAGGTTTAACCATTCGAGCTTGTTTATCGCACAATAAATATGACAAAAAAATCAGGCGTAATAAATATGATGCAATAAATATGACACAATAAATATGGTGTAATAAATATGCGTTAATAAATATGACTCAAAAAAATAGCACAAGAAATATGACTGAATAACTAAGTCTCAATAAATATGTCTTAGTAAATATGGTTTAATAAACATGAAAAAATGAATATGGCGCATTAACTATGACTCAATAAATATGATCATAACTTTGGATTCAGTTGTCTATTTTTATACTCGAAAAGCCCATTAAAAATTGCTCTGAATGATTTATCCGTTGACAAATAGGTTTACCCACTAGGGCTAGTTCAATGCTCAATAAATATGTTATAATAAATACTACGCAATAAATATGGGGCAATAAATATATCTCAATAAATTTGGCGCAAAAATATTGCTAAATAAATATGACTTATTAAATATCTCTCGATGAAAATGCTTCAAGAAATATGATTCAATACTTACATCTCAATAAATATGACTCTTGAAATATGACTCAATCATAATGGCTCAGTAAATATGGCGCAATAAATATAGCCCAATAAATAAAATCATAATTTTTGATCTCATAGTCCATTTTCATCCAGAAAAAGATATTTGAAAAAAGATCGGATAAATCTATCTTTGCCAAACAGGTTTACCCGTTCGGGCTCGTTTAATGCTATATAAATATGGTGCATTAAATATAACAAAAATAAATATAGCTCAATAAATATAGCTCAATAAATAAGGCCGAAGAAATATGACGTTATAAATATAACTCAATATATATGACCATAATTTTTGTTCTGATTATCCATTTCAGCCTAGAAAAATACATTTAAAAGTGCTCGAAATGATTTATCTATTGATGAACATGATTACCTATTTGTGCTTGTTTGATACTCAATAAATATGACACAATAAATGTTGCATAATAAATAAGACAAAATAAATATAACACAAATAAATATAGCCCAATAAATATAGAATAATAAATATAGCTTTAAATTATTTATCCATTGACAATCATGTTTAGCCGTTCGGTCTCATTCAACACTCAATAAATATGTTATAATAAATAATACATAATAAATTTGACGCAATAAATATATCTCAACAAATTTGGCGTAATAAACATGTCTCAATAAATATAGCTTATTAAATATTTTTTAATGAAAATGCCACAAAAAACATGGCTCAATAATTATGTCTCAATAAATATGGCTCAAAAAATATGACTCAATAAATATGACTCAATAAATATGGCATAAAAATATAGCCCAATAAATATAGAATAATAAATATAGACATAATTTTTGATTCGGTTGTCCATTTTTAACCCCTGAAAGCCCATTGAAAAGTGCTCGGATAAATCTATCATTTAGCAAATAGATTTTCCAGTTCAGTCTCATTTAACAGTATATAAATATGACGCAGTTAATGTGACACAAATAAATATAGCTCAGTAGATATGACTTAATAAATATGGATAAGGAAATATGGCGCAATATATATGATTCAATAAATATGACCATAACTTTTGTTTCGTTTGTCCGTTTTCAGCCCAAAAAAACTCAATAAAAAGACCTCTGAATGACTTATCAATTAGAGAACCGGTTTACCTGCTCGTGCTCGTTCAACACTCAATAAATATGTTATAATAAATTCTTCAAAATAAAAATGGCACAATAAATAATCTCAAAAAAATTGGCGTAATAAATAAGGCTCAATAAAAATATCTTATTAAATATCTCTAATGAAAATGCTTCAAGAAATATGGTTCAATAATTATGTATCAATAAAGATGACTCATGAAATATAGCTCAATCATAAAGGCTCAATAAATATGGCACAATAAATATTGCCCAATAAATAAAGTCATAATTTTTGATCTCGTTGTCCATATTCATCCCGAAAAAGACATTTCAAAAAAGCTCTGATAAATCTATCTTTGGCAAACAGGTTTACCCGTTCGGGCTCGTTTAACACTATATAAATATGGCGTAATAAATATGACACAAATTTATATAGCTTTGTAAATATGTCTCAATAAATATGTCCAACGAAATATGGCGCAATAAATATGGCTCAATAAATTTGACCATAACTTTTATTCTGGTTATCCGTTTTTCTCCCGAAAAATGACAATTAAAAGAGCTTGAAATTATCTATCCATTGGTGAATAGGTTTACCCATTTGGGCTTGTTTATTATTATATAAATATGACACAGTAAATATGGCGTTATCAGTCCGAAATAGCTTGAAAAAGCCAATGATACGGTTGTAGGTTATTACCCCAAAAAAGACAATTAAAAAGAGCACATAAAGGTCTATCCATTGGCGAACAGGTTTACCCATTCAGGCTCGTTTATCGCACAACAAATATGACAAAAAAATCAGGCGTAATAAATATGACGCAATAAATACGACACAATAAATATGGTGTAATAAATATGCGTTAATAAATATGACTCAAAAAATATTGCTTAATAAATATGACACAAGAAATATGGCTCAATAACTAAGTCTCAATAAATATAGCTTAGTAAATATGATTTAGTAAATATGATAAAATAAATATGGTACATTAAATATGACTTAATAAATATGATCATAACTTTGGATTCAGTTGTTTATTTTTATTCTCGAAAAGCCCATTTAAAAGTGCTCGGAATTACTTATCTATTGGCAAACAGGTTTACCCACTTGGGCGCGTTCAACGCTCAATAAATATGTTATAATAAATACTACGCAATAAATATTTCTCAAAAAATTTGGCGCAAAAAATATGGCTAAATAAATATGGCTTATTAAATATCTCTCGATGAAAATATTTTAAGAAATATGATTCAATAATTACGTCTCAATAAATATGACTCCTGAAATATTGCTCAATCATAATGACTCAATAGATATGGCGTAATAAATATAGCCCAATAAATAAAACCATAATTTTTGATATAGTAGTCCATTTTCATCCAGAAAAAGACATTTGAAAAAATCTCGAATAACACTACCTTTGCCAAACAGGTTTACCCGTTCGGGCTCGTTTAACGCTATATAAATATGACACTAAAAATATAACACAAATAAATATAGCTCAACAAATATGATTCAAACAATAAATATGACTCAATAAATATGATCATAATTTTTGTTCTGGTTATCCATTTTCAGCCTATAAAAGCCCATTTAAAAGTGCTCGAAATAATTTATCTATTAGTGAACATGATTATCTATTTGGTCTTGTTTGACACTCAATAAATATAGCACAATAAATGTGCCATAATAAATATGACAAAATAAATATGGCATAATAAATATAGCCTAATAAATATAGAACAATAAATATAGTTTTAAATGATTTATCTATTAACAATCATGTTTACCCGTTCGGGCTCATTTAACACTCAATAAATATGTTATAATAAATACTATATAATAAATATGACACAATAAATATATCTCAATAAATTTGCAATAATAAATATGACTCAATAAATATGACTTATTAAATATCTTTTAATGAAAATGCCACAAGAAATATGGCTCAATAATTATGTCTACATAAATATGGCTAAAACAATATGACTCAATAAATATAACTCAATAAATATGGCATAATAAATATAAACCAATAAATATAGAACAATAAATATAGTCATAATTTTTGATTCGGTTGTCCATTTTCAGCCCTAGAAAGACTATTGAAAAGTGCTCGGATAAATCTATCATTTAGCAAACAGATTTTCCAGTTCGGGCTCATTTAACAATATATAAATATGACATAATTAATATGACACAAATAAATGTGGATCAGTAAATATGACTTAATAAATACGGGCAAGGAAATATTTCGCAATAAATATGATTCAATAAATATGACCATAACTTTTGTTCCGGTTGTCTGTTTTCAGGCCGAAAAAAATCATTCAAAAGACCTCTGAATGATTTATCAATTAGGGAACAGGTTTACCTGCTCGAGCTCGTTCAACACTCAATAAATATGTTATAATAAATGCTTCAGAATAAAAATGGCGCAATAAATATTTCTAAACAAAATTAGCGTAATAAATATGGCTCAATAAAAATGTCTTATTAAATATCTATAATGAAAATGGTTCAAGAAATATGGTTCAATAATTATGTCTCAATAAAGATGACTCATGAAATATGGCTCAATCATAATGACTCAATAAATATGACACAATAAATATTGTCCAATATATAAAGCCATAATTTTTGATCTCATTGTCCATATTTATCCCGAAAAAGACATTTCAAAAAAGCTCTGATAAATCTATCTTTGGCAAACAAGTTTATACGTTTGGGCTCGTTTAACACTATATAAATATAACGTAATAAATATGACATAAATAAATATAGCTCTATAAATATGGCTCAATAAATATGTCCAACGAAATATGGCGCAATAAATATGAATTAATAAATATGACCATAACTTTTGTTCCGGTTGTCCATTTTTCGCCTGAAAAAGCCCATTTAAAAGAGCTCGAAATTATCTATCCATTGGTGAACAGGTTTACCCGTTTGGGATTATTTATTACTATATAAATATGACGCAGTAAATATGGCGTTATCAGCCCGAAAAAGCCCGAAAAAATCCAATGATCTAGTTGTCGGTTATCAGCCCGAAAAAGACAATTAAAAGGCGCACATAGAAGTCTATGTTTAGCGAATAGGTTTACCCATTCGGGCTCGTTTATCACGCAACAGATATGGCAAAAAAATCAGGCTTAATAAATATAGTGCAATAAATATGACACAATAAATATGGCGCAATATATATGCATTAATAAATATGGCTCAAAAAATATGGCACAAGAAATATGACTCAATAACTAAGTCTCAATAAATATGGCTTAATAAATATGGTTTAGTAAATATAATAAAATAAATACGGCTCATTAAATATGACCCAATAAATATGATCATAAATTTGAATTCAGTTGTCTATTTTTATTCTGGAAAAGGCCATTAAAAAGTTCTCTGAATGATTTATCCATCGGCAAACAGGTTTACCCGCTCGGGCTCTTTCAATGCTCAATAAATATGTTATAATAAATACTACGCAATAAATATGGGGCAATAAATATATCTCAATAAATTTTGCGCAAAACATACGGCTCAATAAATATGACTTATTAAATATCTCTCAATGAAAATGCTTCAAGAAATATTATTCAATAATTTTGTCTCAATCTATATGACTCTTGAAATATGGCACAATCATAACGGCTCAATAAATATGGCGTAATAAATATAGCCCAATAAATAAAGTCATAATTTTTGATCTGACAATCCATTTTCATACAAAAAAAGACATTTGAAAAAAGCTCAGATAAATCTATCTCTGGCAAAAAGGTTTACTTGTTCGGGCCCGTTTAACGCTATATAAATATGACACAAATAAATATAGCTCAATAAATATTGCTCAATAAATAAGACCACCGAAATATGACGCAATAGTTATGACTCAATAAATATGACAATAATTTTTGTTCTCATTGTTCATTTTCAGACCGGATAGGCCCATTTAAAAGTGCTCGAAATGATTTATCTATTGGTGAACATGATTACCTGTTTGGTCTTGTTTGTCACTCAATAAATATGGCACACTAAATATGACTTAATAAATATGACAAAATAAATATGACATAATAAATATAGCCCAATAAATATAGCTCTAAATGATTTATACAATAACAATCATGTTTACATGTTCGGGATCATTCAATAATCAATAAATATGTTATAATAAATACTATATAATAAATATGAGGCAATAAATATATCTTAATAATTTTGGGGTAATAAACATGACTCAATAAATATGGCTTATTAAATATATTTATATGAAAATGCCACAAGAAACATGACTTAATAATTATGTCACAATAAATATGGCTCAAACAATATGGCTTAATAAATATGACTCAATAAATATGGCATAATAAACATAGCAGAATAAATATAGAACAATAAATATAACTATTTTATTTGATCTGGTTGTCCATTTTTAGCCCTGGAAAGCCTATTGAAAAGTGCTCGGATAAATCTATCATTTAGAAAATATATTTTCCCGTTCAGGCTCATTTAACGTTATATAAATATGGCACAATTAATATGACAAAAATAAATATGGCTTAGTAAATATGGCTCAATAAATATGGTCAAATAAATAAGGCGCAATAAATATCATTCAATAAATATGACCATAACTTTTGTTCCGGTTTTCCGTTTTCAGCCCGAAAAACTCATTGAAAAACCTCTGAATGATTTATCCATTGGGGAAAACGTTTACTCGCTTGGACACGTTTAATACTCAATAAAAATGTTATAATAAATATTTCGAAATAAAATGACGCAATAAATATTTCTCAATAAAATTCTCGTAATAAATATGACTCAATAAAAATGTCTTATTAAATATCTCTAATGAAAATGCTTGAATAAATATTGTTCAATAATTATGTCTTAATAAAGATGACTGATGAAATATGGCTCAATAAATATGACACAATAAATATTGCCCAATAAATAAAGCCATAATTCTTGATCTCATTGTCCATATTCATCCCGAAAAAGACATTTAAAAAAAACTCGGATAAATCTATATTTGGCAAAAAAGTTTACCCGTTCGGGCTCGTTTAATACTATATAAATACGACGTAATAAATATGACACAAATAAATATAGCTATGTAAATATGACTCAATAAATATGGCCAACGAAATATGGGGTAATAAATATGGCTCAATAAATATGACCATAACTTTTATTCCGGTTATCCGTTTTCTGCAAGAAAAAGCTCATTTAAAAGAGCTCGAAATTTTCTATCTATTGGGGAACAGATTTACATATTTGGGCTTGTTTATTACTATATAAATATGACAAAGTAAATATGGCGTTATCATCTCGAAAAAGCCCAAAAAAGCCAATGATCCGGTTGTCGGTTACCAGCCTCAAAAAGGCAATTAAAAAGAGCACATTAAAGTCTATCCATTGGCAAATAGGTTTACCCATTCGAGCTCGTTTATCGCACAATAAATATGGCAAAAAAATCAGGCTCAATAAATATGGCGCAATAAATATGACACAATAAATATGGTGTAATAAATATGCGTTAATAAATATGTCTCAAAAATATTGATCAATAAAAATGTCACAAGAAATATGACTCAATAACTAAGTCTCAATAAATATGGCTTAATAAATATGGTTTAGTAAATATGATAAAATAAATACGGGGCATTAAATATGACCAAATAAATATGATCATAAATTTGGATTCAGTTGTTGATTTTTATTCTGGAAAAGCCCATTAAAAAGTTCTCTGAATGATTTATCCATTAGCGAACAAGTTTACCCGCTCGGGCTCTTTCAATGCTCAATAAATATATTATAATAAATACTACGCAATAAATATGGGGCAATAAATATATCTCAATAAATTTGGCGCAAAAAATATGTCTTATTAAATATCCCTCAATGAAAATGCTTCAAGAAATATGATTCAATAATTTTGTCTCAATCTATATGACTCTTGAAATATGGCTCAATCATAATGGCTCAATAAATATGGCGCAATAAATATAGCCCAATAAATAAAGTCATAATTTTTGATCTGACAGTCCATTTTCATCCAGAAAAAGACAATTGAAAAAAGCTCAGATAAATCTATCTCTGGAAAAAAGGTTTACTTGTTCGGGCTCGTTTAACGCTATATAAATATGACGCAATAAATATGACATAAATAAATATAGCTCAATAAATATCCCTCAATAAATAAGACCACTGAAATATCGCGCAATAGTTATGACTCAATAAATATGACAATAATTTTTGTTCTCGTTGTTCATTTTCAGACCGGATAGCCCCATTTAAAAGTGTTTGAAATGATTTATCTATTGGTGAACATGATTACCTGTTTGGGCTTGTTTGTCACTCAAAAAAAAGGCACACTAAATATGACTTAATAAATATGACAAAATAAATATGACATAATAAATATAGCCAAATAAATATAGCTCTAAATGATTTATACAATGACAATCATGTTTACATGTTCGGGCTCATTCAATAATCAATAAATATGTTATAATAAATACTATATAATAAATATGAGGCAATAAATATATCTTAATAATTTTGGGGTAATAAACATAACTCAATAAATAAGGCTTATTAAATATATTTATATGAAAATGCCACAAGAAACATGACTCAATAATTATGTCACAATAAATATGGCTCAAAAAATATGACTCAATAAATATGACTCAATAAATATGGCATAATAAATATAGCAGAATAAATATAGAACAATAAATATAACCATATTTTTTGATCTGGTTGTCCATTTTTAGCCCTGGAAAGCCTATTGAAAAGTGCTCGGATAAATCTATCATTTAGAAAATAGATTTTCCCGTTCATGCTCATTTAACGCTATATAAATATGGCACAATTAATATGACAAAAATAAATATGTCTCAGTAAATATGGCTCCATAAATATGGTCAAAGAAATAAGGCGCAATAAATATAATTCAATAAATATGACCATAACTTTTGTTCCGGTTGTCCGTTTTCAGCCCGAAAAACTCATTGAAAAACCTCTGAATTATTTATCCATTGGGGAAAACGTTTACTCGCTCAGACACGTTTAATACTCAATAAATATGTTAAAATAAATATTTCGAAATAAAATGACGTAATAAATATTTCTCAATAAAATTCTCGTAATAAATATGGCTCAATAAAAATGTCTTATTAAATATCTCTAATGAAAATACTTCAAGAAATATGGTTCAATAATTATGTTTTAATAAAGATAACTGATGAAATATGGCTCAATAAATATGACACAATAAATATTGCCCAATAAATAAAGCCATAATTCTTGATCTCATTGTCCATATTCATCCCGAAAAAGATATTTAAAAAAAACTCGGATAAATCTATATTTGGCAAACAAGTTTACCCGTTCGGGCACGTTTAACACTATATAAATATGACGTACTAAATATGACACAAATAAATATAGCTATGTAAATATGGCTCAATAAATATGGCCAACGAAATATGGGGTAATAAATATGGCTCAATAAATATGACCATAACTTTTATTCCGATTGTCCGTTTTCTGCACAAAAAAGCTCATTTAAAAGAGCTCGAAATTATCTATCTATTGGGGAACAGGTTTACACATTTGGGCTTATTTATTACTATATAAATATGACAGAGTAAATATGGTGTTATCATCCCGAAAAAGCCCGAAAAAGCCAATGATCTGGTTGTCGGTTATCAGCCTCAAAAAGATAATTAAAAAGAGCACATTAAAGTCTATCCATTGGAAAATAGGTTTACCCATTCGGGATCGTTTATCGCGCACTAAATATGGCAAAAACATTAGGCTCAATAAATATGTTGCAATAAATATGACACAATAAATATGGTGTAATAAATATGCGTTAATAAATATGACTCAAAAATATTGATCAATAAAAATGTCACAAGAAAAATGACTCAATAACTAAGTCTCAATAAATATGGCTTAATAAATATGGTTTAGTAAATATGATAAAATAAATACGGGGCATTAAATATGACAAAATAAATATTATCATAAATTTGGATTCAGTTGTTTATTTTTATTCTGGAAAAGCACATTAAAAAGTTCTCTGAATGATTTATCCATTAGCAAACAAGTTTACCCGCTCGGGCTCTTTCAATGCTCAATAAATATGTTATAATAAATACTAAGCAATAAATATGGGGCAATAAATATATCTCAATAAATTTGGTGCAAAAAATATGGCTCAATAAATATGGCTTATTAAATATCCCTCAATGAAAATGCTTCAAGAAATATGATTCAATAATTTTGTCTCAATCTATATGAATCTTGAAATATGGCTCAATCTTAACGACTCAATAAATATGGCGCAATAAATATAGCCCAATAAATAAAGTCATAATTTTTGATCTGACAGTCCATTTTCATGCAGAAAAAGACAATTGAAAAAAGCTCAGATAAATCTATCTCTGGAAAAAAGGTTTACTTGTTCGGGCTCGTTTAACACTATATAAATATGACGCAATAAATATGACACAAATAAATATAGGTTAATAAATATGGCTCAATAAATAAGACCACCGAAATATCGCGCAATAGTTATGACTCAATAAATATGACAATAATTTTTGGTCTCGTTGTTCATTTTCAGACCGGATAGGCCCATTTAAAAGTGTTCGAAATGATTTATCTATTGGTGAACATGATTACCTGTTTGGGCTTGTTTGTCACTCAATAAATATTGCACACTAAATATGACTTAATAAATATAGCCCAATAAATATAACACTAAATGATTTATACAATGAAAATCATGTTTACATGTTCAGGCTCATTCAATAATCAATAAATATGTTATAATAAATACTACATAATAAATATGACGCAATAAATATATCTTAATAATTTTGGGGTAATAAACATGACTCAATAAATATGGCTTATTAAATATATTTATATGAAAATGCCACAAGAAACATGACTCAATAATTACGTCACAATAAATATGGCTCAAAAATATGGCTCAATAAATATGACTCAATAAATATGGCATAATAAATATAGCAGAATAAATATAGAACAATAAATATAGTCATATTTTTTGATCTCGTTGTCCATTTTTAGCCCTGGAAAGCCTATTGAAAAGTGCTCGGATAAATCTATCATTTAGAAAATAGATTTTCCCGTTCAGGATCATTTAACGCTATATAAATATGACACAATTAATATGACAAAAATAAATATGGCTCAGTAAATATGGCTCAATAAATATGGTCAAGGAAATATGTCGCAATAAATATGATTCAACAAATATGACTATAACTTTTGTTCTGGTTGTCCGTTTTCAGCCCGAAAAACTCATTGAAAAACCTCTGAATGATTTATACATTGGGGAAAAGGTTTACTTGCTTGGACACGTTTAATACTCAATAAATATATTATAATAAATACTTCGAAATAAAATGACGCAATAAATATTTCTCAATAAAATTCTCGTAATAAATATGGCTCAATAAAAATGTCTTATTAAATATCTCTAATGAAAATGCTTCAAGAAATATGGTTTAATAATTATGTCTTAATAAAGATGACTCATGAAATATGGCTCAATAAATATGACACAATAAATATTGCCGAATAAATAAAGCCATATTTTTGATCTCATTTTCCATATTCATCCCGAAAAAGACATTTAAAAAAAAAATCAGGTAAATCTATATTTGACAAACAAGTTTACCCGTTCGGGCTCCTTTAACACTATATAAATATGGCGTAAAAAATATGACACAAATAAATATAGCTCTGTAAATATGGCTCAATAAATATGGCCAACGAAATTTGGGGTAATAAATATGGCTCAATAAATATGACCATAACTTTTATTCCGGTTGCCCGTTTTCTACACGAAAAAGCTCATTTAAAAGAGCTCGAAATTATCTATCTATTGGGGAACAGATTTACCCATTTGGGCTTGTTTATTACTATATAAATATGACAAAGTAAATATGACATTATCATCCCGAAAAAGCCCGAAAAAGCCAATGATCCGATTGTCGGTTATCAGCCCGAAAAAGACAATTAAATAGAGCACATAAAAGTCTATCCATTGGCAAATAGGTTTACCCATTCGGGCTCGTTTATCGCGCAATAAATACGGCAAAAAAAATCAGTCTTAATAAATATGGCGCAATAAATATGACACAATAAATATGGTGTAATAAATATGCGTTAATTAATATGGCTCAAAAATATTGATCAATAAAAATGACACAAGAAATATGACTCAATAACTAAGTCTCAATAAATATGGCTTAATAAATATGGTTTAGTAAATATGATAAAATAAATATGATGCATTAAATATGACTCAATAAATATGATCATAAATTTGGATTCAATTGTCTATTTTTTTAGAAAAGCCCAATAAAAAGTGCTCTGAATGATTTATCCATTGACAAACAGGTTTACCCACTCGGGATCGTTCAACGCTCAATAAAAATGTTATAATAAATACTGCACAATAAATATGGGGCAATAAATATATCTCAATAAATTTGTCTTATTAAATATCTTTCCATGAAAATGCTTCAAGAAATATGATTCAATAATTAGATCTCAAAAAATATGACCCTTGAAATATGACTCAATCATAACGGCTCAATAAATATGGCGCAAAAAATATAGCCCAATAAATAAAGCCGTAATTTTTGATCTGGCAGTTCATTTTCATCCAGAAAAAGACATTTGAAAAAATCTCAAATAAATCTATCTTTGACAAACAAGTTTACCCGTTCGGGCTTGTTTAATGCTGTATAATTATTGTGCAATAAATATGACACAAATAAATATAGCTCAATAAATATGGCTTAATCAATAAGGCCACAAAAATGTGGCGCAATAAATATGACTCAATAAATATGACTCAATAAATATGACCATAATTTCTGTTCTGGCTGTCCATTTTGAGACCGGAAAGGCCCATTTAAAAGTGCTCGAAATGATTTATTTATTAGTGAACATGATTACATGTTTGGTCTTGTTTGACACTCAATAAATATGATACAATAATGTGGCGTAATAAATATGACAAAATAAATATGACATAATAAATGTAGCCCAATTTATATAGCTCTAAATGATTTATCCAATGACAATCATATTTACCCATTCGGGTTCATTCAACACTTAATAAATATGTTATAGTAAATACTACATAATAAATATGACGCAATAAATATATCTCAATAAATTTGGCGTGATAAACATGACTCAATAAATATGGCTTATTAAATATATTTTAATGAAAATGCCATAAGGAACATGGCTCAATAATTATGTCACATTAAATATGGCTCAGAAAATATTTCTCAATAAATATGACTCAATAAATATGACATCATAAATATAGCCCCAAAATATAGAATAATAAATATAGCCATATTTTTTGATCTGATTTTCCATTTTCAACCCCGAAAATCCTATTGAAAAGTGCTCGGATAAATCTATCAATTAGCAAATAGATTTTCCCGTTCAGGCTCATTTAACGCTATATAAATATGGCGCAATTAATTGACATAAATAAATAGGGCTCAGTAAATATGGCTCAATAAATATGGCCAAGGAAATATGGTGCAATAAATATGATTCAATAAATATGACAATAACTTTTGTTCCGGTTGTCTGTTTTCAGCCCGAAAAAACTCATTGAAAAACCTCTGAATGATTTTTCATCTCGTTGTCCTTATTTTAAATATTGCCCAATAAATAAAGGCATAATTTTTCATCTCGTTGTCCTTATTCATCCCGAAAAAGACTTTTCAAAAAATGATAAATCTATCTTTGGCAAATAGGTTTACCCGTTCGGGCTCGTTTAACACTATATAAATATGACATAATAAATATGACACAAATAAATATAGCTCTGTACATATGGCTCAATAAATATGGCCAACGGAATATGGCGTAATAAATATGGCTCAATAAATATGACCATAACATTTATTCCGGTCGTCCGTTTTCCGCCCGAAAAAGCTCATTTAAAAGAGCTCGAAATTATCTATCCATTGGGGAACATGTTTACCCGTTTGAGCTTGTTTATTAATATATAAATATGATACTGTAAATATGATATTATCATCCCGAAAAAGCCCGAAAAAGACCGAAAAATTCAAAGATCTGGTTGTCGGCTATCAGCCCGAAAAAGCTAATTAAATAGAGCACATAAAGGTCTATCCATTGCCGAACAGGTTTACACATTCAGGCTCGTTTATTGCTCAATAAATATGGCAAAAAAATATCATATAAAAAATATGGATCAAAAATATTGCTCAATAAATATTGCATAAGAAATATGAGTTAATAACTAAGTCTCAATAAATATGACTTAGTAAATATGGTTTAGTAAATATGATAAAATAAATATACTGCATTAAATATGACTCAATAAATATGATCATAACATTGGATTCAGTTGTCTATTTTTATCCTCGAAAAACCCATTAAAAAGTGTTCTGAATGATTTATCCATTGACAAATAGGTTTACCCACTCGGGCTCGTTCAACGCTTAATAAATATGATAAAATAAATACTACGCAATAAATATGAGCCAATAAATATTTGTCAATAAATTTGGGGCAAAAATATGGCTAAATAAATATGGCATAATAAATATCTCTAGTTGAAAATACTTCAAGAAATATGATTCAATAATTATGTCCAATAAATATGATTCTTGAAATATGGCTCTATCATAATGGCTCAATAAATATGTCGCAATAAATATAGCCCAATAAATAAAACCATAAATTTGATCTGCTAGCCCATTTTCATCTAGAAAAAGACATTTGAAAAAAGCTCGGATAAATCTATCCTTGACAAACAGGCTTACCAGTTTGGGCTCGTTTAACTCTATATAAATATGGCGTAATAAATATAACACAAATAAATATAGCTCAATAAATATGACTCAATAAATAAGACCAGAGAAATATGGTGCAATAAATATGACTAAATATATATGACCATAATTTTTATTTTGGTTGTCTATTTTTAACCCGGAAAAGCCCATTTAAAAGTGATGATTTATCTATTAGTGAACATGATTACCTGTTTGGGCTTATTTGACATTCAATAAATATGACACAATAAATATAGCGTCATAAATAAGGCAAAATAAATATGACATAATAAATATAGTACGATAAATATATAACAATAAATATAACTCTAAATGATTTATCCATTGACAATCATATTTACCCGTTCGGCCTCATTCAAAACTTAATAAATATGTTATAATAAATATTACATAATAAATATGACGTAATAAATATATCTCAACAAATTTGGCGTAATAACCATGGCTCAATAAATATGGCTTATTAAATATCTTTTAATGAAAATGCCACAAGAAACATGACTCAATAATTATGTCTCAATAAATATGGCTCAAAAAATATGACTCAATAAATATGGCATAATAAATATAGCCCAATAAATATAAAACAATAAAAATAGCCATAATTATTGATCCGGCTATCCATTTTTAGCCCCAGAAAGTCTATTGAAAAGTGCTCGGATAAATCTATCATTTAACAAATAGATTTTCCAGTTTAGGGTCATTTAACGCTATATAAATATGACGCAATTAATATGACATAAATAAATATGGATAAGTAAATATGACTTAATAAATACGGCCAAGTAAATATGATTCAATAAATATGACCATAACTTTTGTTCCGGTTATCTATTTTCAGACAGAAAAAACTCATTGAAAAGACTTCTAAATGATTTATCAATTGGGGAACAGGTTTACTTGCTCAGGCTCATTCAATACTCAATAAATATGTTATAATAAATGATTCAAAATAAAAATGACGCAATAAATATTTCTCAATAAAATTGACGTAATAAATATGGCTCAATAAAAATGTCTTATTAAATATCTTTAATGAAAATGCTTCAAAAAATATGGTTCAATAATTATGTCTCAGTAAAGATGACTAATGAAAAATGGCTCAATCATAAAGGCTCAATAAATATGACACAATAAATATTGCCCAATAAATAAAGCCATAATTTTTGATCTCATTGTCCATATTCATACAGAAAAAGACATTTCAAAAAAGCTCTGATAAATCTATCTTTCTCAAACAGGATTACCCGTTCGGGATCATTTAACACTATATAAATATGGCATAATAAATATGACACAAATAAATATAGCTCTGTAAATATGGATTAATAAATATGGCCAACGAAATATGACGCAATAAATATGGCTCAATAAATATGACCATAACTTTTATTTTGGTTGTACGTTTTTCGCCCGAAAAAGCCAATTTAAAAGGGCTCGAAATTATCTATCCATTGGTGAACAGGTTTACCCATTTGGGCTTGTTTATTACTATATAAATATGACACAGTAAATATGGCATTATCAGCCCGAAACAGCTAATGATCCGGTTGTTGGTTAATAAATATGCACTAGTAGAAAATTGACTTTTAGTGACAATTATTTTGGTCACTAAATGTTTGATTTTGGTCACTAAAGATATTTAGTGATTAAATATTGTCCGTCACGAAATGGTCACGAATGCCCCGCCACTAATTGTGTTTAGTGACCAAAAAGAGTTTTGTCACTAATTGTACATATTTAGTGACCCAAATAACAATAGTCACCAAATGATTTTTTTGTAACGAAATTGAGTTGGTCACTAAATAAATATTCAGTGACCAACTTGAATTCGAGAACTTTTAGTGACCATATAATTCAGTCACAAAATGATTTTTTTGATGACAAAAAATTTGATCACTAGTATTTTTATAGTTATTTAAGAATATATGTTAAATAGAAATAAACAATTACAAGATTAACCAGAATAATAAATAGAAAATCTTTTTGATAAAAGAATCTGAATAATTTTTTTGTTAATAGTAAAAAAATATAAGCTGGAAGATAGCCCAAACCCCTCAATACAAATCAATAAATATTTTATCTCTATTAAATTCAATACAAGAAATACATTTATAATAATTAATATACTCGTGAGCATTACTCTCTTTTTTCTTCATCTCGGGTTCATGCTTCTTGTCTTCGTCCTTCTTCGATCCCCTTCTTAAGTGCTTCATTCTTTGATTCCATGAAAACATTCCTCTAGCCCCAACCTATGCATCACTCATTTGACATGATATTCTTCAGTATTTGCAAAAATCTATGCTCATATGCATGTACGTGTTAGCCATCGTTGAAACTAACTTGGTAATGAAAAATGCTACTTATGTTTGATTGGCGTACTCATTTTCTCCAAGGCATTGATAGATATTGGTTCCTCAACATTGGATAGGATTTAAAAACATCATATGGTAGTTTTAGATGTCCGCGTGCATGGAACTCATCATCATCAAATCCATCCTTTGGCCTACATCAAAATTTAAGAATCTGATAAATATTTATTATAAGAAGGGATTTTATTAATTGGGCCTTACTCATGAGGTACATATATACCCTGAGTCCGACAATTATAGTTTCATGTTCCTTGAACAAATCAAAGTACATACGTGGGATCAGGCCTTCCTCGATATGTAGATGATCCCTCATGTACACTACAAGAAAAGTGATCCGATAAAATAGATCTCAAACAAAACTGATAAAAAGATGCAATAATATTTCTTATGCTACACAGTGATATTCTACAAAGGACACAATGTTGTACTTAACAATTCCAAACCACCCTAGTAAGGAACCATTCGCCCTTATACATTTACTGGAGTTATTCTAATTATAGTGATAAATTATCATCTAGTTAAAATGCAAAATGAAGTATGCTTGACAAAAGAAACATCATTGCACGTATACACTTTCCAAGGCAGATATGTGAAAGATTTTCAGCGAACCGGGCGCCCGGTTCGCAAATTTTCAGGGAACAGTGCGTCCGGTTCGTAGATTTTCAGGGTACCGGGCGCTTGGGTCGACACAGATTTTCAGGGGACCGGGCGCTCGGTTCACAGATTTTCAGGGAACTTGGCATTTCACACAAGATGACCCTGTGAAAATGTTGGTTGGAGCATTTCATGCAAGATGATAATCAATTATTGATTAGAGCCTCTGTATCAAGAAAGAGACATTAAACTTTCCAGGGAACTTGATACAGATAAAATCTTCCAACATCCTTAGGGTAAAGATGGTCCATATAGTGAATTTGTATAATAGATAAAAATGTAGATAATAGATAAATTTGCTGCACCGTGGGGTGTGTGGAGATTGCAGGATATAATCACTCGCCAGAATCTTCATAATCACAAATTAAAACTTGATTGGATTCGGATATAAATGCTACTATAAGCTTATGGCGGTGCCCAATCACTCCTTTGGAAATAACTTCAACAGATAAATTCAAATGTAAAAGAACTTAATCAATAAAAAAAGGAAATTTATGCACTAGGAAAAAGGATTTTTTTTACACCCCTTAATCTCTAAGGATGATAAGTAGAATAATTTCTCCATTTTTTTAACTTTCATTTAGTACAAACACTAAGCACAGTAAGTAAAGTGACTCATCACCAGTAGCGTAGCAAATACCAAACAATGGAAGAATCGACCACCCATCTGCATATATTTTTAAAATAAATTCATTTGGATGAAGTTCTGTTATATGTGCAAAAATAAAGTCAAAGTAGATCATTTTGTTCTTGAAAATGCAATTTGGAAGATATCTAACTTTGTGTTGTATATTTTTTATGATATTTTCACAAAGACTTGATGTGCATAACATAAATCCACCCAGGAAAAACCATAAACGTAAGTATTCAATAATGGGAGAATTAAAAAAATGATAAACAAAATTTTTCTTGATCAGAGCTTTAGGAAAATGACCGTAAATTGAAATTTTTAACATTCTTTGCAACCAGGATATATTTCTTGTTCAACGTCATTTAGCAAATCATGAATTTTTTAGTGTCTTTGTTGGTTCATCCTTTAATGTGTATGTCGCCGGATGAGTTTAAATTCCTAGTGAAATTTTGATAGCTCTCCTTCCAAGCACATACAACTAAGATACCCATGACAAGGCTTCAAAGCATCCTCACCGCCACCATCTCCACATTTTGTGAACCCTTTGATGAATTATAAAACTGGTCCATAATAGAAATCAAATAACAAACCTACTACAACAGTGCAAAAAAAAAATATTTTTAACCCCAACCAAATGGAAGAGGAGTAATTAAGTAGTTCATCTTCATTATTCTAATAGTAAAAACTTAAGATCACCTTTAAGTATTAACAGAGTAAGAACCTACTCCTATGGATTAGCAAATGGCCCAAAAAATCGAATGAATAGCTCCACTAGTAAATCTGAATCATTTAATCAAATTAAATGACCTGGTTTCCATAAAATCATCAACAAATCATTAGCCTAATAAGGGTATAATTGTGGGAACTGAGCACAAACCATAAATCAAGCAGATAAGGTGTTTAATGTTACCCAGGGGAGTCCTTGGCGGTTACTGGCATGCTTCAGAGAAGAGGTCGTTGCAAACGGAAGTAGGAGTTGTTGCTTTGGGGGATTCGTTGGTGTTTTGCAGGCATTTCGAGGGGATACAAGATTTGGGAGAGGCAGAGGTGGGGGAAACTGCCGATTAGAAATGCAAATGAGGAGTTTATCGTTACCCAAGGGAGTTCTCGCTGGTAAATTGATCGCACCTTGGCAGGCTTCGGCGAGAGGACGTCCCAAACGGAAGTTCTCTACGGCTTTAGGGTATTCGCCGGTGTTCGGCACTCGTTCAGGTGATGCAGCACGAGATGGTTCAGAGGGGAAGGGGAAGGGGATTCGGGATTCGGGAGATCAGGTGGGGGAAACTACCGTTTAAATTTAGGCGGAAGTGGCCGTGTAACTGCTGAGTAAATTTAGTGGCCTAAATTTATTTATTAATTTTGAGGGAAGTTTTAATTTTTTTTATTGATTGATGTAGGCATGTAGCCACTAATTTTTATTATGAAAACACCTTAAATTAAATATAAAATAGCATAAAAACCTAATTTCCTATTTCTTTTGAAAGGCCATGCACAACCCAACCCGTGCATATTCCTTTCTCACGTCATTCTTGGTTTCAGAACTCAGTCGTCGGCCGCCTCCCCTTCTCTCCACGATAGTCGCTTATTTCAAACCCCATCGGAAATGAAAAATAAAACCTCCCTTCCCGTCGACACCAATATTCTGGAAGGTATTACACCCCTTCCACGCCAACATTTTTAGCCTCCAGGAGTGGCCGACGAGCACTATTTTTCTTGATTTCAGTCCAATGCATGACGATATTTTTTCTTATTTTAGGGTTCTATTTCAATCTCCCTTCATATGTGAGCGTTTGCATACTGATTTTTAGGTTTTGATAGAAATATTTTGTATTTGAATGAATGCTCCCTATTTAACTTTATTTTGGATAATTTTTGTCCTCTCTTCTTAAAGGCAGTATATGCATATGTGCCTATGGTTTAGTGACTTTTTAATTCATCACTAAATATTCGTCTTTTGTGACAAAATATATGTTGTTATTAAAACCTTGTCAGGCCTTTAGTGATAATTTTTTATTGTCACTAAAGATGACTCTTTAGTGACTAAATTCTCAATTCATCACTAAACATGTGTCTTTAGTGATGACATATTTTTGCCACTAAATGTTCGTCACTAAAGCTATATCTTTAGTGACTAACCTTTTATTTGGCCACTAAAGTTGTGTCTTTAGTGACTAAACTTTTACTTTGTCACTAAAAATTTATCTTTAGTGACTAAACGTTTACTTCATCACTTTAGATATGTCTTTAGTGACTAAATATATTTGGTCACTAAAAGTTCATCACTAAAGGTCATTTTTCTTGTAGTGATGGCTAAAAAATATTGCTCAATAAATATGGCAAAAAAAATATGACTCAATAACTAAGTCTTAATAAATATGGCTTGGTAAATATGGTTTAGTAAATATGATAAATTAAAAATGACGCATTAAATATGGCTCAATAAATATGATCATAAATTTGGATTCAGTTATCTTTTTTTTATTCTAGAAAAACGCATTAAAAAGGGCTCTGAATGATTTATCCATTGGCAAACAGGTTAACCCACTCGGGCTCGTTCAACGCTCAATAAAAATGTTATTATAAATACTACGCAATAAATATGAGGCAATAAATATATCTCAATAAATTTGGCGAAAAATATATGGCTCAATAAATATGGCTTATTAAATATCCCTCAATTAAAATGCTTCAAGAAATATGATTCAATAATTATGTCTCAATAAATATGACTCTTGAAATATGGCTCAATCATAACAGCTCAATAAATGTGGCGCAATAAATACTTTTTGATCTGACAGTCCATTTTTATCCAGAAAAAAACATTTGAAAAAATCTCGGATAAATCTATCTGTGGCAAACAGGTTTACCTGTTCGGGCTCTTTTAACATTATATAGATATAGCGCAATAAATATGACATAAATAAATATAGCTCAATAAATATGACTCAATAAATAAGGCCACAGAAATATGGCGCAATAAATATGACTCAATAAATATGACAATATTTTTTGTTCAGGTTGTCCATTTTCAGACCGGAAAGCCCCATTTAAAAGTGCTCGAAATGATTTATCTATTGGTGAACATGATTACCTGTTTGGGCTTGTTCGACACTCAATAAATATTTCATAATAAATATGGCATAATAAATATAACATAATAAATATAGCCCAATAAATATAACTGTAAATGATTTATCCAATGACAATTATGTTTACTCAGTCGGGCTAATTGAACACTCAATAAATATGTTATAATAAATATTACATAATAAATATGATGCAATAAATATATCTCAATAAATTTGGCGTAATGAACATGACTCAGGAAATATAGCTTATTAAATATATTTTAATGAAAATGTCACAAGAAACATGACTCAATAATTATGTCATAATAAATATGGCTTAGAAAATATGGCTCAATAAATATGACACAATAATATGACATTATAAATATAGCCCAATAAATATAGAATAATAAATATAGCCATATTTTTTGATCCGGTTGTTCATTTTCAGCCCCGGAAAGCCTATTGAAAAGTGCTCGGAAAAATCTGTCATTTAGCAAATAAATTTTCCCGTTTAGGCTTATTTAGCGCTATATAAATATGACACAATTAATATGACACAAATAAATATGACTCAGTTAATATGGCTCAATAAAATTGGCCAAAAAATATGGCTTAATAAATATGATTCAATAAATATGACGATAACTTTTGTTCCATTTGTCCGTTTTCAGCCCGAAAAAACTCATTGAAAAACCTCTGAATGATTAATACATTGGGGAATAGGTTTACCCACTCGGGCTCGTTCAACACTCAATAAATATGTTATAATAATAATTCGAAATAAAAATGGCACAATAAATATTTCTCAATAAAATTGGCATAATAAATATGGCTCAATAAAAATGTCTTATTAAATATCTCTAATGCAAATGTTTCAATAAATATGGTTAAATAATTATGTCTCAATAAAAAGGACTCATGAAATACGACTCAATCATAATGACTCAATAAATATGACACAATAAATATTGCCCAATAAATAAAGCGATAATTTTTGATCTCGTTGTCCATATTCATCCCGAAAAAGACATTTCATAAAAACTCAGAGAAATCTATGTTTGGCAAACAAGTTTACCCGTTTAGGCTCGTTTAACACTATATAAATATGGTGTAATAAATATGACACAAATAAATATAGATCTGTAAATATGGCCCAACAAATATGGCCAACGAAATATGACACAATAAATATAGCTTAATAAATATAACCATAACTTTTGTCCATGTTGCCCGTTTTCCGCCCGAAAGAACTCAATTAAAAGGGCTCGAAATTATCTATCCATTGGGGAACTGGTTTACCCGTTTGGGCTTATATAGTACTATATAAATATGAAACAGTAAATATGTCGTTATGAGCCCGAAAAACACCGAAAAATACCGAAAAAGGCAATGATCCAGTTGTCGGTTATCAGCCCAAAAAAGAAAATTAAAAAGAGCACATAAAGGTCTATCCATTGGCGAACAGATTTACTCGTTTGGGCTCGTTTATCGTGCAATAAAAATGCCAAAAAAATCAGGCGCAATAAATGTGGCGCAATAAATGTGACACAATTAATATGGTGCAATAAATATGTGTTAATAAATATGACTCAAAAACTATTGCTCAATAAATATGACACAAGAAATATGACTCAATAACTAAGTCTCAATAAATATGGCTTAGAAAATATGTTTTAGTAAATATGATAAAATAAATATGACACATTAAATATGACTCAATAAATTTGATCATAACTTTGGATTTAGTTGTATATTTTTTTCCTCGAAAAGCCCATTAAAAAGTGCTCTGAATGATTTATCCATTGCAAACTGGTTTACCCACTCGGACTTATTCAACACTCAATAAATATTTTATAATAAATACTATGCAATAAATATGGGGCAATAAATATATCTCAATAAATTTGGTGCAAAAAATATGCCTCAATAAATATGGCTTATTAAATATCTCTCGATGAAAATGCTTCAAAAAATATGATTCAATAATTACGTTTCAATAAATATGACTCTTGAAATATATCTCAATCATAATGGCTCAATAAATATGGCACAATAAATATACCCCAAAAATAAAACCATGATTTTTGATCTGGTAGTCCATTTTCATCCTGAAGAAGACATTTGAAAAAAGCTCAGATAAATCTATCTGTGGCAAACAAGTTTACCTGTTCGGGCTCTTTTAACATTATATAGATATAGCGCAATAAATATGACACAAATAAATATAGCTCAATAAATATGGCTCAATAAATAAGGACACAGAAATATGGCGCAATAAATATAACTAAATAAATATGACAATAGTTTTTGTTCAGGTTGTCCATTTTCAGACCAGAAAGCCCCATTTAAAAGTGCTCGAAATGATTTATCTATTGGTGAACATGATTACCTGTTTGGGCTTGTTTGACACTCAATAAATATTTCATAATAAATATGGCATAATAAATATGACATAATAAATATAGCCTAATAAATATAGCTGTAAAAGATTTATCCAATGACAATTATGTTAACTCAGTCGGGCTAATTGAACACTTAATAAATATGTTATAATAAATACTACATAATAAATACGATGCAATAGATATATCTCAATAAATTTGGCGTAATAAATATAGCTCAAGAAATATAGCTTATTAAATATATTTTAATGAAAATGTCACAAGCAACATGGCTCAATAATTATGTCATAATAAATATGGCTTAGAAAATATGGCTCAATAAATATGACTCAATAATATGGCATTATAAATATAGCCCAATAAATATAAAACAATAAATATAGCCATATTTTTTGATCCGGTTGTTCATTTTCAGCCCCAGAAAGCCTATTGAAAAGTGCTCGGAAAAATCTATAATTTAGCAAATAGATTTTCCCGTTTAGGCTTATTTAACGCTATATAAATATGACACAATTAATATGACACAAATAAATATGACTCAGTTAATATGGCTCAATAAAATTGGCCAAAAAATATGGCTTAATAAATATGATTCAATAAATATGATGATAACTTTTGTTCCATTTGTCCGTTTTCAGCCCGAAAAAACTCATTGAAAAACCTCTGAATGATTAATCCATTGGGGAACAGGTTAACCTACTCGGGCTCGTTCAACACTCAATAAATATGTTATAATAATACTTCGAAATAAAAATGGGACAATAAATATTTCTCAATAAAATTGGCGTAATAAATATGGCTCAATAAAAATGTCTTATTAAATATCTCTAATGCAAATGTTTCAAGAAATATGGTTAAATAATTACGTCTCAATAAAAATGACTCATGAAATATGACTCAATCATAATGACTCAATAAATATGACACAATAAATATTGCCCAATAAATAAAGCGATAATTTTTGATCTCGTTGTCCATATTCATCCCGAAAAAGACATTTCATAAAAACTCAGAGAAATCTATGTTTGGCAAACAGGTTTACCCGTTTAGGCTCGTTTAACACTATATAAATATGGTGTAATAAATATGACATAAATAAATATAGCTCTGTAAATGTGGCCCAAAAAATATGGCCAACGAAATATGACGCAATAAATATAGCTTAATAAATATGACCATAACTTTTGTCCATGTTGCCCATTTTCTGCCCGAAAGAACTCATTTAAAAGAGCTCGAAATTATCTATCCATTGGGGAACTGGTTTACCCGTTTGGGCTTATATAGTACTATATAAATATGAAACAGTAAATATGTCGTTATGAGCCCGAAAAACCCCGAAAAATACCGAAAAAGGCAATGATCCAGTTGTCGGTTATCAGCCCAAAAAAGAAAATTATAAAGAGCACATAAAGGTCTATCCATTGGCGAACAGATTTACTCGTTTGGGCTCGTTTATCGTGCAATAAAAATGACAAAAAAATCAGGCGCAATAAATATGTGTTAATAAATATGGCTCAAAAACTATTGCTCAATAAATATGGCACAAGAAATATGACTCAATAACTAAGTCTCAATAAATATGGCTTAGTAAATATGTTTTAGTAAATATGATAAAATAAATATGACACATTAAATATGACTCAATAAATATGATCATAACTTTGGATTCAGTTGTATATTTTTATCCTCGAAAAGCCCATTAAAAAGTGCTCTGAATGATTTATCCATTGCAAACTAGTTTACCCACTCGGACTTATTCAACACTCAATAAATATGTTATAATAAATACTATGCAATAAATATGGGCAAAAAATATATCTCAATAAATTTGGTGCAAAAAATATGCCTCAATAAATATGGCTTATTAAATATCTCTCGATGAAAATGCTTCAAAAAATATGATTCAATAATTACGTTTCAATAAATATGACTCTTGAAATATATCTCAATCATAATGGCTCAATAAATATGGCACAATAAATATAGCCCAATAAATAAAATCATGATTTTTGATCTAGTAGTCCATTTTCATCCGGAAAAAGACATTTGAAAAAAGCACGTATAAATTTATCTTTGGCAAACAGGTTTACCCGTTCAGTCTCGTTTAACGCTATATAAATATGGCGTAATAAATATAACACAAATAAATATGGCTTAATAAATATTGCTCAATAAATAAGGCCAAAGAAATATTTCGCAATAAATATGACTCAATAAATATGAAAATAATTTTTCTTCTGGTTTTCCATTTTCAGCCCGAAAAAGACCATTTAAAAGTGCTCGAAATGATTTATCTTTTGTTGAACATGATTACATGTTTGATCTTTTTTGACACTCAATAAATATGGCACAATAAATGTGGCATAATAAATATGATAAAATAAATTTGACATAATAAATATAGCCCTATAAATATAGAACAATAAATATAGCTCTAAATGATTTATCCATTGACAATCATGTTTACCCGTTCGGGCTCATTCAACACTCAATAAATATGTTATAATAAATACTACTTAATAAATATGACGCAATAAATATATCTCAACAAGTTTGGCGTAATAAACATGGCTCAATAAATATGGCTTATTAAATATCTTTTAATGAAAATGACACAAAAACATTGCTCAATAATTATGTCTCAATAAATATGGCTCAAAAATTATGACTCAA
This sequence comes from Platanthera guangdongensis, assembly GCA_039583875.1. Lineage (NCBI taxonomy): Eukaryota > Viridiplantae > Streptophyta > Magnoliopsida > Asparagales > Orchidaceae > Platanthera > Platanthera guangdongensis. The sequence continues at coordinate 107,696 of CM077148.1, read as the reverse complement.
TATATATGACTCAATAAATATGACATAATAATTATAGTCCAATAAATATAAAACAATTAATATAGCCATAATTTTTGATCTAGTTGTATATTTTCAGCCCCGGAAATTCTATTGAAAAGTGCTCGGATAAATCTTTCATTTAGCAAATAGATTTTCCAGTTCGGGCTCATTTAACGCTATATAAATATGGTGTAATTAATATGACATAAATAAATATAGCTCAGTAAATATGACTTAATAAATATGTCCAAGGAAATATGGCGCAATAAATATGATTCAATAAATATAACCATAAGTTTTGTTCCGGTTGTCCGTTTTCAGACCGAAAAAACTCATTGAAAAGACCTCTGAATGATTTATCAATTGGGGAACAGGTTTACCTGCTCGGGCTCATTCAACACTCAATAAATATGTTAAAATTAATACTTCAAAATAAAAATGGCGAAATAAATATTTCTCCAAAAATTTGGCGAAATAAATATGACTCAATAAAAATGTCTTATTAAATATCTCTAATGAAAATTCTTCAAGAAATATGGTTCAATAATTATGTCTCAATAAAGATGACTCATGAAATATGGCTCAATCTTAATGGCTCAATAAATATGACAGAATAAATATTGCCCAATCATTAAAGACATAATTTTTGATCTCGTTGTCCATATTCCTCCCGAAAATGATATTTCAAAAAACCTCTGATAAATTTATCTTTGGCAAATAAGTTTACCCGTTCGGGCTCGTTTAACACTATATAAATATGACGTAATAAAAATGAAACAAATAAATATAGCTCTGTGAATATGGCTCAATAAATATGACCAATGAAATATGGTGCAATAAATATGTCTCTATAAATATTACCATAACTTTTGTTCCGGTTGTCCGTTTTTCGCCCGAAAAAGCCCATTTAAAAGAGCTCGAATTATCTATCCATTGGTGAACAAGTTTACCCATTTGGGCTTGTATATTACTATATAAATATGACACAGTAAATATGACGTTATCAGCTCGAAAAAGCCCGAAAAAGTCCGAAAAAGCCCGAAAAAGCCAATGATCTGGTTTTCGGTTATCAGCCCGAAAAAGACAATTAAAAAGAGCACATAAAAGTCTATCCATTGGCGAATAGGTTTACCCATTCAAGCTCGTTTGTCACGCAATAAATATGGCAAAAAACATCAGGCGCAATAAATATGGCACAATAAATATGACACAATAAATATGGTGGAATAAATATGCGTTAATAATATGGCTCAAAAAATATTGCTCAATAAATATGACACAAGAAATATGACTCAATAACTAAGTCTCAATAAATATGGCATAGTAAATATAGTTTAGTAAATATGATAAAATAAATATGGCGTATTAAATATGACTCAATAAATATGATCATAAATTTGGATTCAGTTGTCTATTTTTATTCTCGAAAAGCCCATTAAAAAGTGCTCTGAATGATAATCTATTTGCAAATAGGTTTACCCACTCGGGCTCGTTCAATGCTTAATAAATATATTATATTAAATGCTACGCAATAAATATGGCACAATAAATATATCTCAATAAATTTTGCGCAAAAAATGCGGCTCAATAAATTTGGCTTATTAAATATCTCTCAAAGAAAATGCTTCAAGAAATATGATTCAATAATTATGTCTCAATAAATATAACTCTCGAAATATGGCTCTATCACAACGGCTCAAAAAATATGGCGCAATAAATATTGCACAATAAATAAAGCCATAATTTTTGATCTAGTACTCCATTTTCATCTAGAAAAAGACATTTGAAAAAAGCTCGGATTAATTTATCTTTGGCAAACAGGTTTACCCATTCAGGCTCGATTAACGCTATGTAAATATGACATAATAAATATGACACAAATAAATATAACTCAATAAATATGGCTCAATATATAAGGCCACAGAAATTTGGCACAATAAATATGACTCAATAAATATGACCATAATTTTTGTTGTAGTTGTCCATTTTCATATCGAAAAAACCCATTTAAAAGTGCTCGAAATGATTTATCTATTGATGAACATGATTACCTGTTTGGGCTTGTTTAGTAGTCAATAAATATGGCACAATAAATATGGCGTAATAAATATAATAAAATAAATATGACATAATAAATATAGCCCAATAAATATAGCTCTAAATGATTTATCAAATGACAATCATGTTGACCCGTTCGGCTCATTGAACACTCAATAAATATGTTATAATAAATTCTACGTAATAAATATGATGCAATAAATATATCTCAATAAATTTGGCGTAATAAACATGGCTCAATAAATATGGCTTATTAAATATATTTTAATAAAAATTCCACAAGAAACATGGCTCAAAAATTATGTCACAATAAATATGGCTCAGAAAATATGGCTCAATAAATATGACTTAATAAATATGGCATAATAAATATAGCCCAATAAATATAGAACAATAAATATAGCTATATTTTTTGATCCGGTTGTCCATTTTCAGCACCGAAAAGTCTATTGAAAAGTGCTCGGATAAATCTATCATTTAGCAAATAGATTTTCCCATCCAGACTCATTTAACGCTATATAAATATGGAGTAATTAATATGACACAAATAAATATGGCTCAATAAATATGTCCAAGTAAATATGGCGCAATAAATATGATTCAATAAATATGACCATAACTTTTGTTCCGGTTGTCCATTTTTAGAACGAAAAAACTCATTGAAAAACCTCTGAATGATTTATCCTTTGAGGAACAGGTTTACCCGCTCGGACTCGTTCAAAACTGAATAAACATGTTATAATTAATACTTCAAAATAAAAATGCCGCAATAAAATTTTTTCAATAAAATTGGTGTAATAAATATGGCTCAATAAAAATGTCGTATTAAACATCTCTAATGAAAATGCTTCAAGAAATATGGTTCAATAATTATGTCTCAATAAAGATGACTCATGAAATATGGCTCAATCATAATGGCTCAATAAATATGACATAATAAATATTTCGCAATAAATAAAGACATAATTTTTGATCTCGTTGTCCATATTCATCCCGAAAAAGACATTTCAAAAAAACTTGGATAAATCTATCTTCGGCAAAATAGTTTACCCGTTCGGGCTCGTTTAACACTATATAAATATGACATAATATATATGACACAAATAAATATGGCTCAATAAATATGGCCAACGAAATATGGCGCAATAAATATGGCTCAATAAATATGACCATAAATTTTATTCCGGTAGTCCATTTTCCGGCCAAAAAAACCCATTTAAAAGAGCTCAAAATTATCTATCCATTGGGGAACAGGTTTACCCGTTTTGGCTTGTTTAGTACTACATAAATATGACACAGTAAATATGGCGTTATCAGCCCGAAAAAGCCAATGATCCGGTTGTCTATTATCAGCCCGAAAAAGACAATTAAAAAGAGCACATAAAGGTCTATCCATTGGAGAATAGGTTTACCCATTCGTGCTCGTTTATCGCTCAATAAATATGGAAAAAAATTCATGCGCAAAAAATATGGCACAAAAAAAAGTGACTCAATAACTAAGTTTCAATAAATATGGCTTAGTAAATATGTTTTAGTAAATATGATAAAATAAATATGACGCATTAAATATCACTCAATAAATATGATCATAACTTTGGATTCAGTTGTCTATTTTTATCCTCGAAAAGCCCATTAAAAAGTGCTCTGTATGATTTATCCATTGGCAAACAAGTTTACCCACTCGGGCTTGTTCAACGCTCAATAAATATGTTATAATAAATACTACGAAATAAATATGCGGCAATAAATATATCTAAATAAATTTGGCACAAAAAAATATGGTTCAATAAATATGGCTTATTAAATATCTCTCGATGAAATTACTTCAAGAAATATGATTCAATACTTACGTGTCAATAAATATGACTCTTGAAATATGGCTCAATCGTAACGGCTTAATAAATATGGCGCAGTAAATATAGCCAAATAAATAAAACCCAATAAATAAAGCCATAATTTTTGATCTGACATTCCATTTTCATCCAGAAAAAGACATTTGAAAAAAGCTCGGATAAATCTATCTTTGACAAACAGATTTACTTGTTCGGGCTCGTTTAACGCTAAGTAAATATGACGCAATAAATATGACAAATAAATATAGCTCAATAAATATGGCTCAGAAAAATCCTCTGAATAATTTATCCTTTGGGGAACAGGTTTACCTGCTCGGGCTGGTTTAACACTCAGTAAATATATTATAATAAATGCTTCAAAATAAAAATGCCGCAATAAATATTCTCAATAAAATTGGCGTAATCAATATGACTCAATAATAATGTCTTATTAAATATCTTTAATGAAAATGCTTCAAGAAAAATGGTTCAATAATTACGTCTCAATAAAGATGACTCATAAAATATGACTCAATCATAATGACTCAATAAATATGGCATAATAAATATTGCCAAATAAATAAAGCCATAATTTTTGATCTCGTTGTCCATATTCATCCCGAAAAAGATATTTCAAAAAAGATCTGATAAATCTATCTTTGGCAAACAGGTTTACCCGTTCGGGCTCTTTTAACAATATATAAATATGATGTAATAAATATGACGTAAATAAATATAGCTCTGTAAATATGGCGCAATAAATATGACCAACGAAATATGGCGCAATAAATATAACGCAATAAATATGACCATAATTTTTGTTCTGGTTGTTCGTTTTTCTCCGGAAAAAGCCCAATTAAAAGGGCTCGAAATTATCTATCCATTGGTGAACAGGTTTACCCGTTTGGGCTTGTTTATTACTATATAAATATGACACATTAAATATGGTGTTATCAACCCGAAAAAGGCCAAAAATGTAATGATCCGGTTGTCGGTTATCAGCCCGAAAAAGACAATTAAAAAAGCACATAAAGGTCTATCCTTTGGCGAATAGGTTTACCCAATCGAGCTCGTTTATTGCGCAATAAATATGGCAAAAAAATCAGGCGCAATAAATATGATGCAATAAATATGACACAATAATTATAGTGTAATAAATATGCGTTAATAAATATGGTTCTAAAAATATTGCTCAATAAATATGGCACAAGAAATATGACTCAATAACTAAGTTTCAATAAATATGGCTTAGTAAATATGGTTTAGTAAATATGATAAAATAAATATGACGCATTAAATATGACTCAATAAATATGATCATAAATTTGGATTCAGTTTTCTATTCTTATTCTTGAAAAACACATTAAAAAGTGCTCTAAATGATTTATCCATTGGCAAATAAGTTTACCCACTCGGGCTCGTTCAACGCTCAATAAATATGTTATAATAAACACTACGTAATAAATATGGGGCAATACATATATCTCAATAAATTTGGTGCAAAAAATACGGCTCAAAAAATATGGCTTATTAAATATCTCTCAATGAAAATGTTTCAAGAAATATGATTCAATTATTATATCTCAGTAAATATGACTCTTGAAATATGGCTTAATCATAACGGCTTAATAAATATGGCACAATAAATATAGCGCAGTAAATAAAGTCATAATTTTTGATCTGATAGTCCATTTTCATTCAGAAAAATACATTTGAAAAAAGCTCGAATAAATCTATCTTTGGCAAACAAGATTACTTATTTTGGCTCGTTTAACGCTATATAAATATGATGCAATAAAAATGACACAAATAAATATAGCTCAATAAATATGTCTCAATAAATAAGGCCACAGAAATATGGTGCAATAAATTTGACTCAATAAATATATCCATAATTTTTGTTCTGGTTGTCCATTTTTAGAAGGAAAAGGCCCATTTAAAAGTGCTCGAAATAATTTATCTATTGGTGAACATGGTTACCTATTTGGGCTTATTTGTCACTCAATAAATATGACACAACCAATATGACGTAATAAATATGACAAAATAAATATGACATAATAAATATAGCCCAATAAATATAGATTTAAATGATTTATCTAATGACAATCATGTTTACCCATTCGGACTCATTCAACACTCAATCAAAATATTATAATAAATATTACATAATAAATATGACGCAACAAATATATCTTAATAAATTTGGCGTAATAAGCATGGCTCAATAAATGTGGCTAATAAAATATATTTTAATGGAAATGCCACAAGAAACATGGCTCAACAATTATGTCACAATAAATATGGCTCAGAAAATATGGCTCAATAAATATGACTCAATAAATTTGGCATAAAAAATATAGCCCAAAAAATATAGAACAAAAAATATAGCCATATTTTTTGATCCGATTTTCCATTTTCAGCACTGGAAAGTCTATTGAAATCTGCTCTGATAAATCTATCATTTAGCAAATAGATTTTCCCGTTCAGGCTCATTTAACGCTATATAAATATGGCACAATTAATATAACACAAATAAATATGGCTTAGTAAATATGGCTCAATAAATATGTCTACGAAAATATGGCGCAATAAATATGATTCAATAAATATGACCATAACTTTTGTTCTGGTTGTCCGTTTTCAGCCCGAAAAAACTCATTGAAAAACCTCTGAATGATTTATCCATTGGGGAACAGGTTTACCCACTCGAGCTCATTCAATACTTAATAAATAAGTTATAATAAATACTTTGAAATACAAATTGCGCAATAAGTATTTCTTATTCAAATTGGCGTAATAAATATGGCTTAATAAAAATGTCTTATTATATATCTCTAATGAAAATGCTTCAAGAAATATATTTCAATAATTATGTCTCAATAAAGATGACTCATGAAATATGGCTCAATAAATATGACATAATAAATATTGCCCAATAAATAAAGCCATAATTTTTGATCTCATTGTCCATCTTCATCCCGAAAAAGACATTTCAAAAAAACTCGGATAAATCTATCTTTGGCAATCAGGTTTACCCGTTCAGGCTCGTTTAACACTATATAAATATGGCGTAATAAATATGACATAAATAAATATAGCTCTGTAAATATGGCTTAATAAATATGACCAACGAAATATGGCCCAATAAATATGGCTCAACAAATATGACCATAACTTTTGTTCCGATTGTCCGTTTTCTGCCCGAAAAATTCCATTTAAAAGTGATCAAAATTATCTATTCATTGGTGAACAGGTTTACCCGTTTGAGCTTGTTTATTACTATATAAATATGACACAGTAAATATGGCGTTATCAGCCAGAAAAAGCTCAAAAAAGCCAATGATTCGATTATCGGTTATTAGCCCGAAAAAGTCAATAAAAAAGAGCACATAAAGGTCTATCCATTGTCGAATAGGTTTACCCATTCGGGTTCATTTATCGTGCAATAAATATGTCAAAAATATTAGGCGCAATAAATATGGCGCAATAAAAAGTGACACAATAAATATGGTGTAATAAATATGTGTTAATAATTATGGCTCAAAAAATATTGCTCCATAAATATGGCATAAGAAATATGACTCAATAACTAAGTCTCAATAAATATGGCTTAGTAAATATGGTTTAGAAAATATGATAAAATAAATATGGCGCATTAAATATGACTCAATAAATATGATCATAAATTTGGATTCAGTTATCTATTTTTATCCTCAAGACCATTAAAAAGTGCTCTGAATGATTTATCCATTGGCAAACAAGATTACCAACTTGGGCTCATTGAACGCTCAATAAATATGATTCAATAAATTTGGGGCAATAAATATATCTCAATAAATTTGGCGCAAAAAATATGGCCCTATAAATATGGCTTATTAAATATCACTCGATGAAAATGCTTCAAGAAATATGATTCAATAATTACGTCTCAATAAATATGACTCTTGAAATATGCCTCAATCATAATGTCTCAATAAATATGGAGCAATAAATAGAGCCCAATAAATAAAACCATAATTTTTGATCTGCTAGTCCATTTTCATCCAGAAAAAGACATTTGAAAAAAGCTCGGATAAATCTATTTTCGGCAAACAGGTTTAGCCGTTCGTGCTCGTTTAACAATATATAAATATGATACAATAAATATAACACAAATAAATATAGCTCAATAAAAAATGCCAAAGAAATATGGCGCAACAAATATCACTCAATTAATATGACCAATGAAAATACCACAAGAAACATTACTCAATAATTATGTCTCAATAAATATGGCTCAAAAATAATGACTCAATAAATATGACTCAATAAATATGGCACAAAAAATATAGCCAAACAAATATAGAACAATAAATATAGCCATAATTTTTGATCTGATTGTCCATTTTCAGCCCCGGAAAGTCTATTGAAAAGTGCTCGGATAAATCATTCATTTAACAAACAGATTTTCCACTTCTGGTTCATTTAGCGCTATATAAATATGGCGCAATTAATTTGACACAAATAAATACGACTCAGTAAATATGTCTTAATAAATATGGCCAAGGAAATATGGCGCAATAAATATGATTCAATAAATATAACCATAACTTTTGTTCCGGATGTCCGTTTTCAGCCCGAAAAAACTCATTGAAAAGACCTCTGAATGATTTATCAATTGGGGAATAGGTTTACCTGCTCGGGCTCGTTCAACAATCAATAAATATGTTATAATAAATGCTTCAAAATAAAAATGGCGCAATAAATATTTCTCAATAAAATTGGCATAATAAATATGGCTCAATAAAAATGTCTTATTAAATATCTCTAATGAAAATGCTTCAAGAAATATGGTTCAATGACTATGTCTCAATAAAGATAAAATATGACTCAATCATAATGACTAAATAAATATGACACTATATGTTTTGCCCAATAAATAAAGTCATAATTTTTGATCTCATTGTCCATATTCATCCCGAAAAAGACATTTCAAAAAAGCTATGATAAATATATTTTTGCCAAACAGGTTTACCGGTTCGGGCTCGTTTAACACTATATAAATATGACGTAATAAATATGACAAATAAATATAGCTCTGTAAATATGGCTAATTAAATATTTCCAATGAAATATGCCGCAATAAATATGGCTCATTAAATTTAACCATAACTTTTATTTCGGTTGTCCATTTTTTGCCAGAAAAAGCTCATTTAAAAGAGCTCGAAATTATCTATCCATTGGTGAACAGGTTTACCCATTTGGGCTTATTTATTACTATATAAATATGATACAGTAAATATGGGGTTATCATCCCAAAAAAGCCCGAAAAAGCAAAAGATCTGGTTGTCGGTTATCAGCCCGAAAAAGACAATTAAAAAGAGCACATAAAGGTCTATCAATTGGAGAACAGGTTTACCCATTCGGGCTTGTTTATTGCGCAATAAATATTGCTCAAAAAATATTGTTCAATAAATATGGCACAAGAAATATGACTCAATAACTAAGTCTCAATAAATATGGCTTAGTAAATATGGTTTAGTAAATATGATAAAATAAATATGGCGCATTAAATATGACTCAATAAATATGATGATAAATTTGGATTCATTTGCCTATTTTTATTCTGGAAAAGCCCATTAAAAAGTGCTCTGAATGATTTATCCATTGGCAAAAAGGTTTACCCACACGTGCTCGTTCAATGCTCAATAAATATGTTATAATAAAAACTACGCAATAAATATGGGGCAATAAATATATCTCAATAAATTTGGGACAAAAAATACGGCTCAATAAATAAGGATTATTAAATATCTCTCAATGAAAATGCTTCAAGAAATATGATTCAATAATTATGTCTCAATAAATATGACTCTTGAAATATGGCTCAATCATAACGGCTCAATAAATATGGCGAAATAAATATAGGCAAATAAATAAAGCCATAATTTTTGATCTGGTGGTCTATTTTAATCCAAAAAAAGACATTTGAAAAGCTCGGATAAATATATCTTTGGCACAAATATGTTTACCCGTTCGCGCTAGCTTAATGCTATATAAATATGGCACAATAAATATGACAAAAATAAATATAGCTCAATAAATATGCCTCAATAAATAAGGTCAGAAAAATATGGCGCAATAAATATGACTCAATAAATATGACCATAATTTTTTTTTCTGGTTGTCCTTTTTAGACCGGAAAGGATCATTTAAAAGTGCTCGAAATGATTTATCTATTGGTGAACTTGATTACCTGTTTGGGCTTGTTTGGTAGTCAATAAATATGACACAATAAATATGGCGTAATAAATATGACAAAATAAATATGGCATAATAAATATAGCCTAATAAACATAACTCTAAATGATTTATCCAATTACAATCATGTTTACACGTTTGCTCTCATTCAACACTCAATAAATATGTTATAATAAATACTACATAATAAATATGAAGCAATAAATATATCTTAATAAATTTGGCATAATAAACATGACTCAATAAATATGGCTTATTAAATATATTTTAATGAAAATATCACAAGAAACATGGCTCAATAATTATGTCATAATAAATATGGCTCAGAAAATATATCTAAAAAAAATGACTCAATAAATATGACATAATAAACATAGCCCAATAAATATAGAACAATAAATATAGCTATATTGTTTTATCCGGTTGTCCATTTTCAGCCCCAGAAAGCCTATTGAAAAGTGCTCAGATAAATCTATCATTTAGCAAAAAGATTTTCCCATTGAGCCTCATTTAACCCTATATAAATATGGCGCAATTCATATGACACAAATAAATATGGCTCAGTAAATATGACTAAAAAAATATGGCCAAGGAAATATGGCGCTATAAATATGATTCAATAAACATGATCATAACTTTTGTTCTGGTTGTCCGTTTTCAGCCCGAAAAAACTCATTGAAAAACCTCTGAATGATTTATCCTTTGTGGAACAGGTTTACCCGCTCGGGCTCGTTCAATACTCAATAAACATGTTATAATAAATACATCAAAATAAAAATGGAGCAATAAATATTTCTCAATAAAACTGGCGTAATAAATATGGCTCAATAAAAATGTCTTATTAAATATCTCTAATGAAAATTCTTCAAGAAATATGGTTCAATAATTATATCTCAATAAATATGACTCTTGAAATATGGCTTAATTATAACGGCTCAATAAATATGACGCAATAAATATAGCCCAATAAATAAAGTCATAATTTTTGATCTCGTTGTTCATATTCATCTCGAAAAAGACATTTCAAAAAAACTCGGATAAATCTATCTTTGACAAACAGGTTTACCAGGTCGGGCTCATTTTACACTATATAAATATGGCTTAATAAATATGACACAAACAAATATAGCTCTGTAAATATGGCTCAATATATATTGCCAATGAAATATGACGCAATAAATATGGCTCAATAAATATAACCATAACTTTTATTCCGGTTGTCTGTTTTCGCCCTAAAAAAACTCATTTAAAAGTGCTAGAAATTAATTATCCATTGAGGAACAGGTTTACCTGTTTGGGTTTGTTTATTACTATATAAATATAACACGGTAAATATGGCGTTATCAGCCCAAAAAAGCTGGAAAAAGCCCGAAAAAGCCATTAATACGGTTGTTGGTTATCAACCCGAAAAAGTCAATTAAAAAGAGCACATAAAGGTCTATCCATTGGAGAACAGGTTAACCATTCAGGCTCATTTATCGCTCAATAATATGGCAAAAAAATCAGGCATAACAAATATGGCGCAATAAAAAGTGACTCAATAAATATGCATTAATAAATATGGCTCAAAAATGTTGCTCAATAAAAATAGCACAAGAAATATGATTCAATAACTAAGTCTCAATAAATATGTCTTAGTAAATATGGTTTAGTAAACATGATAAAATAAATATGGCGCATTAAATATGACTCAATAAATATGATCATAACTTTGGATTCAGTTGTCTATTTTTATCCTCGAAAAGCCAATTAAAAAGTGCTCTGAATGATTTATCCATTGACAAATAGGTTTACCCAATCGGGCTAGTTCAATGCTCAATAATTATATTATAATAAATACTACGCAATAAATATGAGTCAATAAATATATCTCAATAAATTTGGCGCCAAAAATATGGCTCAATAAATATGGTTTATTAAATATCTCTAGATGAAAATGCTTCAAGAAATATGATTCAATACTTACATCTCAATAAATATGACTCTTGAAATATGACTCAATCATAATGGCTCAATAAATATGGCGCAATAAATATAACCCAAAAAATAAAACCATAATTTTTTATCTCATAGACCATTTTCATCCAGAAAAAGATATTTGAAAAAAGATCGGATAAATCTATCTTTGGCAAATAAGTTTACACGTTCGGGCTCGTTTAACACTATATAAATATGGCGCATTAAATATAACAGAAATAAATATAGCTTAATAAATATGGCTCAATAAATAAGGCCAAAGAAATATGGCACAATAAATATGACTCAATAAATATGACTCAATAAATATGACCATAATTTTTGTTCCGGTTGTCCATTTTCAGACCAAAAATGTCCATTTAAATGTGCTCGAAATGATTTTTCTATTGGTGAACATGTTTACCTATTTGGGCTTATTTGGCACTCAATAAATATGGCACAACAAATGTGGTGTAATAAATATGACAAAATAAATATGACATAATAAATATAGCTCAATAAATATAGCTCTAAATGATTTATCCAATGACAATCATGTTTACCCGTTCGGGCTCATTCAACACTCAATAAAAATGTTATAATAAATACAACATATTAAATATGATGCAATAAATATATCCTAATAAATTTGGCGTAATAAACATTGTTCAATAAATTTGGCTTATTAAATATATTTTAATGAAAATGCCACAAGAAACATGGCTCAATAATTATGTCACAATAAATATGACTCAGAAAATATGGCTCAATAAATATGACTCAATAAATATGACATAAAAAATATAGCGCAATAAATATAGAATAATAAATATAGAAATATTTTTTGATCCGGTTGTCCATTTTCAGTACCGGAAAGCCTATTGAAAAGTGCTCGGATAAATCTATCATTTAGCACATAGATTTTCCCATTCAGGCTCATTTAATGCTATGTAAATATGGCACAATTAATATGATACAAATAAATATGGCTTAGTAAATATGGCTCAATAAATATGTCCAAGGAAATATGACGCAATAAATATGATTCAATAAATATGACCATAACTTTTGTTCCGGTTGTCCATTTTCAGCCCGAAAAAACTCATTGAAAAACCTCTGAATGATTTATCCATTGGGGAACAGGTTTACCCTCTTTGGCTCGTTCAATACTTAATAAATAAGTTATAATAAATACTTCGAAATAAAAATTACGCAATAAGTATTTCTTAATAAAATTGGCATAATAAATATGGCTCAATAAAAATATCTTATTAAATATCTCTAATGAAAACGCTTCAAGAAATATGGTTCAATAAGTATGTCTGAATAAACATACCTCATGAAATATGGCTCAATAAATATGACACAATAAATATTGCCCAATAAATAAAGTCATAATTTTTGATCTCATTGTCCATATTCATCCCGAAAAAAACATTTCAAAAAAACTCGGATAAATCTATCTTTGGCAATCAGGTTTACCCGTTCAGGCTCGTTTAACATTATATAAATATGACGTAATAAATATGACACAAATAAATATAGCTCTGTAAATATGTCTCAATAAATATGGTCAACTAAATATGCCCCAATAAATATGGCTCGATAAATATGACCATAACTTTTGTTCCGGTTGTCCGTTTTCTGCCCGAAAAATCTCATTTAAAAGTGCTCAAAATTATCTATCCATTGTTGAACAGGTTTACCCGTTTGAGCTTGTTTATTACTATATAAATATGACACAGTAAATATGGCGTTATCAGCCAGAAAAAAACCCTAAAAAGCCAATGATTCGGTTGTCGGTTATCAGCCCGAAAAAACAATTAAAAAGAGCACATAAAGGTCTATCCATTGGCGAACAGGTTTACCCATTCGGGCTCGTTTATAGCGCAATAAATATATCAAAAAAACTAGGCGCAATAATTATGGCGCAATAAAAAGTGACACAATAAATATGGTGTAATAAATATGCGTTAATAATTATGGCTCAAAAAATATTGCTCCATAAATATGGCACAAGAAATATGACTCAATAACTAAGTCTCAATAAATATGGCTTAGTAAATATGGTTTAGAAAATATGATAAAATAAATATGGCGCATTAAATATGACTCAATAAATATGATCATAAATTTGGATTCAGTTGTCTATTTTTATCCTCAAGGCCATTAAAAAGTGATCTGAATGATTTATCCATTGGCAAATAGGATTACCAACTTGGGCTCGTTCAACGCTCAATAAATATGTTATAATAAATACTATGCAATAAATATGGGGCAATAAATATATCTCAATAAATTTGGCACACAAAATATGGCTCGATAAATATGGCTTATTAAATATCACTCGATGAAAATGCTTCAAGAAATATGATTCAATAATTACGTCTCAATAAATATGACTCTTGAAATATGACTCAATCATAATGGCTCAAAAATTATGGCACAATAAATATAGCACAATAAATAAGGCCATAATTTTTGATCTGGCAGTCCATTTTCATCCAGAAAAAGACATTGGAAAAAAGCTTGGATAAATCTATCTTTCGCAAATAGGTTTACCCATTCGAGCTCGTTTAACACTATATAAATATGGCGTAATAAATAGGACACAAATAAATATTGCCCAATAAATAAAGATATAATTTTTGATCTCGTTGTTCATATTCATCTCGAAAAAGACATTTCAAAAAAGCTCTGATATATCTATCTTCAGCAAAACAGGTTTACCCGTTCGGGCTCGTTTAACACTATATAAATATGGCGTAATAAATATAACACAAATAAAAATAGGTCTGTAAATATGGCTCAATAAATATTGCCAACGAAATATGGCACAATAAATATGGCTCAATAAATATGACCATAACTTTTGTTCCGGTTGTCCGTTTTTCGCCCAAAAAAGCACATTTAAAAGAGCTCGAAATTATCTATCTATTGGTGAATAGGTTTACCCGTTTGGGCTTGTTTATTACTATATAAATATGACACAGTAAATATGGCTTTATCAGCCCGAAAAAGCCTGAAAAATCCAATGATCCGGTTGTCAGTTAATAGCCAAAAAAAGACAATTAAAAAGAGCACATAAAGTTCTATCCATTGCCAAACAGGTTTTCCCATTCGGGCCCGTTTATCGCGCAATAAATATGATAAAAAAACAAGGCGCAATAAATATGACACAATAAATATGACACAATAAATATGGTGTAATAAATATGCGTTAATAAATATGGCTCAAAAAATATTGCTCAATAAATATGGCACAAGAAATATGACTCAATAACTAAGTCTCAATAAATATTGCTTAATAAATATGGTTTAGTAAATATGATTAAATAAATATGGCGCACTAAAAATGACTCAATAAATATGATCATAAATTTGGATTCAGTTATCTATTTTTATTCTGGAAAAGCCCATTAAAAAGTGCTCTTAATGATTTATCCATTGGCAAACAGGTTTTCCCACTCGTGCTCGTTCAATGCTCAATAAATATGTTATAATAAATACTACGCAATAAATATGGGGCAATAAATATATCTCAATAAATTTGGCGCAAAAAAATACCTCTCAATTAATATGGCTTATTAAATATCTCTCAATGAAAATGCTTCAAGAAATATGTTTCAATAATTATGTCTCAATAAATATGACTCTTGAAATATGGCTCAATCATAACGGCTCAATTAATATGGCGCAATAAAAATAGCCCAATTAATAAGGCCATAATTTTTGATCTGACAGTCCATTTTCATCCAGAAAAAGACATTTGAAAATAGCTTGGATAAATATATCTTTGGCAAACAGGTTTACCCGTTCGGGCTCGTTTAATGCTATATAAATATGGTGCAATAAATATGACACAAATAAATGTAGCTCAATAAATATGGCTCATTAAATAGGCCCACAAAAATATGGCGTAATAAATATGACTCAATAAATATGACCATAATTTTTGTTCTGGTTGTCCATTTTTAGCCCAAAAAGGCCGATTTAAAAGTGCTTGAAATGATTTATTTATTGGTGAACATGATTACCTGTTTGGGCTTGTTTGACACTCAATAAATATGACACAATAAATGTGGCATCATAAATATTACAAAATAAATATGGCATAATAAATATAACCCAATAAATATTACTCTAAATGATTTATCCAATGACAATCATGTTTACCCGTTCGGGCTCATTCAACACTCAATAAATATGTTATAATAAATACTACATAATAAATATGATGCTATAAATATATCCCAATAAATTTTGCGTAACAAACATGGCTCAATAAATATGGCTAATTAAATATATTTTAATGAAAATACCAAAAGAAACATGGCTTAATAATTATGTCACAACAAATATGGCTCAATAAATATGACTCAATAAATATGGCATAATAAATATAGCCCAATAAATATTGAACAATAAATATAGCCATATTTTTTTGATCTGGTTGTCCATTTTCAAACCCGGAAAGCCTATTGAAAATTGCTCGGATAAATCTATCATTTAGCAAATAGATTTTCCCATTTAGGCTCATTTAAAGCTATATAAATATGGGGCAATTAATATAACATAAATAAATATGGCTCAGTAAATATGGCTCAATAAATATGGCCAAGGAAATATGGCGCAATAAATATGATTCAAAAAATATGACCATAACTTTTGTTCCGGTTGTCCGTTTTCAGCCCGAAAAAACTAATTGAAAAACCTCTGAATGATTTATCCATTGGGGACAGGTTTACCCGCTCGGGCTCATTCAACACTCAATAAATATGTTATAATAAATACTTCGAAATAAAAATGGCGCAATAAATATTTCTTAATAAAATTGGCGTAATAAATATGTCTCAACAAAAATGTCTGATTAAATATCTCTAATGAAAATACTTCAAAAAAATATGGTTCAATAATTATGTCTCAATAAAGATGACTCATGAAATATGACTCAATCATAATGGCTCAATAAATATGACACAATAAAAATTGCCCAATAAATAAAGCCATAATTTTTGATCTCGTTGTCCATATTCATCCCGAAAAAGACATTTCAAAAAAACTCGGATAAATCTATCTTTGTCAAATAGGTTTACCCATTCGAGCTCGTTTAACACTATATAAATATGGCGTAATAAATAGAATCCGAAAAGCCATAAAAAAAAACAAGACTGCAACTCATGCATCTTTTTTACTTTAGATTCAGTTGTCTCAGGCCGTGTTCGCTGCTCGACGATCGTCGACTCCAAAATTCGTCGACCTCTCGGCCAAATCGTCGACCCAAATACGACACGCCCTGGGACACGGCCGTGTCCCAGGCTGTGTTCCCCCTGCCAAATTCCAAACTTGACACAAAATCCCTCCCGTCGCTCTTTTGAGTTTCGGGGCGTTACAGCACAAAAGAGAAAAGCAAGGGAAATCCTGAGAAGGATAGCTAGAGGCACTGATGACATGATTCGGGTTACTACGTCACTGATCAATGAGACTGGTTGCGCCAAGAGGCCTATAGCTTGTCTGTGGATTGATCAGTGGAGTTGAAGACCCATCAAAAGCATGGATTGGGAGCACTAGAGAATGCTCGGCCATCACAATTGTGAGATGATCGAAGAGACAAGGCTATGCTTGGTCGCCATTGCTTTCCAAGCAAAGATAACTGTAACTGTGATGTATCCTAACAGAGCACAACAGAGCTAACACATGGGGCCTCCTTAGCACGCACTCTGTGTCAGATGTCGGCTAGGATTCAAAGTCTAGTAATCCACTGCATGAGAGTTGGATAGCCCCCACTACACACATATGCGAAATCTCCCCGCGATATGTGGTCACTGTGGTCTTACGTCGAAATACAATCCCAAGGGCGCCTATAGCAAGACTCAGCGACATCTCTATGGCTCAGTGATATCTTGGAAAAGAGAGAACAGAGGAGAAAGCAATACAACAAGGGAACTGTGTCAGTATGGGATCCCTGATAAAAGATTTGTTGAAAAGCAAGAATGAACACTTAGAATTGTTTTGAAAAGAGAATGTTTGAAAGGGGAAGAGTAAGAGTAACCGATAATTGTTGCGATAAAATTTGGAGGACCATGAAGTCCTCGGCTGGCTTTAGAATAGCCTCCAAGCTTGACCTCGTCATAGACATCGAAGCATTCGATAGTTTTATTAACAACGAGGAGATGGGGTTCTTCGACTTGGCTCACTCCTTTTGAGGAGCAAGGAATATCTGCAACTTCTATGCCCTTTGATGTTGTTGGATCATGACGATCTTATTTAGGAAGCAGGTCACGGAACTTACCTTGCTGGAGCATCCTTTGCATAAGCTGGCAGAGTGCTTGGCAGTTCTTAGTCAAGTGGCCTGGCATTTTGTGGAAATCGCAGTATGGTTCTGAATCCCTAGGCCTTTGATCAGCTGGCCGATAATGCTTTTTGTAGCTAGCCCTATCTTTCATGATTTGGCTTACTTCTAGCACGGCTTCATGTAGTTCAGATTCATGCAAGTCATCGTCTTATCGTTGATAGACTGCAGCTGTTTGAGAAGATGGAGTAGTGGTAGCAATGAATCTTGAGCACGATCACGGCTCTAGAAAGGGTATCGATGGCGCGGAAACCATTTTCCCTTCCTCGAATGAGTTGGGAAATCATTGTGAGGAGACCTCGGAGTCTGCTTGTGAAAAGGATCTTTCTCTGATATGATCTTGGAGACATATCCTGTGTTGCTCTTTTCTCCTCGGATGTATGAGTTGGCTAGCGCAATTAACTCTTGGTATGTTCTTGGAGCACGGACATTGGCTTCAAACTTGAGGGGCCCTTCACGGAGACCGTGGATAAGAGCCACTCGGTACATTTCTTGGCTAACAATCTCGATGTCCAAGATTTCTCTCTGGAATCGATCAACGAACTGAGACCAAGTTTCATTGCCACGCTACTTGATCTCAAAGAGGGATTCTGGACCGCCCTTTCTCTTGGTTGAGGTAGAGAATCTGAGCAAGAACTACCTTCGCAGATCAGCAGAGGAAGTGATGGAGTGAGGGCGAAGACCGTAGAACCAGTCCCTCACTTTACCATCAAAGGTTGTTACAAGGAGCTTGCACTTTGTTGCATCTGAGAGAGTTTTGAGAGCAACGGCTGATTCGAAGGCTTGCAGATGCTTCACTGGATCAGTCTCTCTGGTGTAGATTGGTAACCGGGGTTCTCTGAAATTTGCTGGTGTTGGTTCATGACGAACATTCTCTGCAAATGGCGAAGGCTCTTCCTGTTCTCCTACAACATAAGGATAAAAAGGAGCATAAGCGGCAACTGCAAAAGAAGCAGGATGATAAAAGGGAAAAGTTGCTGCAGGAGGAGAAAAAGCAGGAGCTGCAGGGTAAGGATGACTTCCCTGCAAGTTGAGAAACCTTGCAGGACTTCCCCGGGCTGCTTCCCGGAAGAAGTTTTGACGAGCTGCAAACTCTTCATCTTGAGGTCGCAAAAGAGCTGCAGGCCCTTGCGGAAAGGTTACCGTATAAGGAGGATAGACCGGCGGGCAAGCAGGAGGACAAGCTTGTTGATTCTCCAATGCTGGTGCTAGATTGATTAGGGCGGCTGAAGTAACTAGCGCTGCTGCAGGTTGAGAGTCTAGTCACTGCGTGATCATAGCCAGCATTTGGTTGATTGGTTGACACTACTGAGCATTCTCATGACGCGATTGCTCAAAGGCCTCCTAGAGAGGATTATCTCTAGGACTTGGAGAAAAGTTCTCGGCTGGATGACGATCTGACATGGCTAACTAACGCTGTTCACCGTCTGTTCGGATCTGAATGCCGCTTGTTAGCTATTGATGCTCGGAAACGACACCGGGTAGTTAATACGGAGGGGGTGTTCGATCTCACAGGCTAGGAGTGGAAGAGTATGAAGGTTACGGGAAAGAGGAAGCTTCTGAGTGCTTGAGAGTGGAGCAAGCACTTGTCAAAGGGGTTGCGGGGATAGAGGAGAAGTTTGCTGAGAGCAGCGGAGGAGGTTGATCAGGAGCTGTCGAGCAGACGGTTACTTGGACAGTTGTGCTTGCAGGTTAATGCCGAGAGGAAGCTGAGCCGAGCTAAGAAAAAGAGAGGGGGCCGCTAGCAGCGGCAACAACAGACTTCACCCGTCGCGGCTTAAATGCCACTCTTGCGACAGGCTTTCCTTTGATTAATAGCGAGTTACAAGATTACAATACACCTTTACAAGAAAGCAATAAAGGGTACAAGAAGGAAGCTGATGGCTAAGAAAGAAGTGCCAGAAGAGGCCACGCGGACTGAAGAGCGAAGTCGGCATGCCGCGTGGTTAAGGGAAACAGGAGACCGTGTAGACTGGAGAACATAGGCCGACAGGCCGCTCGACTAAGAAGAGAGAAGGGTGTGCGAACTGAGAAACGAAGTGTGCAGGAAATGGGCTTGCTGCAGGCTGACTTCGAGCGTGAGCACCTTTGGAGTTTCTGAACCTGACGCTGACGCTGGATCCCCCTATGAGAGGTATGGGGGTCTATTTATAGGCCTGAGGAGATAACGGCTTGCAATGACGTTACCCCCGGTGAGACGGTAACTTGAGCGTGAAAAAGACGGAGCCCGCCGAGTCCGCAACAGGCCGCGCGGACTGGGGCTTTCTTTTGGAGCTGGTGCTGCTGACGACGAACTGGGAGACTTAGTGGCGGACTGCGATGCGGGTCCGCGGAGTCCGCCACTGCTGAGCTGAGACTGTCTGCCTGCTGCTGGGGTGGCAGATGCTGGAGGCTAAGCGGCAGACTGCAGGGAGAATCCGTAGAGTTTGTCGCTGCTGAACTGAGCGAGCTATAAGGGGGTGCGAGCTGAAGAGTGCCCACGGAGTCCGCCGAGTCCGCACGAGGTTATGCGGACTAGGACTATCTTCTGGAGGATCTGCTGCCTAGCGGGCTGGAAGGAGTCCGCCACTACTGATTGAGTCCGCGCCCAGATTACGGACTGAAGGAGAAGTCTGCTACTACTGGCTGAGCCTGCGACAATCCTGCGGACTGAGGAGAAGTCTGCTACTACTGGCTGACCCTACGTCAGGCCGGCGGACTGAGGAGGACTCTTCTACTACTTGTTGACACTGCATCAGGCCGGTGGACTGAGGAAGAGTTGACCTACTGCCGAGAAGCTGGTGCTAGCCAAGGAAAGGCGGTCTGCATAAAGAGTCCGCCGAGTCCACGGAGTCTGCGTAGTCCGCCTCTACCGGTGAGCTGAGTCCGCTTAGGTTGGAATGGAGAGCCTAGCTGTTGAAGCTGTTGTTGTTCACCAATGAAGGTAGACTGGAAGTCTTGATCGCACTTCGAGTCCACCGAGCTCGCGAGGAACTGGACATTGCTGCTAGTCTTGGCGGGTAGCCGGAGAGCTGGAGTCCGCCCTCTGTAGGCGGGCTGGAGGAGTCGGCTTCCCATGCTGCTGGTGGCAAGGACTGAGCGAACTGCCGAACTTGACGAGGCAGGCCACGCATGTTTGGTGAGGCGGGAGCCACGGTAGCTGGCTGGCGATCTAGGGACAGGTCGTTATCTGTGCTTGGCAGTTTGAAGCGGTCTGGTGTTCTTGAAGAACGACTTGCAGGAGCGGGCTGAAAGAGCGGCTAGTTCCTGCAAAGGACGCGACTTGTTGCCGACCTGGGCGAATAGGGAGTTGAGTTCGATAGAGAGTCACCTGTGGATACAAGCTTGCGGTTTAAGCTGAAAAGGGGGAGGCCTGCAGAGGCGGACTGCAGGAGCAGTCCGCAGCCCCTACCGACCAAAGGAAGGCGCGCGGTCTGGGCAATCAGACAGCTGAGACCGCCCAAGCCGTGCGGCCTGAGCGGATAGAGAATTCTGTTTGCCCACACTAGGGCATCGCGGCCTCCAGGAGGAACCTGGGGCAGGCCGCGACGAGCGAGCTGGATGCCTTGCGAAGGATCGCCGCTTTCGAGGTTAACAGCTATATTTATATAGTGTTAAACGAGCCCGAACGGGTAAACCTGTTTGCCAAAGATAGATTTATCAGAGCTTTTTTGAAATGTCTTTTTCGGGATGAATATGGACAACGAGATCAAAAACTATGGCTTTATTTATTGGGTAATATTTATTGTGCCATATTTATTGAGCCATCATGATTGAGCCATATTTCATGAGTCATCTTTATTGAGACATAATTATTAAACCATATTTCTTGAAGCATTTTCATTAGAGATATTTAATAAAATATTTTTATTGAGCTATATTTATTACGTCAATTTTATTGAGACATTTTTATTTTGAAACATTTATTATAACATATTTATTGAGTGTTGAACGAGCCCGAGCAAGTAAACCTGTTCCCCAATTGATAAATCATTTAGAGGTCTTTTCAATGAGTTTTTTTAGGCTGAAAACAGACCACCGGAACAAAAGTTATGGTCATATTTATTAAATCATATTTATTGCGACATATTTCGTTGGCCATATTTATTAAGTCATATTTACTGAGTCATATTTGTTTGTGCCATATTAATTGCGCCATATTTATATAGCGTTAAATGAACCAGAACAGAAAAATCTGTTTGCTAAATGATAGATTTATCCAAGCACTTTTCAATAGTCTTTCCGGGGCTGAAAATGGACAACCGGATCAAAAATTATGTCTATTTTTATTATTCTATATTTATTGGGCTATATTTATTATGCCATATTATTGAGTCATATTTTTTGAGTTATATTTATTGAGACATAATTATTGAGCCATGTTTCTTGTGGAATTTTCATTAAAAGATATTTAATAAGACATATTTATTGAGCAATGTTTATTATGCCAAATTTGTTGAGATATATTTATTGTGTCATATTTATTATGTAGAATTTAATATAACATATTTATTGAGTGTTGAATGAGCCCGAACGGGTAAACATGATTGTCAATAGATAAATCATTTAGAGCTATATATATTGTTCTATATTTATTTGGCTATATTTATTGCGCCAAATTTATTGAGCCGATATGATTGAGGCATATTTCAAGAGTCATATTTATTAAGACATAATTATTGAATCATATTTCTTGAAGCATTTTCGTTGAGAGATATTTATTGTGCCAAAATTTATTGAGCCGATATGATTGAGCCCGAGCCGTATTTTTTGCGTCAAATTTATTGAGAAATATTTATTGCCTCATATTTATTGCGTAGTATTTGTTATAACATCTTTATTGAGCGTTGAACGAGCCCGAGTTGGTAAACTTGTTTGCCAATGTTTAAATCATTCATGGCACTTTTTAATGGGCTTTTCCAGAATAAAAATAGACAACTGAATCCAAATTTATGATCAAATTTATTGAGTCATATTTAATGTGCCATATTTATTTTATCATATTCACTAAACCATATTTACTAAGCCATATTTATTTAGAATTACTTATTGAGTCTTTTTTCTTATGCCATATTTATTGAGCAATATTTATTGAGCCATATTTATTAACTCATATTTATTACACCATTTTTATTGTGTCATATTTATTGCGCCATATTTATTGCGCCTGATTTTTTTGCCATATTTATTGCGCGATAAACGAGCCTGAATGGCTAAACCTGTTCGCCAATGGATAGTTATTTATATGCTCTTTCTAAAAGTCTTTTTCGGGCTGATAACCGACAACCGGATCATTGGATTTTTCGGGCTTTTTTGGCTGATAACGTCATATTTACTGTGTCATATTTATATATTAATAAACAAGCCCAAAAGGGCAAACCTATTCACCAATGGATAGATAATTTCGAGCTCTTTTAAATGAGCTTTTTTGGGCGAAAAACAGACAACCGAAACAAAAGTTATGGTCATATTTATTGAACCATATTTGTTTTTGCCATATTTTATTGGCCATATTTATTGAGCCATATTTACAGAGTTGTATTTATTTATGTCATATTTATTACGCCATATTTATATAGAGTTAAACGAGCCCGAACGGGTAAAATGGTTTCCCAAAGATAGATTTATCAGAGTTTTTTTGAAATATCTTTTTTGGGATGAATATGGACAACGAGATCAAAAATTATGGCTTTATTTATTGCGAAATATTTATTGTGCCATATTTATTGAGCCATTATGATTGAGCCATATTTCATGAGTCATCTTTATTGAGACATAATTATTGAACCATATTTCTTTTATCATTTTCATCGGAGATATTTAACAATACATTTTTATTGAGCCATATTTATTACGCCAATTTTATTGAGAAATATTTATTGATTGAGCCCGAGAAGGTAAACCTGTTCCCCAAATGAAAAATCATTCAGAGGACTTTTCAATGAGTTTTTTCGGGCTGAAAACGGACAATCGGAACAAAAGTTATGGTCATATTTGTTGAATCATATTTATATCGCCATATTTCCATGGCCATATTTATTTTGTCAGTCATATTTACTGAGCTATATTTATTCGTGTCATATTAATTATGCCATATTTATATAGCGTTAAATGAGCCCGAACTGGAAAATCTGTTTGCTAAATGAAAGATTTATCCGAGCACTTTTCAATAGCCTTTCCGTGGCTGAAAATGGACAACCAGATCAAAAATTATTGCAATATTTATTATTCTATATTTTTTGGGGGTATATTTATTATGTCATAATTTTTTGAGTCATATTTATTGAGTCATATTTTTTGAGCCATATTTATTTAGACATTATTATTGAGCCATGTTTCTTGTGACATTTTCATTAAAGGATATTTAATAAGCCATATTTATTGAGCCATATTTATTACGCTAAATTTGTTGAGATATATTTATTGCGTCATATTTATTATTTAATATTTATTATAATATATTTATTGAGTGTTGAATGAGCCCGAACGAGAAACATGATTGTCAATGGATAAATCATTTAGAGTTATATTTATTGTTCTATATTTATTGTGCTATATTTATTATACCATATTTATTTTGTCATATTTATTACGGCACATTTAATGTGCCATATTTATTGAGTGTCAAACAAGCCCAAACAGGTAATCATGTTTACAAATAGATAAATCATTTCGAGCACTTTTAAATGTGCTTTTTCGGGCTGAAAATGGACAAGCAGAATAAAAATTATGGTCATATTTATTGAGTCATATTTGTTGAGCAATATTTCTTTGGCCTTATTTATTGAGCCATATATATTGAGCTATGTTTATTTGTGTTATATTTTTTGCATCATTTATATATATATATATAGAGTTAAACGAGCCCGAACGGTTAAACCTGTTTGCCAAAGATATATTTATCCGAGCTTTTTTCAAATGTCTTTTTCAGGATGAAAACGGACTATCAGATCAAAAATTATGATTTTATTTATTGAGCTATATTTATTACGCCATATTTATTGAGCTATTATGATTGAGCCATATTTCAAGAGTCATATTTATTGAGATGTAATAACTGAATCATATTTCTTGAAGCATTTTCATCGAGAGATATTTAATAAGCCATATTTATTGAGGCATATTTTTTGCACCAAATTTATTGAGATATATTTATTGCCCCATATTTATTACGTAGTATTTATTATAACATATTTATTGAGCGTTGAACGAGCCCGAGTGGGTAAACCTATTTGCCAATTGATAAATCATTCAGAACACTGTTTAATGGGCTTTTCGAGGATAAAAATAGACAACTGAATACAACGTTATGATCATATTTATTGAGCTATATTTAATGCGCCATATTTATTTTATCAAATTAACTAAGACATATTTATTGAGACTTAGTTATTGAGTCATATTTCTTGTGCCATATTTATTGAGCAATATTTTTTGAGCCATATTTATTAACGCGTATTTATTACACCATATTTATTGTGTCACTTTTTATTACACCATATTTATTGCGCCTGATTGTTTTGCCATATTTATTGCGCGATAAACGAGCCCGAATGGGTAAACCTGTTCGCCAATGGATAGACTTTTATGTGCTCTATTTAATTGTCTTTTTCGGGCTGATAATAGACAACCAGATCATTGTAGTCATATTTATTGAACCATATTTTTTTAGCCATATTTATTATGACATAATTATTGAGCCATGTTTCTTGTGGCATTTTCATTAAAATATATTTAATAAGCCATATTTATTGAGCCACGTTTATTACGCAAAATTTATTGAGATATATTTATTGCGTCATATTTATTATGTAGTATTTATTATAACATATTTATTGAGTGTTGAATGATCCCGAACGGGTAAACATGATTGTCATTGGATAAATCATTTAGAGTTATATTTATTGAGGTATATTTATTATGCCATATTTATTTTAGCATGTTTATTATGCCACATTTATTGAGCCATATTTATTGAGTGCCAAACAAGCCCAAACAGGTAATCATGTTGACCAATAGATAAATCATTTAGAGCACTTTTAAATGGGCTTTTCCGGTCTAAAAATGGACAAGCAGAACAAAAATTATGGTCATATTTATTGAGTCATATTTATTGTGCTATATTTTTATGGCCTTATTTATTGAGACATATTTATTGAGCTATATTTATTTGTGTCATATTTATTGCGCCATATTTATATAGCGTTAAACGAGCCCGAACTGGTAAATCTGTTTGGCAAAGATCAATTTATCCGAGATTTTTTTAAATGACTTTTTCTGGATGAAAATGGACTGGCAGATCAAAAATTATGGCTTTATTTATTAGGCTATATTTATTGGGCCATATTTATCGAGCCGTTATAATTGAGCCATATTTCAAGAGTCATATTTATTGAGACATAATTATTGAATCATATTTCTTGAAGCATTTTCATCGAGAGATATTTAATAAGCTATATTTATTGAGCCATATTTTTTGAGCCAAATTTATTGAGATATATTTATTGCCCCATATTTATTGCATATATTTATTATAATATCTTTATTGAGTATTGAACGAGCCCGAGTGGGTAAACCTGTTTCCAATGGATAAATCATTCAGACCACTTTTTAATGGGCTTTTCCAGAATAAAAATAGACAACTGAATCCAAATCTATGATCATATTTATTGAGTCATATTTAATGCACCATATTTATTTTATCATATTTACTAAACCACATTTGCCAAGCCATATTTATTGAGACTTAGTTATTGAGTCATATTTCATGTGTCATATTTATTGAGCAATATGTTTTGAGCCATATTTATTAACACATATTTATTACACCATATTTATTGTGTCATATTTATTGTGCCATATTTATTGCGCCTATTTTTTTTAGCCATATTTATTGAGCGATAAACGAGCCCGAATAGGTAAACTTGTTTGCCAATGGATAAACCTTTTTGTGCTCTTTTTAATTGTCTTTTTCGAGCTGATAACCGACAACCAGATCATTGACATTTTCGGGCTTTTTCGGGCTGATAACGTCATATTTACTGTGTCATATTTATATAGTAATAAATAAGCCCAAACGGGTAAACCTGTTCACTAATGGTTAGATTATTTCGAGCTCTTTTAAATGGGTTTTTTCGGGCGAAAAACGGACAACCGGAAAAAAAGTTATGGTCATATTTATTGAGCCAAATTTTTTTGCCATATTTCGTTGGACATATTTATTGAGCCATATTTACAGAGCTATATTTATATGTGTCATATTTATTAAGCCATATTTATATAGTGTTAAACGAGCCCGAACGGGTAAACCTGTTTGCCAAAGATAGATTTATTAGAGCTTTTTTGAAATGTCTTTTTCGGGATGAATATGGACAACGAGATCAAAAATTATGCCTTTGTTTATTGGACAATATTTATTGTGCCATATATATTGAGTCATTATGATTGAGCCATATTTCATGAGTCATATTTATTGAGACATAATTATTGAACCATATTTCTTGAAGCATTTTCATTAGAGATATTTAATAAGACATTTTATTGAGCCATATTAATTATGTAAATTTTATTGAGAAATATTTATTACGCCATTTTTATTTTGAAGCATTTATTATAACATATTAATTGAGTGTTGAATGAGCCCGAGCAGGTAAACCTGTTCCTCAATTGATAAATCATTCAGAGGTCTTTTCAATGAGTTTTTTCGGGCTGAATATGGACAATTGGAAGAAAAGTTATGGTCATATTTATTGAATCATATTTATTGCGCCATATTTCCTTGTTCATATTTATTAAGTCATATTTACTGAGCCATATTTATTTATGTCATATTAATTGTGCCATATTTATATAGCGTTAAATGAGCCCGAACTGGAAAATCTGTTTGCTAAATGATAGATTTATGAGAGCACTTTTCGATAGGCTTTTCGGGGCTGAAATTGGACAACCGGAATAAAAATTATGGCTATATTGATTATACTATATTTATTGGGCTATATTTATTGGGCGATAATTATTATGCCATATTTATTGAGTCATATTTATTGAGTCATATTTTTTGAGACATAATTATTGAGCCATGTTTCTTGTGGAATTTTCATTAGAAGATATTTAATAAGCCATATTTATTGAGCCATGTTTATTACTCCAAATTTGTTGAGATATATTTATTGCGTCATATTTATTATATATTATTTATTATAACATATATATTGAGTGTCGAATGTACCCGAACGGGTAAATATGATTGTCAATGGATAAATCATTTAGAGATATATTTATTGTTCTATTTTTATTGGGCTATATTTATTATGTCATATTATTTTGTCATATTTATTAGGCCACATTTATTGTGCCATATTTATTGAGTGTCAAAGAAGCCCAAATAGGTAATCATGTTCACCAATAGATAAATCATTTCGAGCACTTATAAATGGGCTTTTCCGGGCTAAAAATGGACAACCAGAACAAAAAATATTGTCATATTTATTGAATAGTATTTATTGCGCCATGTATCTTTGGCCTTATTTATTGAGCCATATTTATGGAGCTATATTTATTTTTGTTATATTTATTACGCCATATTTATATAGCGTTAAACGAGCCCGAATGGGTAAACCTGTTTGCCAAAGATAGATTTATCCGAGCTTTTTTCAAATGTATTTTTTTGGATCAAAATGGAATACCAGATCAAAAAATATGATTCTATTTATTGGGCTATATTTATTGCGCCATATTTATTGAGCCATTATGATTGAGACATATTTCAAGAGTCATGTTTATTGAGGCGTAATTATTGAATCATATTTCTTGAAACTTTTTCATCGAGAGATATTTAATAAGGCATATTTATTCAGCCATATTTTTTTGAGACAAATTTATTGAGATATATTTATTGCCTCATATTTATTGCGTAGTATTTATTATAACATATTTATTGAGTGTTGAACGAGCCCGAGTGGATAAACCTGTTTGCTAATGGATAAATCATTCAAAGCACTTTTAATGGGCTTTTCGATGATAAAAATAGACAATTGAATCCAAAGTCATGTTCATATTTATTGAGTCATATTTAATGCGCCATACTTATTTTATCATATTTACTAAAACATATTTACTAAGTTATATTTATTGAGACTTAGTTATTGAGTCATATTTCTTGTGCCATATTTATTGAGCGATATTTTTGAGCCATATTTATTAACACATATTTATTACACCATATTTATTATGTCACTTTTTATTTCGTCATATTTATTGCGCCTGATTTTTTTGCCATATTTATTGAGCGATAAATGAGCCCTAATGGGTAAACCTTTTCGCCAATGAGTAGATCTTTATGTGCTCTTTTTAATTGGTTTTTTCAGGCTGATAACTAACAACCAGATCATTGGCTTTTTCGAGCTTTTCGGGCTTTTTCGGGCTAATAACGCCGTATTTTCTGTGTCATATTTATATAGTAATAAACAAACCCAAACGGGTAAACCTGTTCCCCAATGGATAGATAATTTCGAGCTCTTATAAATGGGTTTTTTCGGGCGGAAAATAGACAACCGAAACAAAAGTTATTTTCATATTTATTGAGCCATATTTATAGCGCCATATTTCGTTGGTAATATTTATTGAGCCATATTTACAGAGCTATATTTATTTGGGTCATATTTATTAGGCCATATTTATATAGTGTTAAACGAGCCTGAACGGGTAAACGTGTTTGCCAAAGATAGATTTATCCGAGTTTTTTGAAATATCTTTTTCGGTATGAATATGGACAACGAGTTCAAAAATTATGGCTTTATTTATTGGGCAATATTTATTATGTCATATTTATTGAGCCATTATGATTGAGCCATTTTTCATAATCATCTTTATTTAGATATAATTATTGAACCATATTTCTTGAAGCATTTTCCTTAGAGATATTTAATAGGACATTTTTATTGAGCCATATTTATTATGCCAATTTTATTGAGAAATATTTATTGCGCCATTTTTATTTCGAAGTATTTATTATAACATATTTATTGTGTGTTGAACGAGCCTGAGTCGGTAAACCTGTTCCCCAATGGATAAATCATTCAGAGATTTTTCAATGAATTTTTTCGTGCTGAAAACGGACAACCGGAACAAAAGTTATGGTCATATTTATTGAATCATATTTATTGTGTCATATTTCCCTGGCCATATTTATTGAGCCATATTTACTGAGCCTTATTTATTTATGTCATATTAATTCTGCCATATTTATATAGCATTAAATAATCCTGAACGGGAAAATCTATTTGCTAAATGATAGATTTATCCGAGCACTTTTCAATAGGCTTTCCGGGGCTGAAAATGGACAACCGGAACAAAAATTATGACTATATTTAATGTTCTATATTTATTTGGCTATATTTATTATGCCATATTTATTGAGTCATATTTATTGAGTCATATTTTTTAAGGCATATTTATTGAGACTAAATTATTGAGATATGTTTCTTGTGGCATTTTCATTAAAAGATATTTAATAAGCCATATTAATTGAGCCATATTTATTATGCCAAATTTGTTGATATATATTTATTGCGTCACATTTATTTTGTAGTATTTAT
This sequence comes from Platanthera guangdongensis, assembly GCA_039583875.1. Classification (NCBI taxonomy): domain Eukaryota; kingdom Viridiplantae; phylum Streptophyta; class Magnoliopsida; order Asparagales; family Orchidaceae; genus Platanthera; species Platanthera guangdongensis. Next base: position 76,680 of record CM077148.1, on the reverse strand, counting down.
TATAACATATTTATTGAGTGTTGAATGAGTCCGAACAGGCAAATATGATTGTCAATGAATAAATCATTTAGAGTTATATTTATTGTTCTATATTTATTGGGCTATAAATATTATGTCATATTTATTTTGTCATATTTATTATGCCACATTTATTGTGCCATATTTATTGAGTGTCAAACAAGCCCAAACAGTTAATCATATTCACCAATAGATAAATCATTTCGAGCAATTTTAAATGGGCTTTTCTGGGCTGAAAATGGACAACCAGAACAACAATTACGGTTATATTTGTTGAGTCATATTCATTGCGCCATATTTATTACAGTCATGTTTATTAAGCTATACTTATTGAGGTATATTTATTTGTGTTATATTTATTGCGCCATATTTATATAGCGTTAAACGAGCCTGAACGGGTAAACCTGTTTGCCAAAGGTAGATTTATCCGAACTTTTTTCATATGTCTTTTTCAGGATGAAAATGGACTACCAGATCATAAATTATGGTTTTATTTATTGGGCTATATTTATTGCGTCATATTTATTGAGCCATTATGATTGAGCCATATTTCAAGAGTCATATTTATTGAGACGTAATTATTGAATCATATTTTTTGAAGCATTTTTATCGAGAGATATTTAATAAGCCATATTTATTGAGCAATAATGTTTTTCGCCAAATTTATTGAGATATATTTATTGCCCCAAATTTATTACATAGTATTTATTATAACATATTTATTGAGCGCTGAATGAGCCCGAGTGGGTAAAACTGTTTGCCAATGGATAAATCATTCAGAGCACTTTTTAATGGGTTTTTCGAGAATAAAAATAGACAACTGAATTCAAAGTTATGATCATATTTATTGAGTCATATTTACTGCGCCATATTTATTTTATCATATTTACTAAACCATATTTACTAAGGCTTATTTATTGAGACTTAGTTATTGAGTCATATTACTTGTGTCATATTTATTGAGCAATATTTTTTGAGCCATATTTATTAACGCATATTTATTACACCATATTTATTGTGTCACTTTTTATTGCGACATATTTATTAAGCCTGGTTTTCTTGCCATATTTATTGCGTGATAAACGAGTACGAATGGGTAAACCTGTTCACCAATGGATAGACCTTTATGTGCTCTTTTTAATTATCTTTTTCGGGCTGATAACCGACAACCCGATCTTTCGCTCTTTCAGCCTTTTTCGGGCTTTTTCGGGCGGATAACGGCATATTTACTATGTCATATTTATATAGTAATAAACAAGTCCAAACGGGTAAACCTGTTCCCCAATTGATAGATAATTTCGAGCTCTTTTAAATGGGCTTTTTCGGGCGGAAAAAGGACAACCGGAACAAAAGTTTTGGTCATATTTATTGAGCTATATTTATAGCGCCATATTTCATTGGTCATATTTATTGAGCCATATTTACAAAGCTATATTTATTTATATCATATACGTTACGCCATATTTATATAGTGTTAAATGAGCCCGAATGGGTAAACATATTTACCAAAGATAGATTTATGAGAGCTTTTTTGAAATGTTTTTTTCGTGATAAATATGGACAACAAGATCAAAAATTATGACTTTATTTATTGGACAATATTTATTGTGCCATATTTATTGAGCTATTATGATTGAGCCATATTTCATGAGTCATCTTTATTGAGACATAATTATTGAACCATATTTCTTGAAGTATTTTCATTAGATATATTTAATAAGACATTGTTATTGAGCCATATTTATTACGCCAATTTTATAGAGAAATATTTATTGCGCCATTTTTATTTTGAAGCATTTATTATAACATATTTATTGAGTGTTGAACGAGCCCGAGCAGGTAAACATATTCCCCAATTGATAAATCATTCAGAGGTCTTTTCAATGAGTTTTTTCGGGCTGAAATCAAACAACTTGAACAAAAGTTATGGTCATATTTATTGAATCATATTTATTGCGCCATATTTCCTTGGTCATATTTATTAAGTCATATTTACTGAGCCATATTAATTGCACCATATTTATACAGCGTTAAATGAGCCCGAACTGGAAAAATCTGTTTGCTAAATGATAGATTTATCCGAGCACTTTTCAATAGGCTTTACGGGGCTGCAAATGGACAACCGGATCAAAAATTATGGCTATATTTATTGTTCTATATTTATTAGGCTATATATATTATGCCATATTTATTGAGTCATATTTTTTGAGCCATATTTATTGAGACATAATTATTGATCCATGTTGCTTGTGAATTTTCATTAAAAGATATTTAATAAGCCATATTTATTGAGCCATGTTTATTACGCCAAATTTGTTGAGATATATTTATTGCGTCATATTTATTATGTAGTATTTATTATAACATATTTATTGAGTGTTGAATGATCCCGAACGAGTAAACATGATTGTCAATGGATTAACCATTTAGAGTTATATTAATGTTCTATATTAATTGGGCTATATTTTTTATGCCATATTTATTTTGTCATATTTATTACGCCACATTAATTGTGTCATATTTATTGACTGTCATACAAGCCCAAACATGTAATCATGTTCATCAATAGATTAATCATTTCGAGCACTTTTAAATGAGCTTTTCCGGGCTAAAAATGGACAATCAGAACAAAAATTATGGTCATATTTATTGAATCATATTTATTGCGCCATATTTCTTTGGCCTTATTTATTGAGCCATATTTATTGAGCTATATTTATTTGTGTTATATTTATTGCGCCATATTTATATAGCGTTAAACGATCCCAAACGTGTAAACCTGTTTGCCAAACATAGATTTATCCGAGCTTTTTTCTAATGTATTTTCAGGATGAAAATGGACTACTAGATCAAAAATTATGGTTTTATTTATTGGGCTATATTTATTGTGCCATATTTATTGAGGCATTATGATTGAGCCATATTTCAAGAGTCATATTTATCGAGACATAATTGTTGAATCATATTTCTTGAAGCATTTTCATCGAGAGATATTTAACAAGCCATATTTATTCAGCCATATTTTTTGCGCCAAATTTGTTGAGATATATTTATTGTCCCATATTTATTGCGTAGTATTTATTATAACATATTTTTTGAGCGTTGAACGAGCCCGAGTGTGTAAACATGTTTGCCATTGGATAAATCATTCAGAGCACTTTTTAATGGGTTTTCGAGGATAAAAATAGACAACTGAATCCCAAGTTATGATCATATTTATTGAGTCATATTTAATGCGCCATATTTATTTTATCATATTACTAAACCATATTTACCAAGCCATATTTGTTGAGACTTAGTTATTGAGTCGTATATCTTGTGCCATATTTATTGAGGAATATTTTTTGAGCCATATTTATTAATGCATATTTATTATGCCATATTTATTGTGTCACTTTTTATTGTGCCATATTTATTACGCCTGATTTTTTTGCCATATTTATTGCGTGATAAACGAGCACGAATTGGTAAACCTGTTCGCCAATGGATAGACCTTTATGTGCTCTTTTTAATAATCTTTTTCGGGCTGATAACCAACAACCAGATCATTGGCTTTTTCGAGCTGATAACGCCATATTTCCCGTGTCATATTTATATAGTAATAAACAAGCCCAAACAGGTAAACCTGTTCCCCAATGGATAGATAATTTCGAGCACTTTTAAATTGGTTTTTTCGGGCAAAAAACGGACAACCGGAACAAAAGTTATGGTCATATTTATTGAGCTATATTTATCGCGCCATATTTCGTTGGCCATATTTATTGAGCCATATTTACAGAGCTATATTTATTTGTGTTATATTTATTACGCCATATTTATATAGTATTAAACGAGACTGAACGGGTAAACCTGTTTGCCAAAAATAGATTTATCAGAACTTTTTTGAAATGTTTTTTTCACGATGAATATGAACAACGAGATCAAAAATTATGGCTTTATTTATTGGGCAATATTTATTGTGTCATATTTATTGAGCCATTATGATTGAGCCATTTTTCATAATCATCTTTATTTAGACATAATTATTGAATCGTATTTCTTGAAGCATTTTCATTAGAGATATTTAATAGGATATTTTTATTGAGCCAATCTCTGTTGACAGCAACAGAGAGAAGGACCCGAATAGTGCTGAGACGAGCAACGAGATAGAAGGTGTCAAAGTAATCAACGTCATAAGTCTGGGTAAAGCCCTTGACAACAAGCCAAGCCTTGTAACGATCCACACTGCCATCGGGGAGGAATTTCACCACAAAAACCCAGCGACAGCCAACAACATCAGTGCCTATAGGAGGAGGAACCAGGGTCCAGGTACCCCGTTCAGTGATAGTAGTAATCTCTTCATCCATGGCAGCCTTCCAATTAGGAAGGGCAAGGGCCTCCTGATAAGAATGGGGGGTGGAAGTGGAAGAGATAGCCAACACAAAGTCTATACGAGCAGGTGTCAGACGATCATAAGAAACAAATGCAGCAAGCGGATGCTTGGTACAAGCCCGAACCCCTTTGCGAAGGGCAATGGGGATGTCCAGGTCAATAGTTGCCTTAGCATCCAGAGCATCCGTAGTGGAGAGAGATGGCCCGAAAGGAGAGAGCGATGATGGCGAAGAGGAGGGAGATTGCAGAGGTGGAGAGGAAGGAGGAGAGGATGGAGATGGTGGAGGAGGAAAGACCTCGGTAGAAGGGGATGGGCTGGAGGGAAGAGGAGGAGGAAGACTGGATTCCACATGCTGAGGATAGGAGTCGTTAGAGAAATAGGGAGCATTCTCGAATAAGGTAACGTCTGCGGAGATGAACTGCTTGCGAAGAATGGAGTCAAAACAATAGTAGCCTTTTGAGTGATAGAGTTGCCTAGAAAGACACATTTGGTCGAGCGAGGGGAGAGTTTGTCATGGGTGGTGGAGGGAGCATACACAAAGGCCGTACAACCAAAGATACGTAGAGGAAGAGGAAAGGGATCCTTTCCCGGATAGAGAATAGAGAAAGGCGTTTGACCGTGGAGAATAGTGGAGGGAATGTGATTGATGAGGTAGCAAGAAATGAGAACAGCATAGCCCCAGTAGGAGAGAGGGACATGCATTTGCGTAAGTAAGGTGTGAGCAACATGAAGGAGGTGACATTTTTTGCGTTCCACCACCCCATTTTGTTGGGAGGTGTAAACACAACTTGTTTGATGAATAATTCCATGTTGCATACAAAATGAGGAAAAATCTTAACTAACGTATTTTTTGGCATTATCAGAGCATAAGACTTTAATAAAAACATCAAACTGATTTTTAATTAAATGATAAAAAGATTTCCATACATCAAAAAGTTCAGAGCGTTCTCGTATGAGATACGGCCAAGTACATCGTGAGAAATCATCAATGAAAGTAACAAAATAAGAGTTACCCCTACCAATGGTGAGGGTAGGAGCAGGGCCCCAAATATCGGAGTGAACAAGGTCAAACGGACGGGTAGAACCACGACCTTACTTTGGAGGGTAGGAGGAACGATGATGCTTGCCAAGCTGATAGGCATCGCAGGTGAGAGGAGAACTGGACGGACGTATGTGAGGTAGCAACTGATGAAGAAGCCGTGGAGGAGGATGCCCAAGGCGGAGATGCCATTGAAGGAGATCGGTAGAAGAGGAGGAGAAGGAGGAGAGAGCAGAAATGTTATCAAGGAAGTAGAGGCCACTGCTCTCAGTCCCAGTAATAATCATCCTTTGGGAGCTCGGATCCTGAAAAGAGCAAGAAGTGGGAGTAAATGTGACGGAGCATTGAAGTTGCTTGCATAAAGAGGTAACTGACAACAAATTGCAGGGAAACTTGGGCACATAGAGAGTGTCGGCCAAGCGAAGAGACGTACTGACATGAACCACTCTCGTCCCATGAACCGGGGAGGGAGAGCCGTCTGCAATATGGACTGGAGGCATCCGATCATGTGTTTCAAGGAGAGAAAAGGATTGCGGATTGCCTGTCATGGGATTAGTGGCACCAGAGTCGATGAGCCATTTACCTTGAGTAACCACATGAGCTCTACTTGAATAAGTGACCACCAAAGAGGATGACTTGGAAGAGGAGGTGAAAGCATCACCAGAAGGGTGAAGGTGTGGATGTTTCAGCCAACATCGATCCACAAGATGCCCAGTACGGCCATAATGAGAGCGGAGGAAGCGGGAAGAACTTCGACCACCAGAATGATGGTTGCGACTACCAGAGCAGCTCCGTTGAGTCTAGTGAGCATATGGTTCTGGAGGCGGAAAAGACAGACGCGGACGCTGAAGAAGAGATATAACTGCTGCAATGCGTGCAACCGTTGTATCCATATTGGGAGATTCTGCTTCATCCAAGATTTGTTGGCGGATCATATCGTAGGAATCAGGATGCCAGAGGAGGTAACACACAACTAGCAGTTCTTGAAAGTGCTTGTGTTTTTCGGCAAGATCCGCAGAGAAGGGACGGTGTTGAAGGATCTCAGCCCCAAGAGCTTGAACTTGTTGATAAGCGGCAGCAGGAGACATAGATGGACGGGCAAAGAGGTCCGCATACAAAGTATAAATGCGGGACGTCTGAACTCCCTTGGAGTATAGAGTAGCAAGATGAAGCCATGCCTTCTTGACCATCTCATCATGATGGATAACAGGAAGACATTCATCGGAAAGACTGTTAGCAAGCCAAGTGTGGACAAGAGCATCGCTAGCATCCCAGTCGTCAAATTCAGCAGAAGTGGTGGCAGGAGGGTCATCGATAAGGTGGTGGCGTTTGCATTGTGAGCGGAGGAGGAAGGTGAAGGAGACGCACCAATCCGGGTAGTTGGAACCAACAAGCTTGGAGACGGTGCCAAGATTCCCGGAAGAGAGAAAGTAGGCTGTGCGGGTAGAGGGAAGAGAGAAAGGCCGCACGGAAAGAAAGAGGTCGGGTCAGATAAAAGGCCGTTCGGGAGAGAGAAGACCACAACAGACAGAAGAAGAATCCGCAATAGAGAAAAAATAGAAGTCACGCGGGAAGAAAGTAGGCCGCGCTAACAGAAGACCGAGAAGCCGCAAAAACAGTCCCCGGAGAAGAAGAAGAAGAAGAAGAAGAAGAAGAAGAAGAAGAATGCCACAAAAACAAAGAGCAACGACAATGGAGGAGAGGCCGCGCGAATAAGAGGCAAGAAGGAGATCAAGTCGCGTGGGCAGAGGGATGCACTGAATCAGGCAGACAAGATCCCGGGCTCTGATACCATATGCGAACAGAAAAAGGAAGTCCGGAAATTGGACAACAGAAATTTTTGTATTCCAAAAAAGGTATCAATTACATGGTATAGTCTCCCTTTTATATAATGGAGGAGTTGAGAGAGATTTTAAATAAACAGAAGACAAGCCGTGCGGTTTGTTGAATGGGAAAACTGCCCGACAACCACAACAGAAGACACCAAGCTGCCACAATAGACCGCCAGGTCGCTAGGTCTCCAATTCGTTAGGGACTGATTGACAAATAGCCAGAGCACCAACAACAACAGATCAGCAACCAAACCGCAGGGGGGAAACTGATAGACTGCCTGGACTGCAACTTGTTAGAGACAGACCGCCAGACCGCCCGGTCTCTAATCTGCAACAACTTCGAAATAAAAATGGCGCAATAAATATTTCTCAATAAAATTGACGTAATAAATATGGGTCAATAAAAATGTCTTATTAAATATCTCTAATGAAAATGCTTCAAGAAATATGGTTTAATAATTATGTCTCAATAAAGATAACTCATGAAATATGGCTCAATAAAAATAGCTCAATAAGTATATCACAATAAATATTGCCTAATAAATAAAGCCATAATTTTTGATCGCATTGTCCATATTCATCCCGAAAAAGGCATTTTTCAAAAAAACTCGGATAAATCTATCTTTGGCAAACAGGTTTACCCGTTCTGGCTCGTTTAACGCTATATAAATATGAGATAATAAATATGACTTAAATAAATATAGCTCTATAAATATAGCTCAATAAATATGGTCAACAAAATATGGCGCAATAAATATGGCGCAATAAATATGACCATAACTTTTGTTCTGATTGTCCGTTTTCCGCCCGAAAAAGCCCATTTAAAATAACTCTAAATTATCAATCCATTTTTGAATAGGTTTATCCGTTTGGGCTTGTTTATTACTATATAAATATGACACAGTTAATATGGCATTATCATCCCGAAAAAGCCCAAAAAAGCCAATGATCTGGTTGTCGGTTATCAGCCTGAAAAAGACAATTAGAAAGAGCACATAAAGATCTATCTATTGGTCAACAGGTTTACACATTCGGTCTCGTTTATCGTGCAATAAATTTGGCAAAAAAAATCAGGCGCAATAAATATAGCACAATAAATATGACACAATAAATATGGTGTAATAAATATGTGTTAATTAATATGACTCAAAACATATTGCTCAATAAATATGGCACAAGAAATATGACTCAATAACTAAGTCTCAATAAATATGGCTTCGTAAAAATGATTTAGTAAATTTGATAAAGTAAATATGACGCATTAAATATGACTCAATAAATATGATCATAACTTTGGATTCAGTTGTTTATTTTTATCCTCGAAAAGCCCATTAAAAAGTGCTCTGAATTTTTTATACATTTGCAAACAGGTTTACCCACTCAGGCTCGTTCAACGCTTAATAAATATATTATAATAAATAATACGCAGTAAATATAGGGCAATAAATATATCTCAATAAATTTGGCGCAAAAAATATGGCTCAATAAATATGGCTTATTAAATATCTCTCGATGAAAATTCTTCAAGAAATATGATTCAATAATTATGTCTCAATAAATATGACTCTTGAAATATGGCTCAATCCTAATGGCTCAATAAATATGGCGCAATAAATATAGCCCAATAAATAAAACCATAATTTTTGATCTGGTAGTCCATTTTCATCCATAAAAAGACATTTGAAAAAATCTCGGATAAAACTATCTTTGGCAAACAGGTTCACCCGTTCGGGCTCGTTTAACGCTATATAAAAATGGCGCAATAAATATAACACAAATAAATATAGCACAATAAATATGGCTCAATAAATAAGGCCAAGGAAATATGACGCAATAAATATGACTTAATAAATATAACCATAATTATTTTTTCTGGTTGTCCATTTTCAGCCTGGAAAAACACATTTAAAAGTACGCGAAATGATTTATCTATTGGTGAACATGATTGCCTGTTTGGGCTTGTTTGACACTCAATAAATAAGGCACAATAAATATGGCGTAATAAATATGACAAAATAAATATGACATAATAAATATAGCTCTAAATGATTTATCCATTGACAATCAAGTTTATCCGTTCGGGCTCATTCAACACTCAATAAATATGTTATAATAAATAGTACATAATAAATATGACGCAATAAATATATCTCAATAAATTTGGCGTAATAAACATGGCTCAATAAATATGGCTTATTAAATATCTTTTAATGAAAATACCACAAGAACCATGGCTCAATAACTATGTCTCAATAAATATGGCTCAAAAAATATGACTCAAAAAATATGACTCAATAAAAATGGCATAATAAATATAGCCCAATATGTATAGAATAATAAATATAGCGATATGTTTTGATCCGGTTGTCCATTTTCATCCCCATAAATCTTATTGAAAAGTGCTAGGATAAATCTACCATTTAGCAAACAGATTTTCCAGTTCGGGCTCATTTAATTCTATATAAATATGGCGCAATTAATATGACACAAATAAATATGTCTCAGAAAATATGACTTAATAAATATAACCATGTAAATATGGCGCAATAAATATGATTCAATAAATATGACCATAACTTATGTTCTTCTTGTCCGTTTTCATCCCGAAAAAACTCATTGAAAAGACCTCTGAATGATTTATCAATTGGGGAACAGGTTTACTTGCTCGGGCTCGTTCAACACTCAATAAATATGTCATAATAAATGCTTCAAAATTAAAATGGCGCAATAAATATTTCTCAATAAAATTGGTGTAATAAATATAGCTCAATAAACATGTCTTATTAAATATCTCTAATGAAAATGCTTCAAGAAATATGATTCAATAATTATGTCTTAATAAAGATGACTCATTAAATATGGCTCAATCATAATGACTTAATAAATATGGGACAATAAATATTACCCAATAAATTAAGCCATAATTTTTGATCTCGTTGTCCATATTCATCCCGAAAAAAACATTTCAAAAAAGCTCTGATAAATCTATCTTTGGCAAACAGGTTTACCCTTTCGGGCTCGTTTAACACTATATAAATATGGCGTAATAATTATGACACAAATAAATATAGCTCTGTAAATATGGCACAATAAATATGGCCAACGAAATATGGCGTAATAAATATGGCTCAATAAATATGACCATAACTTTTATTCTGTTTGTCCGTTTTTCGCCCGAAAAAGCCCATTTAAAAGTGCTCGAAATTATCTATCCATTAATGAACAGGTTTACCCGTTTGGGATTGTTTATTACTATATAAATATGACACAGTAAATATGGCATTATCAGCCCGAAAAAGCCCGAAAAAGACATTGATCCGGTTATCGGGTATCAGCTTGATAAAGATAATTAAAAAGAACACATAAAAGTCTATCCATTGGCTAACAGGTTTACCCATTCGTGCTAGTTAATCACGCAATAAATATGACAAAAAAATCAGGCTGAATAAATATGACGCAATAAATATGACATAATAAATATGGTGTAATAAATATGCGTTAATAAATATGGATCAAAAATATTGCTCAATAAATATGGTACAAGAAATATGACCCAATAACCAAGTCTCAACAAATATGGCTTAATAAATATGGCTTAGTAAATATGATAAAATAAATATGACGCATTAAATATGACTCATTAAATATGATCATAAATTTGAATTCAGTTGTCTATTTTTATTCTGGAAAACCCATTAAAAAGTGCTCTGAATGATTTATCCATTGCCAAACAGGTTTACACACTCGTGCTCGTTCAACACTCAATAAATATGTTATAATAAATATTATGCACTAAATATGGAGCAATAAATATATCTCAATAAATTTGGCGCAAAAAATACGGCTCAATAAATATGGCTTATTAAATATCTCTCAATGAAAATGCTTCAAGAAATATGATTCAATACTTATGTCTCAATAAATATATCCTTGAAATATTGCTCAATCATAACGGCTCAATAAATATGGCGCAATAAATATAGCCCAATAAATAAAGCCATAATTTTTGATCTGGTAGTACATTTTCATCCAAAAAAAGACATTTGAAAAAAGTTTGGATAAATCTATCTTTCGCAAAAAGGTTTACCCATTTGGGTTCGTTTAACGCTATATAAATATGGCGCAATAAATATGACACAAATAAATATAGCTCAATAAATATGGCTCAATAAATAAGGCCATAGAAATATGGCGAAATAAATATGACTCAATAAATATGACCATAATTTTTGTTCTGGTTGTCCATTTTCATAGCGGAAACGCGCATTTAAAGTGCTCGAAATGATTTATCTATTGGTGAACATGATTACTTGTTTGGGCTCATTCAACCCTCAATAAATATGTTATAATAAATATTACATAATAAATATGACACAATAAATATATCTTAATAAATTTATCGTAATAAACATCGTTCAATAAATATGGTTTATTAAATATATTGTTAGTGAAAATGCCACAAGAAACATGGCTTAATAATTATGTCACAATAAATATGGCTCAGCAAATATGGCCCAATAAATATGACTCAATAAATATGTCATAATAAATATAGACCAACAAATATAGAACAATAAATATAACCATATTGTTTTATCCGGTTGTCCATTTCCAGCCCTGAAAAGCCTATTGAAAAGTGCTCGGATAAATCTATCATTTAACAAATAGATTTTCCTGTTCAGGCTCATTTAACGCTATATAAATATGGCGCAATTAATATGACACAAATAAATATGACTCAGTAAATATGGCTCATTAAATATGGCCAAGGAAATATGATGCAATAAATATGATTCAATAAATATGACCATAACTTTTTTTCTGGTTGTCTGTTTTCAGCCCGAAAAAACTCATTGAAAAACCTTTGAGCGGTTTATCTATTGGGGAGCAAGTTTACCCTCTCGGTCTCGTTCAACACTCAATAAATATGTTATAATAAATACTTCGAAATAAAAATGACGCAATAAATATTTCTCAATAAAATTGGCGTAATAAATATGGCTCAATAAAAATATCTTATTAAATATCTCTAATGAAAATGCTTCAAGAAATATGGTTCAATAATTATGTCTCAATAAAGATGACTCATGAAATATGGCTCAATCAAAATGGCTCAATAAATATGACACAATAAATATTGCCCAATAAATAAAGCCATAATTTTTTATCATAAATTATGCCGCATTAAATATGACTCAATAAATATGATCATAAATTTGGATTCAGTTGTCTATTTTTATACTGGAAAAGCCCATTAAAAGGTGCAGTAAATGATTTATCAACTGACAAACAGGTTTACCCACTCGGGCTCATTCAACACTCAATAAATTTGTTATAATAAATACTACGCAATAAATATGGGGCAATAAATAAATCTCAATAAATTTGGCACAAAAAATACGGCTCAATAAATTTTGCTTATTTAATATCTCTCAATGAAAATATTTCAAGAAATATGATTCAATAATTTTGTCTCAATAAATATGACTGTTGAAATATTGCTCAATCATAACGACTCAATAAATATGGTACAATAAATATAGCCCAATAAATAAAGCCATAATTTTTGATTTGGCAATCCATTTTCATCCAGAAAATGATATTTAAAAAAAGCTCAGATAAATCTATCTTTGGCAAACAGGTTTACCCGTTCGTGCTCGTTTAACGCTATATAAATATGACATAATAAATATGACACAAATAAATATAACTCAATAAATATGGCTCTATAATTAAGCACATAAAAATATGGAGCAATAAATATTACTCAATAAATATCACCATAATTTTTATTCTGGTTGTCCATTTTCAGACCTGAAAGGCCCATTTAAAAGTGTTTGAAATGATCTATCTATTACTGAACATGATTACCTATTTGGGCTTGTTTGGCACTCAATAAATATGGCACAATAAATATGACATAATAAATATGACAAAATAAAAATGACATAATAAATATAGCCAAATAAATATAACTCTAAATGATTTATCCAATGACAATCATGTTTACCCGTTCGGGGTCATTCAACACTCAATAAATATGTTATAATAAATACAATATAATAAATATGACGCAATAAATATATCTCTATAAATTTAGCGTAATAAACATTCCTCAATAAATATGGCTTATTAAATATATTTTAATGAAAATTCCCCTAAAATATGGCTTAATAATTATGTCACAATAAATATGGCTCATAAAATATGGCTCAATAAATATGACTCAATAAATATGGCATAATAAATATAACTCAATAAATATAGAACAATAAATATTACCATATTATTTGACATGGTTCTCCATTTTCAGCCCCGGAAAGCACATTGAAAAGTGCTCGGATAAATCTATCATTTAGCAAATAGATTTTCTCGTTCAGGCTCATTTAACGCTATATAAATATGGCGTAATTAATATGACACAAATAAATATGACTCAATAAATATGATTCAAAAAATATGGCCAAGGAATTACGGTGCAATAAATATGATTCAATAAATATGACCATAATTTTTGTTCCGGTTGTCCGTTTTCAGCCCGAAAAAACACATTGAAAAATCTTTAAATGATTTATCCATTGGGGAACAGGTTTACCCTCTCGGGCTCGTTCAACAATCAATAAATATATTATAATAAATACTTCGAAATAAAAAGGGCGCAATAAATATTTCTCAATTAAATTGACATAATAAATGTGGCTCAATAAAAATATCATATTAAATATCTCTAATGAAAATGTTTCAAGAAATATGGTTCAATAATTATGTCTCAATAAAGATGACTCATGAAATTTGCCTCAATCATAATGGCTCAAAATATATGGCACAATAAATATTGCCCAATAAATAAAGCCATAATTTTTGAACTCGTTGTCCAAATTCATCCTGAAAAAGACATTTCAAAAAAGCTCTGTTAAATCTATCTTTGGCAAACAGGTTTACCTGTTTGGGATCGTTTAACACTATATAAATATGGCGTAATAAATATGACATAAATAAATATAGCTCTGTAAATATGGCTCATTAAATATGGCCAACAAAATATGGCACAATAAATATGTCTCAATAAATATGACCATAACTTTTGATCCGGTTGTCCGTTTTCCGCCCGAAAAAACTCATTTAAAAGATGTCAAAATTATCTATCCATTGGGGAACATGTTTACCTATTTGGTCTTGTTTATTACTTTATAAATATGACAGTAAATATGACGTTATCAGCCCGAAAAAGACTGAAAAAGCCCGAAAAAGCCAATGATCTGGTTGTCGGTTATCATCCAGAAAAAGACAATTAAAAAGAGCACATAAAGGTCTAACCATTGGCGAATAGGTTTACCCATTCAGGCTCGTTTATCGAGCTATAAATATGGCAAAAAATCAGGAGCAATAAATATGACACAATAAAAAGTGACACAATAAATATAGTGTAATAAATATGCATTAATAAATATGGCTCAAAAATATTGCTCAATAAATATGGCACAAGAAATATGACTCAATAACTAAGTCTTAATAAATATGTCTTAGTAAATATGGTTTAGTAAATATGATAAAATAAATATGGCGCATTAAATATGACTCAATAATTATAATCATAACTTTGGATTCGGTTATCTATTTTTATCTTCGAAAAGCTCATTAAAAAGTGCTCTGAATGATTTATCCATTGGTAAACAGGTTTACCCACCCGGGTTCGTTCAACGCTCAATAAATATGTTATAATAAATATTACACAATAAATATGGGGCAATAAATACATCTCAATAACTTTGGCGCAAAAACAATGGCGCAATAAATATGGCTTATTAAATATCTCTCGATGAAAATACTTCAAGAAATATGATTCAATAATTATGTCTCAATAAATATGACTCTTGAAATATGGCTCAATCATAAAGGTTTAATAAATGTGGCGCAATAAATATAGAGGAATAAATAAAATCATAATTTTTGATCCGATAGTACATTTTCATCATGGAAATGACATTTGAAAAAGCTTGGATAAATCTATATTTGGCGAACAAGTTTACTCGTTCGGGCTCGTTTTGTAACACCCCCATCCGTCACATGGCATATAACAGAAGGTCCAGCTGGAACCCGACGCTATATGCAACAGAACGTCGGAAGGATTACCAAATGAATATTCAAACCATCCAATTAAAACTACTCATCCTACACAGAGCATTCTAGCGGTGTTTTTAAAATTGAAAGAACCCAAACTTAATTCCAATAAATATGAATGTCCACATCTACGACTACAGGAATGAAACCCAAATACACTAAAAAGGTACATTGCCTTATGGCCTTACAACTGTTCACTTAACAAAATAGTGTTTTACATACATCGGCTGGCAGGCCGGCCACACATGTCAATATAAAAACAACTATTCTACGACCTTCAAGGGCCAGCACAGCAACATGGGCTCCAGCCCGATATTTGGTACTCGGCTCCGCAGCACCTGCAAGCACAATTCCACCGCACGGTGGCAAACAAAGCAACGGTCAGCTAAAAGCCGACCAAATTATAACGACCCCGCCCCTAACTCGGGACGGCGGTGCTCTTTCCCTGCATAACATTAGCCCAATAAAATAATAAAGCTCAACTCTACTATGCCACAGCACGGCCAAACACCCCGTGCACTCAGGGCACATTAATGGTGAATCCTGACATATCAGTGTCTTCACCACCACCCCAAAGATGGCAACAGTGTAAGGCTCCCGACTATGCCAAAGGCCAGTGCCCGTCTTCGGATTTCTCGCACCGTTCCACATAGCCTAGGTCCAATTCCACTTGCCCGTTGCTCACGCCGCATATACAATTTAAGTCCTACACGCGGGCCAAGCTTCTCTCGGATCCTAAAATTTTCCAAACAATCTCATAACCCAGTTATGATCAAGGCCGGTTCCCAGACCGCCAAGTTAGCAGAACACGTTTCCGCTCAGTTTTCCGGGTGCGCCTTGAAGCTAACCCCCAAGGATCCCTGCTGCAATCTACCGCGTAGAAACCCGAAAAACCCAAAGCACGGAGTCTTCCCCGGCAAAACATAGCAAATGCAACATCACCGATCCCGACGGTACACGTCCGGGTAGGCTTCACACACAATGCTTGTGCCCGTACTTACGATTCCGGACTCTATATGCAACACAAGGGGGGACTATTCACATCAACCCCAAGGAACACCACGCACTCACCGCACACTCGCGAGAGCGGGATTCCCTATGCAGAAAGAAAGAGCTTCAAACGGTCAAGTTGAGAATCATTACCCTTGTAGTCCATTTTGGCGCCATGGAAAAAATACACGGACAAAACTCTTTGCAACGACCTTCCCTCCACGGATCCGCTCTCAGACTTCGAAACGGTGCTCCGGTGCTCCGCCGGTGGCCGGAAACCTCCTTCTTCTTCCTCTTCTCTCTCACCTTAGAAGGAGAAAGCTTTGGAGAGAAAATGAGGGATTAACCCCCTATTCCTGGCCTTAACAATGCATGATCTCATCTGGGCCATTGGATCCTAATTAAAGAAAACGAACGGCTCAGATCTATACAAAATTCTCCAGACCTGGGCCAAACACGGCTTGGCACATGGCCGTGTCCCAGGCCGTGTGCCTTGATCTAGGCATGATCGTCGAACTGAGAAACAACACACTGGCCAAGACACGTCTGTGTCTCACCTGACACGCCCGTGTCGGGTTCCTCGACACGCCCGTGTTTGGGGGCGTGTCACGCATAACCGCCACCGCAACGGACACGACCCAACTGCACACGGGTAGGGACACGGGTTGGCACACGCCCGTGTTAGATGACACGCCCGTGTCATCCGGCCGTGTTCCTGGCCGTGTCCTTCTCGGGATGAAAATGACCAAAAAAAATCACCAGCCAGACACGGCCTTGGACACGCCCGTGTCCTAGGCCGTGTACCCCTATACAGGCACCAAAAACCCTTTTTTCGCGACTGACTCGCACACAATTTTCGCGCCGTTACAAATCTCCCCCACTTAAGGAATTTCGTCCCGAAATTAAACAAATGTACACAAAATCTAACTGATACCTGAGTGGAACAACTCGGGGTATTCCTCCAACATAGCTTGCTCTCGCTTCCAAGAAAGCTCCTCACGTCCGCAATTATCAAAACAGATTTTAACCATTCAGACCTCCTTATTGCGGAGTCGTTTGACTACAACATCTTCAATTCGTAATGGCCTGACCCTTGTTGTTAACTCATAATCTACTGGTACTTGATTGTCCGCAACGATCTGCAAAGGCTTTTGCACTGCCTTACGCAACACCGATACGTGGAACACGTCATGCAGCCCACCCAACTCCGTCGACAGCTTCAACCTATACGCTGCCTTGCCAACACGCTCCAGGATTTCAAATGGTCCAAGGTATCTCGGACTCAGCTTCTTCAAGCGTCGAACCCGCGATACACCCTTGAATGGCTTGATTTTTAGATATACCATGTCACCAACGTTGAACTCCACATTTCTATGTTTGGCGTTATTATACTTTGACTGTCTATCCTGAGCAATCTTCAGCCTTTCCTGAATTGTCCGTATAATTGAAGTGGCGTCTTCCACCGCTTGACGTTTATACAACTTCGATTTGCCTGCCTCCAACCAAGACAACGACGTACGACACTTCCTCCCGTACAAGGCTTCGAAAGGCGCCATTCCAATACTTGCCTGAAAGCTGTTGTGGTACGCAAACTCCACCATGTACAAGTGATCCTCCCAATTCTTCCCAAAATCTAGGACGCACATACGAAGCATGTCCTCCATAGTCCTGTTGACTCTCTCCGTTTGGCCATCTGTCTGCGAGTGAAAGGCTGTGCTGAACGTTAGCTTAGTACCCAACAGACCATGCACCAACCTCCAGTCATTCGACGTGAAGCATCCATCACGATCACTAACAATACTGTGGGGCACACCATGCAATCGTACAATATTCTCCACATAAAGTTTGGCTATCTTTTCCACCGGATCTTCCTTCCTGACCGGGATAAAGTGTGAAACCTTTGTCAACCTATCAACGACCACCCAAATGGCATCGTTTCCCTGCTACGACTTTGGCAAACCGTGCACAAAATCCATAGATATGTCATCAAATTTCCATTCTGGGATAGGAAGGGAATTCAAGAAATCTCTACGTCTTTCTTCAAACCCGATCACCAGAATAATTTCTTCATGTCTCTATACATCTTCTTGCTTCCCGGGTGGATTGAGTACTTGGTATGATGAGCCTCATACATCAACTCCTCCCGAATATTATCCGCACTAGGAACGCATAGACGACCATCCTTCCTTAACAACCCATCTTCAACCACAAACTGGGAATTTGACCCATCCAAAAATTCATCCAAGATCTGCTTCATTCTGTTATCCTGAACCAAAGCCCGCCGAACTCTATCCTCTAGGTCACACTGCACCTCTGTCCAAAATATTTTCTCCTCGGCACTAGACTGCTTATCGACACAAGATATCTCCAATGCCTCCAACTCTTGGACCAATCTCTCATTATGTACCGACAACCAGTTGGCTTGTGCGGGAATCTTACGACTCAACGCATCCGCCACTGCATTTCCCTTCCCAAGCACATAATGTATCATGAAGGTGTAGTCCCCTAAGAACTCCATCCACCTTCGCTGTCTCATATTTAGATCCTTTTGGTCCAACAGGTACTTCAAACTCTTATGATCGGTGTAAATATTGACCTTCACACCGTACAGATAGTGCCTCCAAAGCTTTAGAGCAAATATCACGGCCGCTAACTCTAAGTCGTGGACCGGATAATTCCTCTCGTGAACCTTCAGTTGTCATGAACCATAAGCTATCACTCTCCCATGTTGTAGTAGAACACAGCCCAAACCACTGCCCGAAGCATCACTATAAATCTCGAACTCTTCGGTTCCACTTGGCGAACATAAAATAGGCGCCGTGGTCAACTACCTCTTCAACTTTTCAAAAGCCTGTTCACACTTCGGAGACCACACAAACTTCTGATCCTTTCTTGTCAAAGTCTTGAGTGGTAGTGCTATCCGCGAGAAGTTCTCTACGAAGCGCCTGTAGTAGCCAGCAAGCCCTAGAAAACTCCGGACCTCTGCCACCGTAGTCAAAGTAGGCCACTCCCGTATCGCCACTATCTTCGCCGGATCCACAGCTATTCCTTCTCCACCGACAACATGACCAAGGAACGCTATCGAGGATAACCAGAATTCACACTTGGAGAACTTTGCATACAACTGACTTTTCCTCAATGTCTTCAACACCATGTGTAAATGCTTGTAGTGATCCTCCTCGCACCGCGAATACACCAGGATATCATCGATAAATACTATCACGAAATGATCCAGGTATTCTCTGAATGTCCTATTCATCAGATCCATAAACACGGATGGCACATTCGTCAACCCAAACAGCATGACCGTGAACTCGTAATGCCCAAACCGCGTACTGAATGCTTTCTTTGGGATGTCACTCTCCCTTATCCTCAACTGATAGTAACCAGACTTCAAATCTAACTTCGAATATACTGTTGATCCAACCAACTGATCAAACAGATCATCAATCCACGGGATTGGATATTTGTTCTTCTCCGTAAGTTTGTTCAATTCCCGATAATCGATACAAAGCCGCAAGCTCCCATCTTTCTTCTTGACAAAGGGAACTGGTGTGCTCCAAGGCGACAAACTTGGATGCACATAACCTTGCTCTAGCAACTCTTGCAGTTGCACCTTCAACTCTGCCATCTCTCTTGGCGCTATCCGATAAGGAGAGCGTGACACCGGTTTGGCACCCAGTACCAGCTCAATGGTAAAATCAATCTCCCGCTGAGGAGGGGCTCCTAGGAGATCATCTGGGAACACATCGGGATACTCGGACACAACAGGTATACTGTCAAGTCTTGGCTTAGGCATCGAAGTCTGCACTAATGTGACAAACAGCTCTGGCCCAGACCGAGCTTCCTTGATCACCTGAAGGGCCGACGTCAGGATCTTACTCGACCCCTTCATGCCCGCGAAAGTCATCTCCCGATCAGTGTTTTGACTCAACTTAACTTCCTTACGGTTGCAATCAATGCATGCACACTGCTCCGAGAGCCAATCCATACCGAATATTACGTCGAACTCCACTAACGGTAGAATCAACGCTCGCAAACCAAACCCCTGATCTCCAATCCGAATCTTCACTACGCAGACCATATCCGCGCGCATTGAGCACTACTAGGCAACAACACATCCATTATGTCTTTTGCCATCATAAGATGTACTCCGACACGCAATACAATTCTTTTGGGCAAACAGAGACGCGAATCCCCCTTTAACGAATGGTGCTCCCGCCGGATAAACAAAATTCAGAACAAAGCTTAGCACAAGTGGTTCTAGGCTAACATGCACAAAGGCAACAAGTGTCTAAAGCTAAATGCTAGAATTTTAAACCTTACCTGTCACCACGACCGCGTGCTTTCTGGCCTCTTGCTGACCCAGGCTGTACACTTCAGACTTCCTCTGGGACATAAAACGTCCGTTCCAACAGCTACCGGCAAAATGCCCCTCTTTTCCGCAGATATAGCAAGCTCCTGGGACTCGACTTGTGGTTGCCTCCAACGCACCAGACGAAGTGGCTGAGTTCGAAGTCTTCAGCTTCTTGTTCCATCTGCGGACACCCGACTTTGAACTTGACACTTTGAACTGTGGTTTCTTAGTACTAGAGTCCTCACCTGCTCCTGACATGGCTTTCTTAATCTTCTTAGCAACATCCCAACATTCTCGGGCAAAGTGCCCTTTCTTGCCACAAGTATGACAGTTGTAAGTAACCTTGCTAGTCGATGATCAAACCTTTTTATTTAGCGTTCTGCGAGATGCACCCCTTGTAGGACTTGCAGAGTTCGATACCCTACTCATTGGTATCTGGTGAATTTTTCCCATTTCCACTTCCAAAGATCTGGCCGACTCTACTAAGTCTCGGAATCTCAATAGTTTTGGTCCTAGCAGTTGGATTCGCAGCTCACCACGCAGCCCATTATAGAATCTATCAACTATAGACTGTTCGTTCTCCAATTCAAAGCATGGGTAGCGGCTTATGAAAAGGAACGCCTGCAAATACTCATCGACTGAGTGCGTACCCTGCACTAAGGACATGTTCAATTGCTGGCCTGCTGGCCTTCTTAAAGTCCTTTGATCCAACACACCAACCGACATTGAAGTTAGCTCAGGAACAAAAGGTTGCACATTTCTTCCCTGTTGTGCACTAGTCACAGTGAGCACCACTTCAACGATTCTTCTTATGGTTTCAAACGATGGAGGAGTCTCAAGCACGACGCTGGGTGCACTATAATCCTGAGAAACCAGACGTTCTGTCAGCTCTGCGCGACTCCCGGTCACCTATAGTCGTACAAAATACCAATAAGTGACAAAACAAAATTACAAAAAGGAACTATAGGAACATGCAGGTTCCTCTAAACAAGTGTATTTTTTAATTCCTAAGTGGACATTCATGGGTTCTTTTTGATGTTATAACGATGACGCACACATGTGCTCACCACCCCTTAAAAGAATTCGCCCACGAATTCATTTAAACCTGACCGTAACCCGAAGTCTGATACCAAATTGTAACACCCCCATCCGTCACATGGCATATAACAGAAGGCCCAGCTGGAACCCGACGCCATATACCACAGATAGTCGGAAGGATTACCAAATGAATATTCAAACCATCCAATTAATACTACTCGTCCTACACAGAGCATTCTAGCAGAAGTTTTTAAAATTGAAAGAACCAAAACTTAATTCCAATAAATATGAATGTCCACAACTACGACTACAGGAATGAAACCCAAATACACTAAAAAGGTACATGGCCTTATGGACTTACAACTGTTCACTTAACAAAATAGTGTTTTACATACATCGGCTCGCAGGCCGGCCACACATGACAATATAAAAACAACTATTCTACGACCTTCAAGGGCCAGCACAGCAACATGGGCTCCAGCCCGCTATTTGGTACTCTCCTCTGCAGCACCTGCAGGCCGACCAAATTATAACGACCCCGCCCCTAACTCGGGACGGAGGTGCTCTTTCCCTGCATAACATTAGCCCAATAAAATAATAAAGCGCAATTATACTACGCCACAGACGTAGGCTCGCACGGCTAAACACCATGTGCACTCAGGGCACATTAATGGTGAATCCTAACATATCAGTGTCTTCACCACCACCCCAAAGATGACAACCAAGTGAGCATTTTAGCCTTTCTGACCCTATCTAGTCTAAGACTCCGGACTATGCCAAAGTCCACTGCCCGTCTTCGGATTTCTCGCACCGTTCCACATAGCCTAGGTCCAATTCCACTTGCCCGTTGCTCACGCCGTATATACAATTTAAGTCCTACGCGTTGGCCAAGATTCTCTCGGATCCCAAAATTTTCCAAACAATCTCATAACCCAGTTATGATCAAGGCCGGTTCCCAGACCTCCAAGTTAGCAGAACACATTTCCGCTCAGTTTTCCGGGTGCGCCTTGAAGCTAACCCCCAAGGATCCCTGCTGCAATCTACCACGTAGAAACCCGAAAAACCCAAAGCACGGAGTCTTCCCTGGCAAAACATAGCAATTGCAACATCACCGATCCAGACAGTACACGTCCGGGTAGGATTCACACACAATGCCTATGCACGTACTTACGATTCTGGACTCTATATGCAACATAAGGGGGGACTATTCACATCAACCCCAAGGAACACCACGCACTCACCGCACACTCGCGAGAGCTGGATTCCATATGCAGAAAGAAAGAGCTTCAAACGCTCAAGTTGAGAATCGTTACCCTTGTAGTCCGTTTTGGCGCCATGGAAAAACTACGCTGACAGAACTCTTCGCAATGACCTTCCCTCCACGGATCCGCTCTCAGACTTCTAAACGGTGCTCCGGTGCTCCGCCGGTGGCCGGAAACCTCCTTCTTCTTCCTCTTCTCTCTCACCTTGGAAGGAGAAAGCTTTGGATAGAAAATGAGGGATTAACCCCCTATTCCCGGTCTTAACAGAGCAGGATCTCATCTGGGCCGTCGGATCTTAATTAAAGAAAATGAACGGTTCAGATCTGCACAAAATTCTCCAGACCTGGGCCGAACACGGCTTGGCACACGGTCGTGTCCCAGGACGTGTGCCTCGATCCAGGCACGATCGTCGAACTGAGAAATGACACACGGGCCAAGACACGCCCGTATCTCACCTGACATGCCCGTGTCGGGTTCCTCGACACGCCCGTGTTCGGGGGCGTGTCATGCATAACCTCCACGACAACGGACACGACCCAACTGCACACGGGTTGGGACACAGGTTGGCACACGCCCGTGTCGGATGACACGCCTGTGTCATCCCGCCGTGTTCCTGGCCGTGTCCTTCTCGGGATGAAAACGGCCAAAACAAATCACCAGCCAGACACGGCCTTGTACACGCCCGTGTCCTAGGCCGTGTACCCCTATACAGGCACCAAAAACCCTTTTTTCGCGACCGACTTGCACACAATTTTTGGGGCGTTACAAATCTCCCCCACTTAAGGAATTTCGTCCCGAAATTAAACAAAGGTACACAAAATCTAACTGATACCTGAGTGAAATAACTCGGGGTATTCCTCCAACATAGCTTGCTCTCGCTTCCAAGAAAGCTCCTCACGTCCGCAATTATCCCAATGGATTTTAACCATTCAGACCTCCTTGTTGCAGAGTCGTTTGACTGCAACATCTTCAATTCGTAATGGCCTGACCATTCTTGTTAACTCATAATCAACCGGTACTTGATTGTCCACAACGATCTGCGAAGGCTCTTGCACTGCCTTACGTAACACTGATACGTGGAACACGTCATGCATCCCACTAAACTCCGTCGACAGCTTCAACCTATACGCTGCCTCGCCAACATGCTCCAGGATTTCAAATGTTCCAAGGTATCTCAGACTCAACTTCTTCAAGCGTCGAACCCGCGATACACCCTTGAACGGCTTGATTTTTAGATATACCATGTCGCCAACGTTGAACTCCAAATTTCTATGTTTGGCGTTGTAATACTTTGACTGTCTATCCTGAGTAATCTTCAGCCTTTCCTGAATTGTCTGTATCATTGAAGTGACGTCTTCCACCGCTTGACGTTTATACAACTTCGATTCGCCTGCCTCCAACCAAGACAACGGTGTACGACACTTCCTCCCATACAAGGCTTCGAAAGGCGCCATTCCAATACTTGCCTGAAAGCTGTTGTTGTACGCAAACTCCACCATGTACAAGTAATCCTCCCAATTCTTCTCAAAATCTAGGACGCACATGCGAAGCATGTCCTCCATAGTCCTGTTGACTCTCTCGGTTTGGCCATCTGTCTGCGGGTGAAAGGTTGTGCTTAACTTTAGCTTAGTACCCAACAGACAATGCACCAACCTCCAGTCATTCGACGTGAAGCGTCCATCACGATCAATAACAATACTGTGGGGCACACCATGCAATCGTACAATATTCTCCACATAGAGTTTGGCTAACTTTTCCACCGGATCTTCCTTCCTGACCGGGATAAAGTGTGACACCTTTGTCAACCTATCTACGACCACCCAAATGGCGTCGTTTCCCTGCTACGACTTCGGCAAACCGTGCAAAAAATCCATAGATATGTCATCTGTTGGAACACCCTATTACTAATTTGGGTCAGGATCACTATGTCTATAGGAATCTTTTCTTGACCTTCTGTATAGCTTAATAGGTCAATTAGAATTGAGTCTAAGGGTTAGAAGTCTAGGATTGGAAGCTGCCCTGAAGACCAAGTTTTTCAGATTGGAGACTAAGTCTGATCGTCGAGCTCAGCACGACGATTCGTCGAACTCAGATCGACGATCGTCGAGCTCAACTTCGACAGATCGTCGAGCTCCACTCGACGATCGCTGAGCTCAACTTCATAATATCGTCGAACTCCATTCGACGATCGGTGAGCTCAGTTCGACGACTTTGGCTCTGCATTGGATCTTTATCTCTGAGCTCAGTTCGACGATCTTTGAGCTCAGATCGACAATTATTTTGCTGCTTGAGTTTTCCAGTTCGCTGAGCTCAGCTCGACGATAGCAGAGCTCAGTTCGACGATTTCAGATAACTTCCAGAATTCAAATTCAAATCAGACAGGAGTTATTCTGCAATTAATTCAGAGATTTGCTAGCCGTTTTCATTTATTTCTGGACCAAGTTTCAAGGGATCTTTCAAGGAATAATTCTGTGGACTTTCCTCCAGAAGAGTTTTTGCAATTAAGGATGCAATCAATGCAGACCAACGACTATCTTTGACAGAGAATGATATTAGAATAAAAGACAGAATGTTTTTTGAATCAACAGAGATTAACAAGAAGAGAACACACAATACAGAGTACAGAGACTCTTTCAAAATCTTCTGTCAAAAAGAATTCTGAAGAACACTCATCAAAGAGATCAAGCTTTCAAAATTTCTTCATCTTTCAAAGTGTTCAAGGCCAACATCATTTCAGGACTCCAGACACTCAACATTTCAGCCATTGCTGAAACCATCTATTGCTGGAGTTCTACCTTTGAAGGCCTATCACCCTCAGCAAAGCTTTTCTTCCTGAAGATTTCAAGGATTCAGGGGGAGCTTTGACATCAATCCACATAGTCTTCTCAGTTGTTTGAGAAAGAGAAGACTGCCATCACTCTCTCACCCCCAGTTTGTAAAGGGTTTCTCAAACTCCCTTCAAATGTTTGAATCTGGTTTTTGAGCACCTTGTCAAAAGCTCATTGGTGGCAAGACACCTGATCAAAAAATCTGCTTTGGTTTTTGAGCACCTTATCAAAAGCTCATTGGTGCCCAGGACACCTGATCAACTCATCCTGCAGTGGATTCCTACCTAGGGTGGTAGAAGAGTGGATGTACCCAAGTTTGGGGAACCACTATATTTCCTTGTGTCCTCTGGCTCTGCTTGTTTACTTTTTGTTTCTGGCCTTGATTTGTCTGTGCTTAGTTTCTGCATAGCTTAGTTCTGTGATTAGATTTATATTTGCTTCCCTGCTCACACTTATTACAACAATTGTTGTAAAAGTTTTTAAAAGTACTAAAACACCATATACTCTATTCACCCCCCTCTAGAGTATATCAGATCTAGTTGCACTTTCAATTGGTATCAGAGCCAGGTTGGTTAAACATACCATACCTGATTGGTTGTACAGGCTAACACCTGAACCCCAAGATCTTAAACTAGATCTGTTTTTCTTTTGTATTTTATTATTAGTTTTGTTTGCACAAATCATGGCTCAAAACAAAGATTATGCTAGCACCAGACCTCCAGTGTGCAATCTTTCCAAGTTTGCACTTTGGAAAGCAAGGATTAGACTTTACATGAATTCCATTGACGAAGATATTTTCAATTCTGTTTTGACAGTATGTCCAAGACCCCCAGAGAGCACAAGCACAAATGCTGTTCCACCTCCATCAGGAACAGATGCTGACATCAAAAAATGGAAAGTAGCTGATGCCAAGGCTATGAACATCGTAGCCCAGACAATGTCAGATGACATATTCCAAAAGGTAGCTGAATGCAACTCAGCCAAGGAGATTTGGGACAAGCTCTCAGAAATTGTCTCAGGCTCAGCTGATGAGAGAAAGGACAGAAGATCCCATCTCATCTCCCAATATGAGAACTTCAAGAAGGGAGAGACTGAGTCAGTGGGAGACATGTACAACAGATTGAGTCTAATTGTCAGTGAGCTAAGGACATTGGACAAAGAGATTTCTCTGACAGAACTTAATGACAAGATCCTAATGTGCTTCCCCAGCACTTGGGATTCAAGAATCTGGCCAATTAAGGATGCCAGAAGTCTAAATGAGATCACCACTGAAGCCTTGTTGGGTAAGCTCAAATCTTATGAAGCTACTCATCAAGAATAGAGAGGAAGAACAGAAGGCTGCTTCACCAGCCACAAGGAAAGAGAAAACCATAGCCTTCAAGGCAACTGAGGATCTACCTGAAGATAAGAGCACAGGCAATGATGAACTACTCAGCTTGTTGGCCAAAAGATTCTACAAGATGGCCAGAAAGGACTTCAGAAGAAGATCATATAAGGAGCAGGAGAAGCCAAGGTATGACAAGTCCATTAGCAACAATAAAGATATTATCTGCTTTGGTTGCAGGAAATCAGGGCACATAGTTCCTGATGTCCAGAGAACAAGAACAAGGACAGAAGGGACAGAAGAGAAAGAAGAAAGGAGAAAGACTCCAAAAGGAATGGAAATGGCAAGCCCTCTTCAAGCAAAAATAAGCATACAAGAAAAGGGTTTGTTGCTGAATCCTAGAGTGAGACAGAAGAGGAATCAGAAGCCTCATCCAACTCCAGTGATGATGAGGATGATGCAGAAGAAAAGGAGTTCTGCATGATGGCAATCAATGCCTCACAGAACAATTCAGAGGAAGAGGAGTCAGAGTCAGACTCAGAAACCCAACCTGAAGAAGATCAGGTAATTAGTTCTTTTGATTTTACTTCAGAAGATTTTAAATCTGAATTTAAAGCACTGTGTTTAGACCTGCTAAAGTCTGAGAAAGAGATTATCTCTCTCAGAAATCAATTATCTGAACACAATGGTTTAAAGTTAGAAAACCTCAAACTCTCTCAGGAGTTGGAGAACTATAGGGAACAGATAGCTACACTGAAAAGTGAGCTCTCTGAGGCCAAGAAGCTTGAAGAATCCCTTAATGGGAGAAGCATCAAGCTAATGGACATCACAAGCACAGTGAACTCTAGATTCAATAGTACACTGGGCTTGGGTGCTTCATCCAGCCAACCTATAGTCCTAACAACTCCCATCAAGTTTATTTCTAACAAGAGAAAGGGAGTTGTAGAGGTTGTCAGGAAAAATTCTGATCTGCCTCAGAAAACTGAGTCCCAGCAAAAATCGTCGAACGGAGATCGACGATCGCCGAATGAAGATCGACGATCGCCGAACGCAGCTCGACGATCTCAGGAAAAATCGTCGAACGCAGATCGACGATCTCAGCCAAAGTCGTCGAACGCAGCTCGACGATCTCATATACCTGACCTCAGCCATAGTCGACCGTCGAACGGAGCTCGACGATCTGACCCAAGATCGTCGAACTCAGCTCCAAGATCGTCGAACAGAGGTCAGAACTCTGGAAACTTTTTCAAAGGCAAATCAAAATTGAATCCTAAGGGTTCTTCATCCCAAACCTTTAACCCTTATACTGAATGGATTTTACCTCCAAGGAGATATCATCCTGAAGGATATAAGAGTCAGCCAGGGATGTCTTTCATTTCTGAATTTAGAGGTTATCAACCTAGGCCCAAGGTAAACTGGGTCAAAAACAAGTAAATTGTTTTATGTGCAGGTGAAGACCTATCCAACATCTAACCAGCAATGGTACTTGGATAGTGGGTGCTCTAAGCACATGACAGGGAATAAGGACAACCTCACATCCTTCAGAGCCAAGCTTGGACCCAAAGTTATCTTTGGTGATTCCAACTTTGGACAGACTAAAGGATATGGTACAGTTCAGATTGGTTCAGTAACCTTCAAGAAGGTAGCATATGTGGAAGGACTGAAGCACAACCTAATCAGCATCAGTCAGCTATGTGATGAAGGCTACCAGGTGACCTTCAGCAAAACCTTATGCAAAATCAAGTCAGAGGACAACACAACTGTGTTGATAGGTATAAGGAAAGGTAACATCTATTTAGTAGATTTTCTTTCAACTGATATAGATATTTGCTTGTTTAATTCAGTCTGTAGACCAAATGTTTTATGGCATAAGAGACTAGAACACCTAAACCTTAGAACTATTGCTAGGCTATCCAAGGACAACCTTGTTAGAGGACTACCTTCTGGCCCCTACAAGAAGGAAGGACTATGCAAGGCTTGTCAATTAGGCAAGCAAACTAAAAACAGTTTTAAGTCACTTAATAAGAGTGATTCACCTAGGATATTGTATCTGTTACACATGGATCTATTTGGACCCATCACAGTACAAAGCCTAGGAGGGAAATCCTACACTTTAGTAATTGTAGATGACTTCTCTAGATTCACTTGGGTGTTCTTTCTAAGGAAGAAGTCTGATAACTTTAAGTGTCTGACAGAGTTTCTCAAATGTATACAGATTGAGTTCAATACTCATATTGCCCTGATCAGAAGTGATCATGGGACAGAGTTTGATTCTCTTCTTATGCAAGAGTTCTGTCAGAGTGAAGGGATCAGGCATACTTTCTCAGCTCCTAGAACTCCTCAACAAAATGAGGTAGCTGAAAGGAAAAATAGAACCCTTATTGAATCTGCCACTACATTGTTGTCAGATGCTCATCTACCTCTATCCTTTTGGGCAGAGGCAGTGAACACCTCCAACTATGTGCTGAACAGAAGTCTGATACATAAACTAAAGGGAAAGACTCCCTATGAATTACTCAAAGGGAAGAAACCTAAAGTTGACTATTTCAGAATTTTTGGTTGTATTTGCTATATTCACAATAATGACAAGAAATATTTAGCAAAATTTCAAGCCAAAGCTGATGAAGGAGTGT
This sequence comes from Platanthera guangdongensis, assembly GCA_039583875.1. Classification (NCBI taxonomy): domain Eukaryota; kingdom Viridiplantae; phylum Streptophyta; class Magnoliopsida; order Asparagales; family Orchidaceae; genus Platanthera; species Platanthera guangdongensis. Next base: position 46,866 of record CM077148.1, on the reverse strand, counting down.
TTCTGGGATACTCCATGATCAGCAAGGCCTATAGGGTCTATAATAAATCAATCTTTGAAAATTGAGGAATCTGTTCATATTTCTTTTGATGAAACTAACATGTCTTTCAAGGAGAAGATTTCTTCTACCATAGAACCTTTGCAGGAACACTCTCTAGTTGAAGATATGAACAAGCTACAGGTTGCTCAAGAGGATGAAAGCAGTGAAGATGAAGGGAATGCTCAACACATTGAAGCTCAACTTGAAGAGCCAGTTGTTGTACCACAAGAGGAAACAACAACACAGGTTGGTGAACAATCAACACCCCCTGTTGATTTAGTAACATCAAGAGACCATCCAATTTCCCAAATAATTGGAGAACTCTCAGCTGGTGTGCAAACCAGAAATCAGGTCAACCAAAACCTGTTGCACACCTGCTTCCTTTCTCAAATTGAACCTCAGTCCATTCAAGATGCAGAGCAAGATCCACACTGGATCATTGCAATGCAAGAGGAGTTGCATCAATTTGAGAGGAACAAAGTATGGGAACTAGTGCCAAAGCCTAAGGATCATTCCATTGTTGGAACAAAATGGGTATTCAGAAATAAACTGGATGATCAAGGAGTAATTATAAGGAACAAGGCAAGGCTAGTTGCCCAGGGATATTCTCAAGAAGAAGGAATTGACTACGACCAGACTTTTGCACCTGTTGCAAGATTGGAAGCCATCAGGATATTTCTAGCTTATGCAGCTCACAAAGGCTTCAAAGTCTATCAGATGGATGTCAAAAGTGCTTTCTTGAATGGAGACATCAAAGAGGAAGTTTATGTCAGACAACCTCCAGGTTTTATCTCTCCAACTTATCCTGATTATGTTTTTAGACTGAACAAAGCATTATATGGTCTCAAGCAAGCTCCTAGAGCATGGTATGAGACCCTAGCATGCTTTCTCTTGGAAAATGGTTTTATAAGGGGTAGAGTAGACCAAACTCTTTTTATTAGAACCCATAAGTCCCATACCCTACTAGTGCAAATTTATGTAGACGATATCATTTTTGGTTCTACTGACTCAAAATTGTGCAGAAGGTTTTCTAACCTGATGCATTCTAAATTTGAGATGAGTAGCATGGGTGAGCTATCCTTCTTCCTAGGATTGCAAGTCAAACAACATGCTGAAGGCATCTTTATTTCTCAAACCAAATATGCTAATGAACTGGTTAAGAAATTTGGTATGTCTGAGGCATCTTGTATGAAAACACCCATGCCTACCAATGCTGTATTGGATGCTGATGAACATGGGAAACCTGTTGATCAGACAACATATAGAGCAATGATTGGCTCTTTACTGTATCTTACAGCTAGTAGACCAGATATAATGTTTGCTACATGTATATGTGCTAGGTTCCAAGTAAGCCCTAGAGAGTCACACCTAACATTAGTAAAAAGGATTCTCAGGTATGTTAAAAGTTGTCCAAATCTAGGTCTCTGGTATCCAAAAGATTCAGCATTTGATTTAACTGGATTCTCTGATGCTGATTATGCTGGATGCAGAATTGACAGGAAAAGCACCAGTGGAACTTGTCAGTTCCTTGGTGACAGACTTGTCTCTTGGTTTTGTAAGAAACAAACATCTGTGTCAACCTCAACTGCTGAAGCTGAATATATGGCTGCAGGCAGTTGTTGTTCACAAATATTGTGGATTCAAAACCAACTCCTAGACTATGGTTACAACTTAGAGAAGTCTAAAATCTTTTGTGACAAAACAAGTGCTATTTCTATAGCTCAAAATCCAGTCCTCCATAGTAGGACAAAACACATAGAGATAAGACATCATTTCTTAAGGGATAATGTTGAAAAACACAAAATTGAATTACAATATATCCCAACTGATTTACAAAGGGGAGATATTTTCACCAAGCCTTTGGATGAAAAGAAACACACCTTCTTCCTAAATCAGTTAGGAATGTTAGATGGAGGAAGTCTTAAATAATATCCAAGATTTTGAAAGCTAAAAATTGACCAAGACTAGGCAAAAATTCTTATTTTTCTTTGTGTCTAGAATTCTGATCTCTGGACTGCGCTCGACGATTTCCCCTAATATCGTCGAACGGAGATCGACGATTTCCAGAATCGTCGAACTGAGTTCAGCGCCTCTCAGATAGTATGAACTATCTCTTCCGGTCAACGATCGTCGAACGGCGCTCGACGATTATGTTCACTGAACGATCGTCGAACGGAGCTCGACGCTTTCCAAGATCGTCGAACGGAGATCGACGATGTTGGAGTCTCTTCAGATTCCTTTAGAAGCCTCGATCGTCGAACTGAGTTCAACGATCTTTCCAATTCTGCGTCGAACCCTAATATAAAACTCATTTTTCGCCGTCGTTCTCTCTTGCGCTTTCGATTTCTCTGCAAGGATTTTCTTTCCCTCCAAACAGTTCTACGCTTGGTCGTTTTGTTTGTTGAATTCTTGCAGGTACAATGGCTGTGTCAGTTGCAGTTCTAGCCGCCATGAAGTTCGATGCTGGATTCGACATTGATCTGGAATCGTTCAACACTACTGATCAAATATTCCAAGACATTCTGAGTTTATTCAAGGATCAGAACTTGTCTGCCCTCATGACCACCGAGATAAAGCTGGCCTCAGATGAAATCAAGGAATGAGTTTACACTGCTCATAATCTGGACAACTCTACTATAGTTGGCTCCATTGCTGGAACTCAGGTACCTCTGACCCCCACCATTTTAACAGAGGTTTTTGGACTAAGGAATGGAGATGATACTGCTGAGTTATCTGGGGAGGAGTTTTCTGCCATGCTTGCCAGGATGGGTCATCCAGAGGGAAACCCTAGCAAGTTATTCAAGAGGAATCTATCTGTTGAATACAGATTCCTGGCAGATGTGGTAGGAAAAGTGCTGCTGGCAAAGCACTCAGCTCATGATACTATCTCCAGATACCAGCTCTGCCTCATGGGAGCTCTGGTGGATAAGAGAAGTTTGAACTGGGGAGAGGTCTTCTTTGACCTAATCAAGAAGAAAATCAACAAAAGCTTTGTTAACTTTGGAAGGATTCTTGGAGTCTTCCTGCAAAACAGGTGCCCTGCCTTGCTGGTCTCCTCTGGAGTGCACATAAATGCCTCCAAGAGACTCACTTGTGCCCTCTTTGGCAAGTGGGACAGGCAAATCAGCAAGCCTGGCAGGCCCTCCTCAAGTGCTCCTTCAGGCACTAGGACTCATGGAGTCACTCCCCCACAGGTCTCTGCTCCTGCAGAGGACCTGGCTGCTGCTGTTACTGCCTCTTCTCCTCCTCCAATTCCAACCCTACCTCTTCCATCCACCTTTCCAACTTCATCCCCCATTACCATATCCGGCCCATCTCCAACTTCAACTCCATCTCCAGACCCAATTCTACCTCCACCAGCAGACCACTTCCACCCATTGTTTTCATACCCCCCACCAGATATCACATCATCACCATCCATACCATCTTTCACCCTTCTGGATGACTCCTACATGGATGATTCCCCCTCATCTCCTCCTGAGTTACCCTCCTCCTCCACATCTTTTCAAGATCTCCTCCTCCACATCATTGACCAACCAACATTCACTCCATCCATATCCATCCCCTTGTCCTCCATATCCACCATCCCCACACCTCAGCCATCCATCCCTCCACTCTCCAGCCCTCCACTTCCAGCATCCTCAGCTATCCCTATTCCATCTACCTCTGCTCCTGTGGTTGAGCAAGTAGACCTCTCAGCCCTAGCTGACAGGTTGTATGAGCTAATTGCCCCCAGGCTCTCTCTATTATTAGAGACCTCCTTAGCTCCTCTACAATAGTCAGTGGCAGCTCTCTCTGCCAGGCTTTCCTCCCTCCTTCATCAGGCAGCACCTCCAGCAGTGTGCCTTGATACAGATGTATCTGCATCTAGGCAGGGGGAGATGCCATATGAAGCAAGCTTTCATGCTGTTGCTGCTGCTGCTGATGTTTCTGTTTCTACTACCTCTGCTCTTACTGCTGTGCCTCCTACTCCAGTTCTGGCACTAGACCTAAAGTCCTTGCTCTCAGCCTTTGATACTGCCTTTTTCAGTTGTTTGCCTAAGAGTAATGCTGTCCAGCCCTCAGAAGACCTGTCCAAGGCACTGATGCCTTTCTCTGGCTGTGACCCCAGCATTATATCTTCTTTTGTACTCTCAGTAATTGCTGCTACTGCTGCTGTTGAAGAAAGGACTGTCTTTGCTGCTGCTGAAAATATTCTTACTACTGCTGAAATCCCAACTGCCTCTGATGAGCAGATATCCAAGGATTTTCTGATGACAGAGGCCACTGTTTTTGAGCCTGCTGCAGTTTTTGATGTTACTGAAATTTCTGCTGATAGTGAGACTGTTACAGTTACTTCTGCTGTCACTACTCCAGTATCTGTTGCATCTGCTGTACTTGTTCCTGTTGCACCCTCTCCATCTGCTGCTACATCTGCTGCTGTCACCTCTGCTGCTGCTGTTGTTTTTCCTGCTTCACCTCCTGTATCTGCTGCTATTCAACTGAAGAAAGATTTGATGAAGAGAATTGATGCTATATATGATGACCAGAGTTCTGAGACTGATGAATTCAAAATAGACTCTGATGATTCAGCTGCTACTATTGAAAGGAAAAGGAAAGCTAGGAGCAAGGCTATGAAAAGGGTTCCTCATGTAAAAGTCAAGGATAATAATGATATTCCTTATTATATTCTGCATAACTGCCCCATCACAGAACATTGGATGCAATATTCAAAAAATCAGCTCAAGGCCATGAAGAAGAAGAGAAAGTATGAAAAGGGCTCATCCCAGTTCCAGCACCCTCATCCTCCTCCTCCACTTCCTCCTGATGCAGGTGCAGGTGGCAGCTCTGCAAGTCAAGCCCCAGCTAGAAGCCAGGCTCCCTATCAACCCCATGCCAGATTCTACCAAAGGGAAAGCCAGTCTAGGGGTTCTTATTCTAGGAGAGGAGGATACAGGGGAAATCAGAGAGATTTTCAGGTTTATTCTAAAGGGCATTCCAGGCAGCACCCATACTCCAGGGGAGGACATGTTTCATCTGATACTACTTCTGGTCCATTCCCCTACAAGCTCAAAGAGACAGTGTCTGCCAGGCCTCCTCAAGACAATTCTTCCAACAGGTATGAGCCACCTGTACCATTTGAGGACCCTGAAAAGAATCCATCTGCTTGGACTGCTAGGATGAAGGAGTTGGCTGCACTAGACCAGATCAAGAAGGCCAGAGAACAAGGTTTAGACACTTCAAATATTTCTACAATGTCAGAGCAGAGACAGAAGGAACTAGAGAAATATGCCTCCAGTAAATTCTTTGATGCAGACAGATATATGGAATTGCATCCTGCTGCTGTGGTTCCCAGGACCTCGAAGCAAACCTATTTGGGTGCAGCAGATGACACCAGGTCCAACAAGGAAGCCCTAAACCCTAACAGAGAAATCAAGATGGTTAAAGGCAAAGAGAAGAAGTAACTTTGTAAGGTGACAATCTTTGGATTTTCTGACTGCTATCTGGATGCCATATACATATATATATATATATATATATATATCTCTGTGATGTTTCTGCAATGTCTAGCTGTTGTTTTTATTCTTTTCTGATTGTATGTTGTTATTTGAATTTTCCAAAGTCTGTAAATAGTTATGCTAACCCAAATAGGGGGAGATTGTTGGAACACCCTATTACTAATTTGGGTCAGGATCACTATGTCTCTAGGAATCTTTTCTTGACCTTCTGTATAGCTTAATAGGTCAATTAGAATTGAGTCTAAGGGTTAGAAGTCTAGGATTGGAAGCTGCCCTGAAGACCAAGTTTTTCAGACTGGAGACTAAGTCTGATCGTCGAGCTCAGCACGACGATTCGTCGAACTCAGATCGACGATCATCGAGATCAACTTCGACAGATCGTCGAGCTCCACTCGACGATCGCTGAGCTCAACTTCATAATATCGTCGAACTCCATTCGACGATCGGTGAGCTCAGTTCGACGACTTTGGCTCTGCATTGGATCTTTATCTCTGAGCTCAGTTCGACGATCTTTGAGCTCAGATCGACGATTATTTTGCTGCTTAAGTTTTCCAGTTCGCTGAGCTCAGCTCGACGATAACAGAGCTCAGTTCGACGATTTCAAATAACTTCCAGAATTCAAATTCAAATCAGACAGGAGTTATTCTGCAATTAATTCAGAGATTTGCTAGCCGTTTTCATTTATTTCTGGACCAAGTTTCAAGGGATCTTTCAAGGAATAATTATGTGGACTTTCCTCCAGAAGAGTTTTTGCAATTAAGGATGCAATCAATGCAGACCAACGGCTATCTTTGACAGAGAATGATATTCTATTCTGGAACAGAGAATAAAAGACAGAATGTTTTTTGAATCAACAGAGATTAACAAGAAGAGAACACACAATACAGAGTACAGAGACTCTTTCAAAATCCTCTGTCAAAAAGAATTCTGAAGAACACTCATCAAAGAGATCAAGCTTTCAAAATTTCTTCATCTTTCAAAGTGTTCAAGGCCAACATCATTTCAAGACTCCAGACACTCAACATTTCAGCCATTGCTGAAACCATCTATTGCTGGAGTTCTACCTTTGAAGGCCTATCACCCTCAGCAAAGCTTTTCTTCCTGAAGATTTCAAGGATTCAGGGGGAGCTTTGACATCAATCCACATAGTCTTCTCAGTTGTTTGAGAAAGAGAAGACTGCCATCACTCTCTCACCCCCAGTTTGTAAAGGGTTTCTCAAACTCCCTTCAAAAGTTTGAATCTGGTATTTGAGCACCTTGTCAAAAGCTCATTGGTGGCAAGACACCTGATTAAAAAATCTGCTTTGGTTTTTGAGCACCTTATCAAAAGCTCATTGGTGCCCAGGACACCTGATCAACTCATCCTGCAGTGGATTCCTACCTAGGGTGGTAGAAGAGTGGATGTACCCAAGTTTGGGGAACCACTATATTTCCTTGTGTCCTCTGGCTCTGCTTGTTTACTTTTTGTTTCTGGCCTTGATTTGTCTGTGCTTAGTTTCTGCATAGCTTAGTTCTGTGATTAGATTTATATTTGCTTCCCTGCTCACACTTATTACAACAATTGTTGTAAAAGTTTTTAAAAGTACTAAAACACCATATACTCTATTCACCCCCTCTAGAGTATATCAGATCTAGTTGCACTTTCATCATCAAATTTCCATTCTGGGATAGGAATGGATTTTAAGAAACCTCCGGGTTTCTGGCATTCCACCTTCACTAATGCACATGCACGGCACTTGGCCACATAAAGTGCTACGTCTTACTTCAAACCAGATCACCAGAATAATTTCTTCATGTCTCTATACATCTTCGTGCTTCCAGGGTGGATTGAGTACTTGGTATGATGAGCCTCATACATCAACTCCTCCCGAATATTATCCGCACTAGGAACGCATAGACGACCATCCTTCCTTAGCAACCCATATTCAACCACAAATTGGGAATTTGACCCATCCAAAAATTCATCCAAGATCTGCTTCATGCTGTTATCTGAACCAAAGCCCGCCGAACTCTATCCGCTAGGTCACACTGCACCTCTGTCCAAAACAGTTTCGCCTCGGCACTAGACTGCTTATCGACACAAGATATCTCCAATGCCTCCAACTCTTGGACCAATCTCTCATCATGTACCGATAACCAGTTGGCTTGTGTGGAAATCTTAAGACTCAACGCATCCGCCACCGCATTTTCCTTCCCAGGTACATAATGTATCTTGAAGGTGTAGTCCCCTAAGAACTCCATCCACCTCCGCTGCCTCATGTTCAGATCCTTTTGGTCCAACAGTTACTTTAAACTCTTATGATCAGTGTAAATATCGACCTTCACACCGTACAGATAGTGCCTCCAAAGCTTTAGAGCAAATATCACGACCGCTAACTCTAAGTCGTGGACCGGATAATTCCTCTCGTGAACCTTCAGTTGTCGTGAACCATAAGCTATCACTCTCCCATGCTGTAGTAGAGCACAGCCCAAACCACTGCCTGAAGCATCACTATAAATCTCGAACTCTTCGGTTCCACTTGGAGAACATAAAATAGGCGCCGTGGTCAACCACCTCTTCAACTTTTCAAAAGCCTGTTCGCACTCCGGAGACCACACAAACTTCTGATCCTTTCTTGTCAACGTCGTGAGTGGTAGTGCTATCCGCGAGAAGTTCTCTACGAAGCGCCTGTAGTAGCCAGCAAGCCCCAGAAAACTCCGGACCTCTGCCACCGTAGTCAAAGTAGGCCACTCCCGTATCGCCACTATCTTCGCCGGATCCACAGCTATTCCTTCTCCACCGACAACATGACCAAGGAACGCTATCGAGGATAACCAAAATTCACACTTGGAGAACTTTGCATACAACTGACTTTTCCTCAATGTCTCCAACACCATGTGTAAATGCTTGTAGTGATCCTCCTCGCACCGCGAATACACCAGGATATCATCGATAAATACCATCACGAAATGATTCAGGTATTCTCTGAACGTCCTATTCATCAGATCCATAAACACGGATGGCGCATTCGTCAACCCAAACGGCATGACCGTGAACTCGTAATGCCCAAACCGCGTACTGAATGCTGTCTTTGGGATGTCGCTCTCCCTTATCCTCAACTGATAGTAACCGGACTTCAAATCTAACTTCGAATATACTGTTGATCCAACCAACTGATCAAACAGATCATCAATCCTCGGGATTGGATATTTGTTCTTCTCCGTAAGTTTGTTCAATTCCCGATAATCGATACAAAGCCGCAAGCTCCCATCTTTCTTCTTGACAAAGAGAACTGGTGCGCTCCAAGGCGACGAACTTGGACGCACATAACCTTGCTCTAGCAACTCTTGCAGTTGCACCTTCAACTTTGCCATCTCTCTTGGTGTTATCCGATAAGGAGAGCGTGACACCGGTTTGGCACCCGGTACAAGCTCAATGGTAAAATCAATCTCCCGCTGAGGAGGGGCTCCTGGGAGATCATTTGGGAACACATCAGGATACTCGGACACAACAAGTATACTGTCAAGTCTTGGCTTAGGCATCGAAGTCTGCACTAATGTGAGAAACAGCTCTGCCCCAGACCGTGCTGCCTTGATCACATGAAGGGCCGACGTCAGGATCTTACCCGACCCCCTTCATGCCCGCGAAAGTCGTCTCCCGATCAGTGTTTTGACTCAACTTAACTTCCTTACGGTTGCAATCAATGCATGCACCCTGCTCCGAGAGCCAATCAATACCGAATATTACGTCGAACTCCACTAATGGTAGAATCAACGCTCGCAAACCAAACCCCTGATCTCCAATCCGAATCTTCACTACGGAGACCCAATCCGCGCGCATTGAGCACTACTAGGAAACAACACATCCATTATGTCTTTTGCCATCGTAAGATGTACTCCGACACGCAATACAATTCTTTTGGGCAAACCGAGACGCGAAGCCCCCTTTAACGAACGGTGCTCCCGCCGGATAAATGAAATTAAGAACAAAGCTTAACAAAAGTGGTTCTAGGCTAACATGCACAAAGGCAACAAGTGTCTAAAGCTAAATGCTAGAATTTTAAACCTTACCTGTCAGCACGACCGCGTGCTTTCTGGCCTCTTGCTGACCAATGCTGTACACTTCAGACTTCCTCTGGGACATAAAACGTCTGTTCCAACAGCTACAGGCAAAATGCCCCACTTTTCCGCAGATATAGCAAGCTCCTGGGACTCGACTTGTGGTTGCCCACAACACACCAAACGAAGGGGTTGAGTTCGAAGTCTTCAGCTTCTTGTTCCATCTGCAGACACCCGACTCTGAACTTGACCCTTTGAACTGTGGTTTCTTAGTACTAGAGTCCTCACCTGCTCCTGACATAGCTTCCTTAATCTTCTGAGCACCATCCCAACATTCTCGGGCAAAGTGCCCTTTCTTGCCATAAGTATGACAGTTGTAAGTAACCGTGCTAGTCGATGATCTAACCTTTTTCTTCAGCGTTCTGCGAGATGCACCCATCGTAGGACTTGCAGAGTTCGATACCCTACTCACTGGTATCTGGTGAATTTTTCCCATTTCCACTTCCAAAGATCTGGCCGACTCTACCAAGGCTCGGAATCCCAATAGTTTTGGTCCTAACAGTAGGATTCCCAGCTCCCCACGCAGCCCATTATATAATCTATCAACTATAGACTGTTCGTTCTCCAATTCAAAGCATGGGTAGCGGCTTATGAAAAGGAACGCCTGTAAATACTCATCAACTGAGTGCGTACCCTGCACTAAGGACATGTTCAATTGCTGGCCTTCTTGCCTTCTTAAAGTCCTTTGATCCAACACACCACCCGACATTGAAGTTAGCTCAGGAACAAAAGGTTGCACATTGCTTCCCTGTTGTGCACTAGTCATAATGAGCACCACTTCAATGATTCTTCTCATGGTTTCAAATGATGGAGGGGTCTCAAGCACGACGCTGGTTGCACTATAATCTACAGAAACCAGACGTTCTGTCGGCTCTCCGCCACTCCCGGTCACCTATAGTCGTACAAAATACCAATAAGTGACAAAACAAAATTGCAAAAAGGAACTATAGGAACAGGCAGGTTTCTCTAAACAAGTGTATTTTTCATTCCTAAGAGGACATTCATGGGTTCTTTTTGATGTTATAACGATGACGCACACATATGCTCACCACCCCTTAAAAGAATTCGCCCACGAATTCATTTAAGCCTGACCGTAACCAGAAGTCTGATACCAAATTATAACACCCCCATCCGTCACATGGCATATAACAGAAGGTACAGCTGGAACCCGATGTCATATACTAGAGACAGTCGGAAGGATTACCAAATGAATATTCAAACCATCCAATTAAGACTACTCGTCCTACACAAAGCATTCTAGCGGAAGTTTTTAAAATTGAAAGAACCCAAACTTAATTCCAATAAATATGAATGTCCACAACTACGACTACAGGAATGAAACCCAAATACACTAAAAAGGTACAAGGCCTTATGGCCTTACAACTGTTCACTTAACAAAATAGTGTTTTACATACATCGACTCGCAGACCCGCCACACATGACAATATAAAAACAACTATTCTACGGCCTTCAAGTGCCAGCACAGCAACATGGGCTCCAGCCCGCTATTTGGTACTCGGCTCCGCAGCACCTGCAAGCATAATTCCACCGTACGGTGGCAAACAAAGCAACGGTCAGCTAAAAGCCGACCAAATTATAATGACCCCGCCCCTAACTCGGGACGGCGGTGCTATTTCCCTGCATAACATTAGCCCAATAAAATAATAAAGCACAACTATACTACGCCACAGGTGTAGGCTCGCACGGCCAAACACCCCGTGCACTCAGGGCACATTAACGGTGAATCCTGACATATCAGTGTCTTCACCACCACCCCAAAGATGGCAACCAAGTGGGCATTTTAGCATTTCTGACCCTATCTAGTCTAAGGCTCCCGACTATGCCAACGACCAGTGCCCGTCTTCGGATTTCTTGCACCATTCCACATATCCTAGGTCCAATTCCACTTGCCCGTTGCTCACACCCCATATACAGTTTAAGTCCTACGCGCGGGCCAAGCTTCTCTCGGATCCCAAAATTTTCCAAACAATCTCATAACCCAGTTATGATCAAGGCCGGTTCCCAGACCGCCAAGTTAGCAGAACACGTTTCCGCTCAGTTTTCAGGATGCTCCTTGAAGCTAACCCCCAAGGATCCCTGCTGCAATCTACCGCGTAGAAACCCGAAAAACCCAAAGAACAGAGTCTTCCCCGGCAAAACATAGCAAATTCAACATCACTGATCCAGACGGTACACGTCCGGGTAGGCTTCACACACAATGCCTATGCCCGTACTTACGATTCCGGACTTTATATGCAACACAACAGGGGACTATTCACGTCAACCCCAAGGAACACCACGCACTCACCGCACACTCACGGCAGCGGGATTTCCTATGCAGAAAGAAAGAGCTTCAAACGCTCAAGTTGAGAATCGTTACCCTTGTAGTCCGTTTTGGCGCCATGGAAACACTACGCGGACAGAACTCTTCGCAACGGCCTTCCCTCCACGGATCCGCTCTCAGACTTCGAAACGGTGCTCCGGTGCTCCTCCGGCGGCCGGAAACCTCCTTCTTCTTCCTCTTCTCTCTAACCTTGGAAGGAGAAAGCTTTGGAGAGAAAATGAGGGATTAACCCCCTATTCCCGACCTTAACAGAGCAGGATCTCATCTGGGCCGTTAGATCTTAATTAAAGAAAACGAACAGCTCATATCTGCACAAAATTCTCCAGACCTGGGCCGAACACGGCTTGGCACACGGTCGTGTCCCAGGCCGTGTGCCTCGATCAAGGCACGATCGTCGAACTGAGAAACGACACACGGGCTAAGACACGCCCGTGTCTCACCTGACACGCCCGTGTCGGGTTCCTCGACATGCCCGTGTTTGGGGGCGTGTCACGCATAACCGCCACGGCAACGAACACGACCCAACTGCACACGGGTAGGGACACGGGTTGACACACGCCCGTGTCGGATGACACGCCCGTGTCATCCGGCCGTGTTCCTGGCCGTGTCCTTCTCGGGATGAAAACGGCCAAAAAAAATCACCAGCCAGACACGGCCTTGGACACGCCCGTGTCCTAGGCCGTGTACCCCTATACAGGCAACAAAAACCCTTTTTTCGCGACCGACTCGCACACAATTTTCAGGGGCGTTACACGTTTAACGCTATATAAATATGACATAATAAATATAACACAAATAAATATAGCTCAATAAATATGGCTCAATAAATAAGGCCCAAGAAATATGGCGCAATAAATATGACTCAATAAATATGAAAATATCTTTTGTTCTGTTGTCCATTTTCAACCCGAAAAAGCAAATTTAAATGTGCTCGAAATGATTTATCTGTTGATCAACATGATTACCTGTTTGTGCTTATTTGACACTCAATAAATATGGCACAATAAATGTGGCGTAATAAATAGGACAATATTAATATGACATAATAAATATAGCCAAATAAATATAGAATAATTAATATAGCTCTAAATGATTTATCCATTGACAATGATGTGTACTCGTTCGAGCTCATTCAACACTCAATAAATATATTATAATAAATACTACATAATAAATATGACGGAGTAAATATATCTCAACAAATATGGCGTAATAAACACGGCTCAATAAATATGACTTATTAAATATCTTTTAACGAAAACGCCATAAGAAATATGGCTCAATAATTATGTCTCAATAAATATGGCTCAAAACATATGACCAATAAATATGACTCAATAAATATAGCATAATAAATAAAGCCCAATAAATATAGAATAATAAATATAGCCATAATTTTTGATCTGGTTGTCCATTTTCAGCCCCGGAAAGCCTATTGAAAAGTGCTCGGATAAATCTTTTATTTAGCAAACATATTTTCCAGTTCAGGCTCATTTAACGCGATATAAATATGTCAAAATTAATATGACACAAATAAATATGGCTTAGTTAATATGACTTAATAAATTTGGCCTAGGAAATATGACGCAATAAATGTGATTCAATAAATATGACCATAACTTTTGTTCTGGTTGTATGTTTTCAGTCCGAGAAAACTCATTGAAAAGACCTCTGAATGATTTATCAAATGTGGAACAGGTTTACCCGCTCGGGCTCGTTCAACACTCAATAAATATGTTATAATTAATTCTTCAAAATAAAAGTGGAGCAATAAATATTTCTCAATAAAATTGACGTAATAAATATGGCTCAATAAAAATATCTTATTAAATTTCTCTAATGAAAATGTTTCAAGAAATATGGTTCAATAATTATGTCACAATAAAGATGACTCATGAAATATGGTTCAAACATAATGACTTAATAAATATGGCACAATAAATATTGCCCAATAAATAAAGATATAATTTTTGATATCATTGTTCATATTCATCTCGAAAAAGATATTTCAAAAAAGCTCTGATATATCTATCTTTGGCAAAACAGGTTTACCCGTTCGGGCTCGTTTAACACTATATAAATATGACGTAATAAATATGACACAAATAAAAATAGGTCTGTAAATACGGCTCAATAAATATTGCCAACGAAATATGGCACAATAAATATGGCTCAACAAATATGACCATAACTTTTGTTCCGGTTGTCCGTTTTTTGCCAAAAAATCCCATTTAAAAGAGCTCGAAATTATCTATCTATTGGTGAATATGTTTACCAGTTTGGGCTTGTTTATTACTATATAAATATGACACAGTAAATATGGCGTTATCAGCCCGAAAAAGCCTGAAAAAGCCAATGATCTGGTTGTCGGTTAACAGCCCAAAAAAGATAATTAAAAAGAGCACATAAAGTTCTATCCATTGGCGAACAGGTTTTCCCATTCGGGCTCATTTATCACGCAATAAATATGATAAAAAAAACCAGGCGCAATAAATATGACGCAATAAATATGACACAATAAATATGGTATAATAAATATGCGTAAATAAATATGGCTCAAAAAATATTACTCAATAAATATGGCATAAGAAATATGACTAAATAACTAAGTCTCAATAAATATTGCTTAATAAATATGGTTTAGTAAATATGATTAAATAAATATGGCGTACTAAAAATGACTCAATAAATATGATCATAAATTTGGATTCAGTTATCTTTTTTTATCCTAGAAAAGCCCATTAAAAAGTGCTCTAAATGATTTATCCATTGGCAAACAGGTTTTCCCACTCAGGCTCGTTCAATGCTCAATAAATATGTTATAATAAATACTACGCAATAAATATGGGATAATAAATATATCTCAATAAATTTGGCGCAAAAAATACGGCTCAATAAATATGGCTTATTAAATATCTCTCAATGAAAATACTTCAAGAAATATGTTTCAATAATTATGTCTCAATAAATATGACTCTTGAAATATGGCTCAATCATAACAGCTCAATAAATATGGCGCAATAAAAATAACCCAATTAATAAAGCCATAATTTTTAATCTGCCAGTCCATTTTCATCCAGAAAAAGACATTTGAAAAAATCTTGGATAAATCTATCTTTGGCAAACAGGTTTACCCGTTCGGGCTCGTTTAATGCTATATAAATATGGTGCAATAAATATGACACAAATAAATGTAGCTCAATAAATATGACCAGAATTTTTGTTCTGGTTGTCCATTTTTAGCCCGAAAAGGCCGATTTAAAAGTGCTCGAAATGATTTATCTATTGGTGAACATGATTAGCTGTTTGGGCTTGTTTGACACTCAATAAATATGACACAATAAATATGGCATCATAAATATTACAAAATAAATATGACATAATAAATATAACACAATAAATATTACTCTAAATGATTTATCCAATGACAGTCATGTTTACCCATTCGGGCTCATTCAACACTTAATAAATATATTATAATAAATACTACATAATAAATATGATGCAATAAATATATCCCAATAAATTTGGCGTAACATACATGGCTCAATAAATATGACTTATTAAATATATTTTAATGAAAATACCACAAGAAACATGGTTTAATAATTATGTCACAACAAATATGGCTCAATAAATATGACTCAATAAATATGGCATAATAAATATAGCCCAATAAATATTGAACAATAAATATAGCCTTATATTTTTGATCAGGTTGTCCATTTTCAGCCCCGAAAAGCCTATTGAAAAGTGCTCGGATAAATCTATCATTTAGCAAATAGATTTTCCCGTTCAGGCTCATTTAAAGCTATATAAATATGGCGCAATTAATATAACATAAATAAATATGGCTCTGTAAATATGGCTCAAAAAATATGGCAAAGGAAAAATGGCTCAATAAATATGATTCAAAAAATATGACCATAACTTTTGTTCCGGTTGTCCGTTTTCAGCCCGAAAAAACTAATTGAAAAACGTCTGAATGATTTATCCATTGGGGAACAGGTTTACCCGCTCGGGTTCGTTCAACACTCAATAAATATGTTATAATAAATACTTCAAAATAAAAATGGCGCAATAAATATTTCTTAATAAAATTGGCGTAATAAATATGGCTCAACTAAATTATCTTATTAAATATCTCTAATGAAAATACTTCAAGAAATATGGTTCAATAATTATGTCTCAATAATGATGACTCATGAAATATGGCTCAATCATAACTCAATAAATATGACACAATAAAAATTGCCCAATAAATAAAGCCATAATTTTTGATCTCGTTGTCCATATTCATCCCAAAAAGACATTTCAAAAAAACTCGGATAAATCTACTTTGGCAAATAGGTTTACCCATTCGAGCTCGTTTAACACTATATAAATTTGGCGTAATAGATATGACACAAATAAATATAGCTCTGTAAATACGGCTCAATAAATATGGCCAACAAAATATGGCGCAATAAATATGGCTCAATAAATATGACCATAACTTTTGTTCTGATTGTGCGTTTTCCGACCCAAAAAACCCATTTAAAAGTGCTCAAATTAATCTATCCATTGGCGAACATGTTTACCTGTTTGAGATTGTTTACTACTATATAAATATGACATAGTAAATATGGCGTTATCAGCCCGAAAAAGACAATGATCAGGTTGTCTGTTATCAGCCCGAAAAAGCCAATTAAAAAGAGCACATAAAAGTATATCCATTTGTGAACAGTTTTACCCATTCGGGTTCATTTATCACTCAATAAATATGGCATAAAAATCAGGCGCAATAAATATGAGTCAATAAAAAGTGACACAATAAATATGGTATAATAAATATACGTTAATAAATATGGCTCAAAAATATTGCTCAATAAATATGGCACAAGAAATATAACTCAATAACTAAATCTCAATAAATATGGCTTAGTAAATATGATTTAGTAAATATGATAAAATAAATATGGCGCATTAAATATAACTCAGTAAATATGATCATTTTGGATTCAGTTGTCTATTTTTATCCTCGAAAAGCCCATTAAAAAGTGCTCTGAATGATTTATCCATTGACAAACAGATTTACCGACACGGGCTCGTTCAACGCTCAATAAATATGTTATAATTAATACTACGTAATAAATATGGGGCAAAAAATATATCTCAATAAATTTGGCACAAAAAATATGGCTCAATAAATATGGCTTATTAAATATCTCTCTATGAAAATGCTTCAAGAAATATGATTCAATAATTACGTCTCAATAAATATGACTCTTGAAATATGACTCAATAAATATGACGTAATAAATATAGCACAATAAATAAAATCATAATTTTTGATCTGTTAGACCATTTTCATCTTGATAAAGACATTTGAAAAAAGCTCGGATAAATCTATCTTTGACACGTTCGGGCTCGTTTAACGGTATATAAATATGGCGCAATAAATATAACACAAATAAATATAGCTCAATAAATATGGCTCAATAAATAAGGCCAAATAAATATGGCGCAATAAATATGACTCAATAAATATAACCATAATTTTTATTCTTCTTGTCAATTTTCAGACCGGAAAAGCCGATTTAAAAGTGCTCGAAATAATTTATCTACTGGTGAACATGATTACCTGTTTGGGCTTGTTTGACACTCAATAAATATGACACAATAAATGTGACATAATAAATATGACAAAATAAATATGGCCCAATAAATATAGCCCAATAAATATAGAACAATAAATATAGCTCCAAATGATTTATCCATTAACAATCATGTTTACCCGTGTAGGCTCATTCAACACTCAATAAATATATTATAATAAATACTACATAATAAATATGACACAATAAATATATCTCAACAAATTTGTTGTAATTAACATGGCTTAATAAATCTGGCTTATTAAATATCTTTTAATGAAAATGCCATAAGAAACATGACTCAATAATTATGTCTCAGTAAATATGGCTCAAAAAATATGACTTAATAATTATGACTCAATAAATATGACATAATAAATATAGCCCAATAAATAAAGAATAATAAATATAGCTATATTTTTTGATCCGGTTGTCCATTTTCAGCCCCAGAAAGCCTATTGAAAAGTGTTCAGATAAATCTATCATTTAGCTAACTGATTTTGTAGTTCGGGCTCATTTAACGCTATATAATATGGTGCAATTAATATGACACAAATAAATATGGCTCAGTAAATATGACTTAATAAATATGGCAAAGAAAATATGGCGCAATAAATATGATACAATAAATATGACAATAACTTTTGTTTCGATTGTCTGTTTTCAGCCCGAAAAAACTCATTGAAAAGACCACTAAATGATTTATCAATTGGGGAACAGGTTTACCTGCTCGTGCTCGTTCAACACTAAATAAATATGTTATAATAAATACTTCAAAATAAAAATGGCGCAATAAATATTTCTCAATAAAATTGACGTAATAAATATGGCTCAATAAAAATGTCTTATTAAATATCTCTAATGAAAATGTTTCAAGAAATATGGTTCAATAATTATGTCTCAATAATGATGACTCATGAAATATGACTCAATCATAATGACTCAATAAATATTGCACGATAAATATTGCCCAATAAATAAAGCCATAATTTTGATCTCGTTGTCTATATTCATCCCGAAAAATACATTTCAAAAAAGCTCTGATAAATCTATCATTGGCAAACAAGTTTACCCGTTCGGGCTCGTTTAATACTATATTAATATGGCATAATAAATATGACACAGATAAATATAGCTATGTAAATATGGCTCAATAAATATGTCAAACAAAATATTGTTCAATAAATATGGCTCAATAAATATGACCATAACTTTTGTTCCGGGTGTCCATTTTTCGCCCGAAATAGCACATTTAAAAAAGCTTGAAATTATCTATCCATTGGTGAACAGGTTTACCCATTTGAGCTTGTATATTACTATATAAATATGACACAGTAAATATGACATTATCAGCTAGAAAAAGTCTGAAAAAACCCGAAATAGCCAATGATCCGATTGTCGGTTATTAGCCCGAAAAACACAATTAAAAAGAGCACATAAAAGTCTATCCATTGTCGAATAGGTTTACTTATTCGGGCTCATTTATCATGTAATAAATATGGCAAAAAAACAGGCACAATAAAAATGGCATAATAAATATGACATAATAAAAATGGTGTAATAAATATGCGTTAATAAATATGGCTCAAAAAATATTGCTCAATATATATGGCACAAGAAATATGACTCAATAACTAAGTCTCAATAAATAGGACTTAATAAATATGGTTTAGTAAATATGATAAAATAAATATGGCGCGTTAAATATTACTCAATAAATATGATCATAAATTTGGATTCAGTTGTCTATTTTTATTCTGGAAAAGCCCATTAAAAAGTGCTCTGAATGATTTATCTATTGGCAAACAAGTTTACCCACTCACGCTCGTTCAACGCTCATTAAATATGTTATAATAAATACTGCGCAATAAATATGTGGAAATAAATATAACTCAATAAATTTGGCACAAAAAATACGGCTAAATAAATATGGCTTATTAAATATCTCTTAATGAAAATACTTCGAGAAATATGATTCAATAAATATGTCTCAATAAATATGACTCTTGAAATATGGCTCAATCATAACGGCTCAATAAATATGCCGCAATAAATATAGCCTAATAAATAAAGTCATAATTTTTGATGTGGTAGTCTATTTTCATCCAGAAAAAGACATTTGGAAAAAGCTCGGATAAATCTATCTTTAGCAAACAGGTTTACCTGTTCGGGCCTGTTTAATGCTATATAAATATGACGTAATAAATATGACAAAAATAAATATAGCTCAATAAATATGGCTCAATAAATAAGGCCACAGAAATATGACGCAAAAAATATGACTCAATAAATATGATCATAATTTTTGTTCTGATTGTCCATTTTCCAACCAGAAAGACATATTTAAAAGTTCTCGAAATGATTTATCTATTGGTGAACATGATTACCTGTTGGGGCTTATTTCCCACTAAATAAATATGGCAAAATAAATGTGGCGTAATAAATATGACAAAATAAAAATTGAATAATAAATATATCCCAATAAATATAACTCTAAATGATTTATCCAATGACAATCATGTTTACCCATTCGGGCTCATTCAACACTCAATAAATATGTTATAATAAATACTACATAATAAATATGACGCAATGAATATATCTCAATAAATTTTGGCGCAATAAACATGCCTCAATAAATATGGTTTATTATGTATATTTTAGTGAAAATGTCACAAGAAACATGACTCAATAATTATGTCACAATAAATGTGGCTCAGAAAATATGGCTCAATAAATTTTTCATAATAAATATAGCCCAATAAATATAGAACAATAAATATAACCATACGTTTTGATCCAGCTGTCCATTTTCAGCCCCAGAAAGCCTATTGAAAAGTGCTCGGATAAATCTATCATTTAGTAAATAGATTTTGCAGTTCATGCTCATTTAACGCTATATAAATATGGCGTAATTAATATGACACAAATAAATATGGCTCAATAAATATGGGCAAGGAAATATGACACAATAAATGTGATTCAATAAATATGACCATAACTTTTATTCTAGTTGTCCATTTTAAGCACGAAAAAACCCATTGAAAAACCTCTGATTGATTTATTCTTTGGGGAACATGTTTATCCGCTCGGGCTCGTTCAACAATCAATAAATATGTTATAATAAAAATTTCGAAATAAAAATGACTCAATAAATATTTCTCAATGAAATTGGGTAATAAAAATGGCTCAATAAAAATATCTTATTAAATATCTCTAATGAAAATGCTTCATGAAATATGGTTCAATAATTATATATCAATAAAGATGTCTCATTAAATATGGCTCAATAATAATGGCTCAATAAGTATGACATAATAAATATTGCCCAATAAATAAAGCAATAATTTTGATCTCGTTGTCCATATTCATCCCGAAAAAGATATTTCAAAAAAACGTGGATAAATCTATCTTTGGCAAACAAGTTTACCCGTTCGGGCTCGTTTAACAATATATAAATATGGTATAACAAATATGACACAAATAAATATAGCTCCGTAAATATGGCTCAATAAATATGGCCAACGAAATATGGCGCAATAAATATGACTCAACAAATATGAAGAAAACTTTTGTTCCGATTTTCCGCTTTCCGCCCGAAAAAGCGTATTTAAAAGTTCTCGAAATTATCTACCCATTGGGGAACAGGTTTACCCGTTTGGGCTTGTTTATTACTATATAAATATGACACAGTAAATATGACGTTATCAGCCCGAAAAGGGCCGAAAAAGCCCTAAAAACCCGAAAAAGCCCAAAAAAGCCAATGATCTGGTTGTCGCAATAAAAAGTAACATAATAAATATGGTGTACTAAATATGCGTTAATAAATATGGCTCAAAAATATTGCTCAATAAAAATGACACAAGAAATATGACTCAATAACTAAGTCTCAATAAATATGGCTTAGTAAATATGCTTTAGTAAATATGATAAAATAAATATGGTGCATTAAATATGACTCAATAAATATGATCATAATTTTGTATTCAGTGGTCTATTTATATCCTTGTAAGTCCCATTAAAAAGTGTACTGAATGATTTATCCATTAATAAACAGGTTTACCGACTCGGGCTCGTTCAACGCTCCTTAAATATGTTATAATAAATACTACGCAATAAATATGGGGCAACAAATACATCTCAATAAATTTTGTGAAAAAAATATGGCTCAATAAATATGGCTTATTAAATATCTCTCGATGAAAATTCTTCAAGAAAAATGATTCAATAATTACGTCTCAATAAATCTGACTCTTGAAATATGGCTCAATCATAATGGCTCAATAAATATGGCATAATAAATATAGCCCAATAAATAAAATCACATTTTTTGATATAGTAGTACATTTTCATCCAGAAAAAGACATTTGAAAAAAGCTCGGATAAATCTATCTTTGACAAATAGGTTTACCCGTTCGGGCTCATTTAACGCTAAATAAATATGATGCAAAAAATATAACACAAATAAATATAGCTCAATAAATATGGCTCAATAAATAACACCAAAGAAATATGGCGTAATAAATATGACTCAATAAATATGAACATAATTTTTGTTTTGGTTGTCCATTTTTAGCACAGAAAAGCCCATTTAAATGTGCGCGAAATGATTTATCTATTGTTGAACAAGTCACCTATTTGGGCTTGTTTGACACTCAATAAATATGACACAATAAATGTGGCATTATAATTATGACAAAATAAATATGGCATAATAAATATAACCCAATAAATATAGAACAATAAATATAGAACAATAAATATAGCTCTAAATGATTTATTTATTGACAATCATGTTTACCCGTTCGTGCTCATTCAACACTCGATAAATATGTTATAATAAATTCTACATAATAAATATGGTGCAATAAATATATCTCAACAAATATAGTGTAATAAATAAGGCTCAATAAATATGGATTATTAAATATCTTTTAATGAAAATGTCACAAAAACATGACTCAATAATTATGTCTCAATAAATATGGCTCAAAACATATGACTCAATAAATATGACTCAATAAATATGACATAATAAATATAGCCCAATAAATATAGAACATTAAATATAGCCATAATTTTTGATCCGGTTGTCCATTTTAAACCCAGGAAAGCCTATTGAAAAGTGCTCGGATAAATCTTTCATTTAGCAAACAGATTTTCCAGTTCGGGCTCATTTAACGCTATATAAGTATGACATAATTAATATGACACAAATAAATATGCCTCAGTAAATATGACTTAATAAATATGGCAAAGGAAATATGAAGCAATAAATATGATTCAATAAATATGAACATAACTTTTGTTCCGTTTGTCCGTTTTCAGCCCGAAAAAACTCATTAAAAATACCTCTGAATGATTTATCAATTGGTGAATAGGTTTACCTACTCGGGCTCGTTCAACACTCAATAAATATGTTATAATAAATGCTTCAAAATAGAAATTACGCAAAAAATATTTTTCAATAAAATTGGCATAATAAATATGACTCAATAAAAATATCTTATTAAATATCTCTAATGAAAATGCTTCAAGAAACATAATTTAACAATTATGTCTTAATAAAGATGACTCATGAAATATGGCTCAATCATATTGGCTCAATAAATATGGCACATTAAATATTGCCTAATAAATAAAGCCATAATTTTTGATCTCGTAGTCCTTATTCATCCCGAAAAAGATATTTCAAAAATCTCTGATAAATCTATCTTTAGCAAACAGGTTTTCCCGTCCGGGCACGTGTAACACTATATAAATATGGCATAATAAATATGATATAAATAAATATAGCTCTGTAAATATGGCTCAATAAATATGTCCAACGAAATATTGCGCAATAAATATGACTCAATAAATATGACAATAACTTTTATTCCGGTTTTCCGTTTTCCGCCCGAAAAAGCCCATTTAAAAGAGCTCGTAATTATTTATTCATTGGGGAACAGGTTTATGCGTTTGGGCTTGTTTATTACTATATAAATATGACACAGTAAATATGGCGTTATCAGCCCGAAAAATCACGAAAAAGCAAATGATCTGTTTGTCGGTTATCAGCCCGAAAAAGATAATTAAAAAGAGCACATAAAAGTGTATCTATTGATAAACAGGTTTATCCATTAGGGCTCGTTTATCGCGCAATAAATATGGCAAAAAAAATCAGGCGCAATAAATATGGCGCAATAAATATGACACAATAAAGATGGTGTAATAAATATTTGTTAATAAATATGGCTCAAAAAATATTGCTCAGTAAATATGGCACAAGAAATATGACTCAATAACTAAGTATCAATAAAAATGGCTTAGTAAATATGGTTTAGTAAATATGATAAAATAATTATGACACATTAAATATGACTCAATAAATATGATCATAAATTTGGATTCAGTTGTCTATTTTTATTCTGGAAACGCCCATTAAAAAGTGCTCTGAATGATTTATCCATTGGCAAATATGTTTACCCACTTGAGCTCGTTCAATGCTCAATAAATATGATATAATAAATAGTACACACTAAATATTGGGCAATAAATATATCTCAATAAATTTGGTGCAAAAAATACGGCTCAATAAATATGGCTTATTAAATATCTCTCAATGAAAATGCTTCAAGAAATATTATTCAATAATTATGTCTCAATAAATATGACTCTTGCAATATGACTCAATCATAACAGCTCAATAAATATGGCGCAATAAATATAGCCTAATAAATAAAGTCATAATTTTTGATATGGTAGTCCATTTTCATCCAGAAAAAGACATTTGGAAATTGCTCGGATAAATCTATCTTTGGCAAACAGGATTATCCGTTCCGGCTCGTTTAACGTTATATAAATATGACACAATAAATATGACACAAATAAATATATCTCAATAAATATGAATCAATAAATAAGGCAATAGAAATATAATGTAATAAATATGACTCAATAAATATGACCATAATTTTTATTCTGGTTGTCCATTTTCAGACCGGAATGGCCCATTTAAAAGTGCTAGAAATGTTTTATCTATTGGTGAACATGATTACCAGTTTGGGCTTATTTGCCACTCAATAAATATGACACAATAAATGTTGCGTAATAAATATGATAAAATAAATATGGCATAATAAATATAGCCCAATAAATATAGCTTTAAATGATTTTTCCAACGACAATCATGTTTACCCGTTCGGGCTAATTCAATACCCAACAAATATGTTATAATAAATACTATATAATAAATATGACGCAATAAATTATCTCAATAAATTTGGCTTAATAAACATGGCTCAATAAATATGGCTTCTTAAATATATTTTAATGAAAATGTCATAAGAAACATGCCTCAATAATTATGTCACAATAAATATGGCTCAGAAAATATGGCTCAATAAATATGACTCAATAAATATGGCATAATAAATATAGCCCAATAAATATAGAACAATAAATATAGCCATATTTTTTGATCTGGTTGTCCATTTTCAGCCCCGGAAAGCCTATTGAAAAGTGCTCAGATAAGTCTATCATTTAGCAAATAGATTTTCCCGTTCGGGCTCATTTAACGTCATATAAATATGGCGCAATTAATATGACACAAATAAATATGGCTCAGTAAATATGGCTCAATAAATATGGCCAAGGAAATATGACGCAATAAATATGATTCAATAAATATGACCATAACTTTTGTTCTGGTTGTCCATTTTCAGCCAGAAAAAACTCATTGAAAAACCTCTGAATAATTTATCATTGGGGGAATAGGTTTACTTGCTCGGGCTCGTTCAACAATCAATAAATATGTTATAATAAATACTTCGAAATAAAATTGGCGCAATAAATATTTCTCAGTGAAATTGTGTAATAAATATTGCTCAATAAAAATGTCTTATTAAATATCTCTAATGAAAATGCTTCAAGAAATATGATTCAATAATTATGTCTTAATAAAGATAACTCATGAAATATGGCTCAATCATAATGGCTCATTAAATATGGCACAATAAATATTCCCCAATAAATAAAACCATAATTTTTGATCTCGTTGTCCATATTCATCCCGAAAAAGACATTTCAAAAAAACTCGGATAAATATATTTTGGCAAACAGGTTTACCCGTTCGGACTTGTATAACACTCTATAAATATGGCGTAATAAATATGACACATATAAATATAGCTCTGTAAATATTGCTCAATAAATATGGGCAACAAAATATGGCGTAATAAATATGGTTCAATAAATATGACAATAACGTTTGTTCCAGTTTTTCATTTTCCGCCCGAAAAAGCCATTTAAAAGAGCTCGAAATTTTCTATCCATTGGGGAACAGGTTTACCCATTTGGGCTTGTTAATTACTATATAAATATGACACGGTAAATATGGCGTTATCAGCCCGAAAAATCACGAAAATGCCCGAAAAAGATAATGATCCGGTTGCGGGTTATCAGCCCGAAAAAGCCAATTAAAAAGAGCACATAAAGGTCTATCCATTGGAAAACCGGTTTACCCATTCGGTGTCCTTTATCGCTCAGTAAATATGGCAAAATATCAGGCGCAATAAATATGGAGAAATAAAAAGTGACACAATAAATATGGTGTAATAAATATGCATTAATAAATATGGCTAGAAAATATTGCTCAATAAAAATGACACAAGAAATATGACTCAATAACTAAGTCTCAATAAATATGGCTTTGTAAATATGGTATAGTAAAATGATAAAATAAATATGGCGCATTAAAAATGACTCAAGAAATATGATCATATATTTGGATTCAGTTGTCTATTTTTATCCTCATAAAACCCATTAAAAACAGCTATGAATGATTTATCCATTATCAAACGGTTTACCCACTCGGGCTCGTTCAACGCTTAATAAGTATGTTATAATAAATACTACGCAATAAATATGGGGCAATAAATATATATCAATAAATTTGGCGCAAAAATATGGCTCAATAAATATGGCTTATTAAATATATCTCGATGAAAATACTTCAAGAAAAATGATTCAATAATTACGTCTCAATAAATATGACTCTTGAAATATGGCTCAATCATAATGGTTCAATAAATATGGCAAAATAAATATAGCTTAATAAATAAAATCATAATTTTTGATCTGGTAGTCCATTTTCATCCAGAAAAAGATATTTTAAAAAAAGCTCGGATAAATCTATCTTTGGCAAACAGGTGTACACGTTCGGGCTCGTTTAACGCTATATAAATATGGCGCAATAAATATAACACAAATAAATATTGCTCAATTAATATGGCTCAATAAATAATGCCAAATAAATATACCACAATAAATATAACTCAATAAATATGACCATAATTTTTGTTCTGGTTGTCCATTTTCAGCCCGGAAAAACCCATTTAAAAGTGCTCGAAATGATTTATCTATTGGTCAACATGATTACCTGTTTGGGCTTGTTTGACACTCAATAAATATGGTACAATAAATGTGGCATCATAAATATGAGAAAATTAATATGAAAAAACAAATATGACATAATAAATATAGCCCAATAAATATATAACAATAAATATAGCTCTAAATGATTTATCCATTAACAATCATGTTTACCTATTCGGGCTCATTCAACACTTAATAAATATGTTATAATAAATAGTACATAATAAATATGACGTAATAAATATATCTAAACAAATTTAGCGCAATAAACATGGCTCAATAAATATTGCTTATTAAATATCTTTTAATGAAAATGTCACAAGAAACATGACTCAATAATTATGTCTCAATAAATATGACTCATGAAATATGGATCAATCATAATGGATTAATAAATATGGCACAGTAAATATTGCCCAATAAAAAAGCCATAATTTTTGATCTCGTTGTCCATATTCATCCCGAAAAAAACTTTTCAAAAAAGCTCTAATAAATCAATTTTTGGAAAACATGTTTACCCATTCAGGCTTGTTTGTTACTATATAGATATGATATAGTAAATATGTCATTATCAGTCCGAAAAAGCCCGAAAAAGATAATGATCCGGTTATCGGTTATCAGTCCGAAAAAGACAATTAAAAAGAGCACATAAAGGTTTATCCATTGGCAAACAGGTATACACATTCGGGCTCGTTTATCTCGTAATAAATATGACAAAAAAATCAGGCGCAATAAATATGGCGCAATAAATATGACACAATAAATATGGTGTAATAAATATGCATTAATAAATATGGCTCAAAAAATATTGCTCAATAAATATGACATAAGAAATATGAGTCAATAACTAAGTCTCAATAAATATGTCTTAATAAATATGATTTAGTAAATATGATAAAATAAATATGGCGCATTAAATATAGCCTAATAAATATGGCTTAATAAATATGATTGAGTTGTCTACTTTTATTTTGGAAAAGCCCATTAAAAATTGCTCTGAATGATTTATCCATTGGCAAAAAAGTTTACCCACTCGGGCTCATTCAATGCTCAATAAATATGTTATAATAAATACTATACAATAAATATGGGGCAATAAATATATCTCAATAAATTTGGTTCAAAAAATACGGCTCAATAAATATGGCTTATTAAAATCTCTCAATGAAAATGCTTCAAAAAATATGATTCAATAATTATGTCTCAATAAATATGACTCTTGAAAAATGGCTCAATCATAACGCCTCAATAAATATGACACAATAAATATAACCCAATAAATAAAGCCATAATTTTTGATCTGGCAGTCCATTTTCATCCAGAAATAGACATTTGGAAAAAGCTCGGATAAATCTATCTTTGGCAAACAGGTTTACCCTTTCGGGATCGTTTGACACTATATAAATATGACGCAATAAATATGTCAGAAATAAATATAGATCAATAAATATGGCTCAATAAATAAGGCCACAGAAATATGATCCAATAAATATGACTCAATAAATATGACCATAATTTTTCTTTTTGTTGTACATTTTTACACCGGAAAGGCCCATTTAAAAGTGCTCGAAATGATTTATCTATTAGTGAACATGATTACCTATTTGCGCTTGTTTGGCACTCAATAAATATGACACAATAAATGTTGCGTAATAAATATGATAAAATAAATATGGCATAATAAATATAGCCCAGCAAATATAGCTCTAAATGATTTATCCAATGACAATCATGTTTTCTCGTTCGGGCTCATTCAACACTCAATAAATATGTTATAATAAATATTACATAATAAATATGATGCAATAAATATATCTCAATAAATTTGTCATACTAAACATGGCTCAATAAATATGGCTTATTAAATATATTTTAATGAAATTGCCACAAGAAACATGGCTCAATAATTATGTCACAAAAAATATGTCTCAGAAAATATGGCTCAGTAAATATGACTCAATAAATATGACATAATAAAATAGCCCAATAAATATAGAACAATAAATATAACCATATTTTTTGATGTGGTTGTCCATTTTCAGCCCCAGAAAGTCTATTGAAAAGTGTTTGAATAAATTTATCATTTCGCAAATAGATTTTCCGTTCGGGCTCATTTAATGCTATATAAATATATCGCAATTAATATGACACAAATAAATATGGCTCAGTAAATATGGCTCAATAAATATGGCGAAGGAAATATGGCGCAGTAAATATGATTCAATAAATATGAACATAACTTTTGTTCCGGTTGTCCGTTTTCAGCCCGAAAAAACTCATTGAAAAACCTCTGAATGATTTATCAATTGGGGAACATGTTTACCAGCTCGGGCTCGTTCAACAATCAATAAATATGTTATAATAAATTCTTCAAAATAAAAATGGGGCAATAAATATTTTTCAATAAAATTAGCGTAATAAATATGGCTCAATAAAAATGTTTTATTAAATATCTTTAATGAAAATACTTCAAGAATTATGGTTCAATAATTATGTCTCAATAAAGATGACTCATGAAATATGTCTCAATCATAAAGGATTAATAAATATGGCACGATAAATATTGCCCAATAAATAAAGCCATAATTTTTGATCTCGTTGTCCATATTCATCCTGAAAAAACATTTCAAAAAAGATCTGATAAATCAATTTTTGGAAAACATGTTTACCCGTTCAGGCTTGTTTATTACAATATAATATGACACAGTAAATATGGCATTATCAGTCCGAAAAAGCCAAAAAAAGCCAAAGATCTGGTTGTCGGTTATCAGCCCGAAAAAGACAATTAAAAAGAGCACACAAAGGTCTATCCATTGACAAAGAGGTATACCTATTCGTGCTCGTTTATCACGCAATAAATATGGTAAAAAAATCAGGCGCAATAAATATGGCGCAATAAATATGACATAATAAATATGGTGTAATAAATATGCGTTAATAAATATGGCTCAAAAAATATTGCTCAATAAATATAGCACAAGAAATAATAGTCAATAACTAAGTCTCAATAAATATTGCTTAATAAATATGATTTAGTAAATATGATAAAATAAATATGGAGCATTAAATAGAGCCCAATAAATATGGCTTAATAATTATGATTGAGTTGTCTATTTTTATTTTGGAAAAACTCATTAAAAATTGATCTGAATGATTTATCTATTGACAAACAGGTTTACCCACTCGGGCTCGTTCAATGCTCAATAAATATGTTATAATAATACTACGTAATAAATCTGAGGCAATAAATATATCTCAATAAATTTTGCACAAAAAATACGGCTCAATAAATATGGCTTATCAAATATCTCTCAATGAAAATGCTTCAAGAAGTATGATTCAATAATTATGTCTCAATAAATATGACTCTGAAAATATGACTCAATCATAACGGCTCAATAAATATGGCGCAATAAATATAGCCCAACAAATAAAGCCATAATTTTTGATCTGGCAGTCCATTTTCATCCAGAAATAGATATTTTAAAAAAGCTCGGATAAATCTATCTTTGGCAAACAGGTTTACCCTTTCGGTCTCGTTCAATGCTATATAAATATGACGCAATAAATATGACACAAATAAATATAGCTCAATAAATATGTCACAATAAATAAGGCTACAGAAATATGATTCAATAAATATGACTCAATAAATATGACCATAATTTTTCTTCTTATTGTACATTTTTACACCGGAAAGGCCCATTTAAAAGTGCTCAAAATGATTTATCTATTGGTGAACATGAATACCTATTTGGGCTTGTTTGACACTAAATAAATATGACACAATAAATGTGGCGTAATAAATATGATAAAATAAATATGACATAATAAATATAGCCCAACAAATATAGCTCTAAATGATTTATCCAATGACAATCATGTTTTCCCGTTCGGGCTCATTCAACACACAATAAATATGTTATTATAAATATTACATAACAAATATGACACAATAAATATATCTCAATAAATTTGGCATAATAAACATGGCTCAATAAATATGGCTTATTAAATATATTTTAATGAAAATGAGACAAGAAATATGGCTCAATAATTATGTCACAATAAATATGACTAAAAAAATATGGCTCAATAAATATGGCATAATATAAATAGCCCAATAAATATAGAATAATAAATATAGCCATAGTTTTTGATGTGGTTGTCCATTTTCAGCCCCAGAAAGCCTATTGAAAAGTGCTTGAATAAATCTATCATTTTGCAAATAGATTTTCCCGTTCAGGCTCATGTAAAGTTATATAAATATGACGCAATTAATATGACACAAATAAATTTGGCTCAGTAAATATGGCTCAATAAATATGGCCAAGGAAATATGGCGCAGTAAATATGATTCAATAAATATGACCATAACTTATGTTCCGGTTGTCCGTTTTCAGCCCGAAAAAACTCATTGAAAAACCTCTGAATGATTTATCCATTGGGGAATAGGTTTACCTGCTCGGGCTCGTTCAACACTTAATAAATATGTTATAATAAATACTTTGAAATAAAAATGGCGCAATAAATATTTCTCAATAAAATTGGCGTAATAAATATGGCTCAATAAAAATATATTATTAAATATCTCTAATGAAAATACTTCAAAAAATATGGTTCAATAATTATGTATTAATAAAGATGACTCATGAAATATGACTGAATAAATATGACACAATAAATATTGTCCAATAAGTAAAGGCATAGTTTTTGATCTCGTTGTCCATATTCGTCCCAAAAAAGAAATTTTAAAAATACTCGGATAAACCTATCTTTGGCAAACATGTTTTTCCCGTTTGGGCTCGTTTAACACTATATAAATATGACATAATTACTATGACACAAATAACTATAGCTCTGTAAATATGACTCAATAAATATAGCCAACAAAATATGGCGCAATGAATATGACTCAATAAATATGACCATAACTTTTGTTCCGGTTGTCCGTTTTCTAACCGAAAAAACCCATTTGAAAGAGCTCGAAATTATCTATCCATTGGGGAACAGGTTTAGCCGTTTGGGATTATTTATTACAATATAAATATGACCCAGTAAATGTGGCGTTATCATCCAAAAAAAGCCCGAAAAAGTCCGAAAAAGCCAATGATCCGGTTGTCGGTTATCATCAAGAAAAAAGCCAAATAAAAAGAGCACATAAAGGTCTATCCAATGTAAAATAGGTTTACCCATTCTGGCTTGTTTATCGCTCTATAAATATGTCAAAAAAATCAGGCGCAATAAATATGGCGTAATAAAAAGTGACACAATAAATATGATGTGATAAATATGCGTTAATAAATATAGCTCAAAAATATTGCTCGGTAAATATGGCAAAAGAAATATGACTCAATAAGTAAGTCTCAACAAATATGGCTTAGTAAATATGGTTTAGTAAATATGATAAAATAAATATGGCGCATTAAATATAACACAATAAATATGCTGCAATAAATATAGCCCAACAAATAAAGCCATAATTTTTGATCTGGCAGTCCATTTTCATCCAGAAATAGATATTTTAAAAAAGCTCGGATAAACTATCTTTGGCAAACAGGTTTACCTGTTCGGGCTCGTTTAACGCTATATAAATATGCCGTAATAAATATAACACAAATAAATATAGCTCAATAAATATGGCTCAATAAATAAGGCCAAAGAAATATGGCGCAATAAATATGACTCAATAAATATGACCATAATTTTTGTTCTGATTGTCCATTTTTAGCCCAAAAAGCTCACTTAAAAGTGCTCGAAATGATTTATTTATTGGTGAACATGATTAACTATTTGAGGTTGTTTGACACTAAATAAATATGGCATAATAAATGTGCCGTAATAAATATGACAAAATAATTATTGCATAATAAATATAGCTCAATAAATATAGAACAATAAATATAACTCCAAATGATTTATCCTTTGACAATCATGTTTACCCATTCGGGCTCATTCAACACTCAATAAATATGTTATAATAAAAACTACATAATAAATATGACGCAATAAATATATCTCACCAAATTTGGCGTAATAAACATGATTCAATAAATATGGCTTATTCAATATCTTTTAATGAAAGTGCCACAAGAAACGTGGCTAAATAATTATGTCTCAATTAATATAGCTCAAAAACTGTGACTCAATAAATATGACTCAATAAATTTGGCATAATAAATATAGCCCAATAAATATAGAACAATAAATATAGCCATAATTTTTGATCCGGTTGTCCATTTTCAGCCCCGGAAAGCATACTGAAAAGTGCTCGGATAAATCTATCATTTAACAAACATCTTTTCCAGTTCGGTCTCTTTTAACGCTATATAAATATGGTGCAATTAATATGACAAAAATAAATATGGCTCAGTAAATATGACTTAATAAATATGGCCAAGGAAATAAGGTGCAATAAATATGATTCAATAAATATGACCATAACTTTTATTCCGGTTGTCCGTTTTCAGCTCGAAAAAACTCATTGAAAAGACCTCAGAATGATTTATCAATTGAAGAACAGGTTTAGCTGCTCGGGCTCGTTCAACACTCAATAAATATGTTATAATAAATTCTTCAAAATAAAAATAGCGCAATAAATATTTCTCAATAAAATTAGCGTAATAAATATGGCTCAATAAAAATGTCTTATTAAATATCTCTAATGAAAATTCTTCAAGAAATATGGTTCAATAATTATGTCTCAATAAAGATGACTCATGAAATATGGCTCAATCATAATGGCTCAATAAATATGGCATAATAAATATTGCCCAATAAATAAGTCATAATTTTTGATCTTGTTGTCCATATTCATCCCGAAAAAGACCTTTCAAAAATACTCGGATGAATCTATCTTTGGCAAACAGGTTTACATGTTCGAGCTCGTTTAATACAATATAATTATGGCATAATAAATATGTCACAAATAACTATAGCTCTGTAAATATGGCTCAATAAATATATCCAACGAAATATGGTGCAATGAATATGGCTCAATAAATATGACCGTAACTTTTGTTCCAGTTGTCCGTTTTCCGACCGAAAAAACCGTTTAAAAGAGATCGAAATTATCTATCCATTGTCGAACAGGTTTAGATGTTTGGGATTGTTTATTACTATATAGATATGAACCAGTAAATATGGTGTTATCAGCCCGAAAAAGCACGAAAAAGCCAGGAAAAAGCCAATGATCTGGTTGTCGGTTATCAGCCCGAAAAAGCCAATTAAAAAGAGCACATAAAGGTGTATCCATTGGGGAACAGGTTTACCCATTCTGGCTCATTTATCGCTCAATAAATATGTCAAAAAAATCAGGCGCAATAAATATGGCACAATAAAAAGTGACACAATAAATATGATGTAATAAATATGCGTTAATAAATATGGCTCAAAAATATTGCTCGATAAATATGGAACAAGAAATATGACTTAATAACTAAGTCTCAATAAATATGGCTTAGTAAATATGGTTTAGTAAATATGATAAAATAAATATGGCGCATTAAATATGAATCAATAAATATGATCATAACTTTGGATTTAGTTGTCTATTTTTATCCTCAAAAAGCCCATTAAAAAGTGCTCTGAATGATTTATCCATTGACAAACAGGTTTACCCACTCGGGCTCGTTCAATGCTCAATAAATATGTTATAATAAATACTATGCAATAAATATGGGGCAATAAATATATCTCAATAAATTTGGCACAAAAAATATGACTCAATAAATATGTCTTACTAAATATCTCTCGATAAAAATACTTCAAGAAATATGACTCAATAATTACGTCTCAATAAATATGACTCTTGAAATATGACTCAATCATAATGGCTCATTAAATATGGCATAATAAATATAGCCCAACAAAAAAACCATAATTTTTGATCTAGTAGTCCATTTTCATCCTGAAAAAGACATTTGAAAAAAGCTCGGATAAATCTATCTTTGGCAAACAGGTTTACCTGTTCGGGCTCGTTTAACGCTATATAAATATGCCGCAATAAATATAACAGAAATAAATATAGCTCAATAAATATGGCTCAATAAATAAGGCCAAAGAAATATGGCGCAACAAATATGACTCAATAAATATGACCATAATTTTTGTTCTGATTGTCCATTTTCAGCCCGAAAAGCCCATTTAAAAGTGCTCAAAATGATTTATTTATTAGTGAACATGATTACCTATTTGGGGTTGTTTAACACTAAATAAATATGACATAATAAATGTGTCGTAATAAATATGATAAAATAATTATGGCATAATAAATATAGCTCAATAAATATAGAACAATAAATATAGCTTCAAATGATTTATCCATTGACAATCATGTTTACCCGTTCGGGCTCATTCAACACTCAATAAATATATTATAATAAATACTACATAATAAATATGACACAATAAATATATCTCAACAAATTTGGCGTAATAAACATGATTCAATAAATATGGGTTATTAAATATCTTTTAATGAAAATGCCACAAGAAACATGGCTCAATAATTATGTCTCAATAAATATCTCTCAAAAAATATGACTCAATAAATATGATTGAATAAATATGGCATAATAAATATGGCCCAATAGATATAGAACAATAAGTATAGACATAATTTTTGATCCGGTTGTCCATTTTCAGCCCCGAAAAGCATATTGAAATGTGCTCGGATAGATCTATTATTTAACAAGCAGCTTTTCCAGTTCGTTCTCAATTAACGCTATATTAATATGGTGCAATTAATATGAAATAAATACTATGGCTCTGTAAATATGACTTAATAAATATGGCTAAGGAAATATGACGTAATAAATATGATTCAATAAATATAACCATAACTTTTGTTCCTGTTGTCCGTTTTCAGCCCAAAAAAACTCATTGAAAAGACCTCAGAATGATTTATCAATTGAGGAACTGGTTTACCTGCTCGCGCTCGTTCAACACTTAGTAAATATATTATAATAAATGATTCAAAATAAAAATTGCGCAATAAGTATTTCTCAATAAAATTAGCGTTGTAAAAATGGCTAAATAAAAATGTCTTATTAAATATCCCTAATGAAAATGCTTCAAGAAATAAGGTTCAATAATTATGTCTCAATAAAGATGACTCGTGAATTATGGCTCAATCGTAATAGCTCAATAAATATGGCACAATAAATGTTGCCCAATAAATAAAGCCATAATTTTTGATCTCGTTGTCCATTTTCATCCCAAAAAAGACATTTCAAAAAAGCTCTAAAAAATCTATCTTCGTCAAACAGGTTTACCTGTTTGGGCTCGTTTAACACTATATAAATATGGCGTAATAAATATGACAAATATAAATATAGCTCTGTTAATATGGCTCAACAAATATGAGCAATGAAATATGACAGAATAAATATGACTCAATAAATATGACCATAACTTTTGTTCCGGTTGTCCGTTTTTTGCCCGAAAAAGCCCATTTTAAAGAGCTCGAAATTTTATATCCACTGGTGAATAAGTTTACAAGTTTGGGCTTGTTTATTACTATATAAATATGACACAGAAAATATGGCGTTATCAGCCCGAAAAAGCCAATGATCCGGTTGTCGGTTATTAGCACGAAAAATATAATGAAAAAGAATACATAAAGGTATATCCATTGGAGAACAGGTTTACCCATTCGTGCTCGTTTATCGCGCAATAAATATGGCAAAAAAATCAGGCGCAATAAATATGACACAATAAATATGGTGTACTAAATATGCGTTAATAAATATGACTCAAAAAATATTGCTCAATAAATATGGCACAAGAAATATGACTCAATAACTAAGTCTCAATTAATATGACTTAGTAAATATGATTTTGTAAATATGCTAAAATAAATATGGCGCATTAAATATGACTCAATAAATAAATTCATAAATTTGGATTAAGTTGTCTATTTTTATTCTGGAAAAGCCCATTAAAAAGTGCTCTGAATGATTTATCCACTGAAAAATAAGTTTACACACTCAGACATGTTCAATGCTCAATAAATATGTTATAATAAATACTACGTAATAAATATGAAGCAATAAATATATCAAAATAAATTTGGAGCAAAAAATACGGCTCAAGAAATATGGCTTATTAAATATCTCTCAATGAAAATGTTTCAAGAAATATGATTCAATAATTATGTCTCAATAAATATGACTCTTGAAATATGTTTCAATCATAACAGCTCAATAAATATGGCGCAATAAATATAGCCCAATAAATAAAGCCATAATTTTTGATCTGCCAGTCCATTTTCATCCAGAAAAAGATATTTGAAAAAAGCTCGGATAAATCTATCTTTGGCAAATAGGTTTACCCGTTCGGGCTCGTTTAACGCTATATAAATATGGCACAATAAATTAATAAATATGGCTCAATAAATAAGGACACAAAAATATGGCGCAATAAATATGACTCAATAAATATGACCATAATTTTTGTTCTGGTTGTCCATTTTCAGACCGGAAAGCCCCATTTAAAAGTGCTTGAAATGATTTATCTATTGGTGAACATGATTACCTGTTTGGGCTTGTTTGGCACTCAATAAATATGACATAATAAATGTGGCATAATAAATATGATAGAATAAATATGACATAATAAATATAGCCCAATAAATATAGCTCTAAATGATTTATCCAATGACAATCATGTTTACCCGTTCGGGCTCATTCAACATTCAATAAATATATTATAATAAATACTACATAATAAATATGACGCAATAAATATATCTCAATAAATTTGGCGTAATAAACATGGCTTAATAAATATGGCTTATTAAATATATTTTAATGAAAATGCCTCAAGAAACATTGCTCAATAATTATGTCACAATAAATATTACTTAGAAAATATGGCTCAATAAATATGACTTAATAAATATGACATAATATAAATAGCCCAATAAATATAAAACAATAAATATATCCATATTTTTTGATGTGGTTGTCCATTTTCAGCCCCGGAAAGCCTATTAAAAAGTGCTTGAATAAATCTATCATTTCGCAAATAGATTTTCCATTCAGGCTCATTTAATGGTATATAAATATGGCGCAATTAATATGACACAAATAAATATGGCTCAGTAAATATGGCTCAATAAATATGGCCAAGGAAATATGGCGCAATAATTATGATTCAATAAATATGACCATAACTTTTGTTCCGGTTGTGCGTTTTTAGCCCGAAAAAGCTCATTGAAAAACATATGAATGATTTATCCATTGGGGAACAGGTTTACCCGCTCGGGGTCGTTCAACACTCAATAAATATGTTATAACAAATAATTCAAAATAAAAATGGAGCAATAAATATTTCTCAATAAAATTAGCGTAATAAATATGGCTCAATAAAAATGTCTTATTAAATATCTCTAATGAAAATACTTCAAGAAATATGTTTCAATAATTTTGTCTCAATAAAGATGACTCATGAAATATGGCTCAATCATAATGACTCAATAAATACGGCACAATAAATATTGCCTAATAAATAAAGATATAATTTTTGATGTCGTTGTCCATATTCATCCCGAAAAAGACATTTCAAAAATACTTGGATAAACCTATCTTTGGCAAACAAGTTTATCTGTTCAGGATCGTTTAACACTATATAAATATGATGTAATAAATATGACACAAATAAATATAGCTCTATAAATATGGCTCAATAAATATGACCAACAAAATATGACACAATAAATATGGCTCAATAAATATGACCATAACTTTTGTTCCGGTTGTCCGTTTTCAGCCCAAAAAAACTCATTTGAAAGAGCTCGAAATTATCTATCCATTGGGGAACAGGTTTACCCATTTGGGCTTGTTTATTACTATATAAATATGTCACTGTAAATATGGCGTTATCAGCCCGAAAAAGCCCAAAAAAGCCCAAAAAGACAATGATCTGGTTGTCGGTTATCAGCCCGAAAAAGCCAATTAAATAGAGCACATAAAGGACTATCCATTGGCAAACTGGTTTACCATTCTGGCTCGTTTATCGCTAAATAAATATGGCAAAAAAATCAGGCAGAATAAATATGGCGCAATAAAAAGTGACACAATAAATATCATGTAATAAATATGCGTAAATAAATATGGCTCAAAAATGTTGCTCAATAAATATGACACAAGAAATATGACTCAATAACTATGTCTCAATAAATATGGCTT
Organism: Platanthera guangdongensis; assembly: GCA_039583875.1. NCBI lineage: Eukaryota > Viridiplantae > Streptophyta > Magnoliopsida > Asparagales > Orchidaceae > Platanthera > Platanthera guangdongensis. The sequence continues at coordinate 7,643 of CM077148.1, read as the reverse complement.
AGTAAATACGATTTAGTAAATATGATAAAATAAATATGGCGCATAAAATATGACTCAATAAATATGATCATAACTTTGAATTTAGTTGTCTATTTTTATCCTCGAAAGGCCCGTTAAAAAGTGCTCTGAATTGTTTAACCATTGGCAAAAAGGTTTACCCACTTAGGCTCGTTCAACACTCAATAAATATATTATAATAAATACTACGCAATAAATATGGGGTAATAAATATATCTCAATAATTCTGGAGCAATAAATATGGCTCAATAAATATGGCTTGTTAAATATCTCTCGATGAAAATGCTTCAAGAAATATGATTCAATAATTATGTCTCAATAAATATGACTCTTGAATTATGGCTCAATCATAATGGCTCAATAAAATGTCACAATATATATAGCACAATAAATAAAAACATAATTTTAGATCTGCTAGTCCATTTTCATCCTGAAAAAGACATTTGAGAAAAGCTCGGATAAATTTATCTTTGACAAACATGTTTACACGTTCGGGCTCGTTTAATGCTATATAAATATGCCGCAATAAATATAACACAAATAAATATAACTCAATAAATATGGCTCAATAAATAAGGCCAAAGAAATATGACGTAATAAATATGACTCAATAAATATGACCATAATTTTTGTTCTGGTTGTCCATTTTCATCCCAGAAAAGCACATTTAAAAGTGCTCGAAATGATTTATCTACTGGTGAACATGATTACCAGTTTGGGCTTGTTTGACACTCAATAAATATGACACAATAAATATGGCGTAATAAATTTGACAAAATAAATATGGCATAAAAAATATAGCCCAATGAATATAGAACAATAAATATAGCTCCAAATGATTTATCCATTTACAATCATGTTTACCCGTTCGGGCTCATTCAACACTCATTAAATATGCTATAATAAATAATTAATAATAAATATGATGCAATAAATATATCTCAACAAATTTGGCGTAATAAACATAGCATAATAAATATGACTTATTAAATATCTTTTATTGAAAATGCCACAAAAACATGGCTCAATAATTATCTCAATAAATATGGCTCAAAACATATCATTCAATAAATATGACATAATAAATATAGCCCAATAAATATAGAACAATAAATATAGCCATAATTTTTGATCCGGTTGTCCATTTGCAGCCCCGGAAAGCCTATTGAAAAGTGCTCGGATAAATCTATCATTTAGTAAACAACTTTTCTAGTTCGGGCTCATTTAACGCTATATAAATATGGTGCAATTAATATGACACAAATAAATATGGCGCAGTAAATATGACTTAATAAATATGGCCAAGGAATTATGGCGCAATAAATATGATTCAATAAATATGACCATAACTTTTGTTCCGGTTGTCTGTTTTCAGCCCAAAAAAACTCATTGAAAAGACCTCTGAATGATTTATCAATTGTGGAACAGATTTACCTGCTCGGGGTCGTTCAATACTCAATAAATATGTTATAATAAATACTTCAAAATAAAAATGGCACAATAAATATTTCTCAATTAAATTGGCGTAATAAATTTTGCTCAATAAAAATGTCTTATTAAATATCTCTAATGAAAATGTTTCAAGAAATATGGTTCAATAATTATGTCTCAATATAGATGACTCATGAAATATGGCTCAATCATAATGGCTCAATAAATATGGCACAATAAATATTGCCTAATAAATAAAGCCGTAATTTTTGATCTCGTTTTCCATATTCATCCCGAATAAGACATTTCAAAAAAGCTCTGCTAAATCTATTTTTGGCAAACAGGTTTACCCATTCGGGCTCGTTTAACGCTATATAAATATGGCGTAATAGTATGACACAAATAAATATAGCTCTGTAAATATGGCTCAATAAATACGGCCAACGAAATATGGCGTAATAAATATAGCTCAATAAATATGACCATAACTTTTGTTCTGGTTTTCCATTTTTCGCCTGAAAAAGCCCATTTAAAAGAGCTCGAAATTATCTAACCATTGGTGAATAGGTTTACCCGTTTGGTCTTGTTTATTACTATATAAATATGACACCGTAAATATGATGTTATCAGCCCGAAAAAGCCAAAAAATACTAATGATCTGGTTGTCGGTTATCAGACCAAAAAAAACAATTAAAAAGAGCACATAAAGATCTATCTGTTGCCGAACAGGTTTACCAATTCGTGCTCGTTTATCCCGCAATAAATATGGAAAAAAAAATCAGACGCAATAAATATGACACAATAAATATGGTGTACTAAATATGCATTAATAAATATGGCTCAAAAAATATTGCTCAATAAATATGGCACAAGAAATATGACTCAATAACTAAGTCTCAATAAATATGACTTAGTAATATGGTTTAGTAAATACGATAAAATAAATATGGCGCATTAAATATGACTTAATAAATGTGATCATAAATTTAGATTCAGTTGTCTACTTTTATTCTGGAAAAGCACATTAAAAAGTGCTCTGAATGATTTATCTATTGACAAATAGGTTTACCCACTCGGGCTCATTCAACGCTAACTAAATATGTTATAATAAATACTATGCAATAAATATGGGGCAATAAATTTGGCGCAAAAAATACGGCTCAAAAAATATGGATTATTAAATATCTCTCAATGAAAATTGTTCAAGAAATATGATTCAATAATTATGTCTCAATAAATATGACTCTTGAAATATGTTTTAATTATAACGGCTCAATAAATATGACGCAATAAATATAGCACAATAAATAAAGCCATAATTTTTGATCTGATAGTCCATTTTCATCCAGAAAAAGACATTTGAAAAAAGCTTGGATAAATCTATCTTTGACAAACAGGTTTACCCGTTCGGGCTCGTTTAACGCTATATAAATATGGCGCAATAAATATGATATAAATAAATATAGCCCAATGGATATGGCTCAATAAATAAGGACACAGAAATATGGTGCAATAAATATGACTCAATAAATATGACCATATTTTTTGTTCTGGTTGTCCATTTTCATCCCAGAAAAGCACATTTAAAAGTGCTCGAAATGATTTATCTACTGGTGAACATGATTACCAGTTTGGGCTTGTTTTACACTCAATAAATATGACGTAATAAATATGGCGTAATAAATTTGACAAAATAAATATGGCATAATAAATATAGCCCAATGAATATAGAACAATAAAAATAGCTCCAAATGATTTATCCATTTACAATCATGTTTACCCATTCGGGCTCATTCAACACTCAATAAATATGCTATAATAAATAATTCATAATAAATATGATGCAATAAATATATCTCAACAAATTTGGCGTAATAAACCTAGCATAATAAATATGACTTATTAAATATCTTTTAATGAAAATGCCACAAAAACATGGCTCAATAATTATCTCAATAAATATGGCTCAAAACATATCACTCAATAAATATGACTCAATAAATATGACATAATAAATATAGCCCAATAAATATAGAACAATAAATATAGCAATAATTTTTGATCCGGTTGTCCATTTGCAGCCCCGGAAAGCCTATTGAAAAGTGCTCGGATAAATCTATCATTTAGTAAATAACTTTTCTAGTTCGGGCTCATTTAACGCTATATAAATATGGTGCAATTAATATGACACAAATAATATGGCGCAGTAAATATGACTTAATAAATATGGCCAAGGAATTATGGCGCAATAAATATGATTCAATAAATATGACCATAACTTTTGTTCCGGTTGTCTGTTTTCAGCCCAAAAAAACTCATTGAAAAGACCTCTGAATGATTTATCAATTGTGGAACAGATTTACCTGCTCGGGGTCGTTCAATACTCAATAAATATGTTATAATAAATACTTCAAAATAAAAATGGCACAATAAATATTTCTCAATTAAATTGGCGTAATAAATTTTGCTCAATAAAAATGTCTTATTAAATATCTCTAATGAAAATGTTTCAAGAAATATGGTTCAATAATTATGTCTCAATAAAGATGACTCATGAAATATGGCTCAATCATAAAGGCTCAATAAATATGGCACAATAAATATTGCCTAATAAATAAAGTCGTAATTTTTGATCTCGTTTTCCATATTCATCCCGAATAAGACATTTCAAAAAAGCTCTGCTAAATCTATTTTTGGCAAACAGATTTACCCATTCGGGCTCGTTTAACGCTATATAAATATGGCGTAATAATATGACACAAATAAATATAGCTCTATAAATATGGCTCAATAAATACGGCCAACGAAATATGGCGCAATAAATATAGCTCAATAAATATGACCATAACTTTTGTTCCGGTTTTCCGTTTTTCGCCTGAAAAAGCCCATTTAAAAGAGCTCGAAATTATCTAACCATTGGTGAATAGGTTTACCCGTTTGGGCTTGTTTATTACTATATAAATATGACACAGTAAATATGACGTTATCAGCCCGAAAAAGCCAAAAAGACTAATGATCTGGTTGTCGGTTATCAGACCGAAAAAGATAATTAAAAAGAGTGCATAAAGGTCTATCCGTTGCCGAACAGGTTTACCAATTCTTGCTCATTTATCCCGCAATAAATATGGCAAAAACATCAGACGCAATAAATATGACACAATAAATATGGTGTACTAATATGCATTAATAAATATGGATCAAAAAATATTGCTCAATAAATATGGCACAAGAAATATGACTCAATAACTAAGTCTCAATAAATATGACTTAGTAATATGGTTTAGTAAATACGATAAAATAAATATGGCGCATTAAATATGACTTAATAAATGTGATCATAAATTTAGATTCAGTTGTCTACTTTTATTCTGGAAAAGCACATTAAAAAGTGCTCTGAATGATTTATCCATTGGCAAATAGGTTTACCCGCTCGGGCTCATTCAACGCTAACTAAATATGTTATAATAAATACTACGCAATAAATATGGGGCAATAAATTTGGTGCAAAAAATACGGCTCAAAAAATATGGATTATTAAATATTTCTCAATGAAAATTGTTCAAGAAATATGATTCAATAATTATGTCTCAATAAATATGACTCTTGAAATATGTTTTAATTATAACGGCTCAATAAATATGACGCAATAAATATAGCACAATAAATAAAGCCATAATTTTTTATCTGATAGTCCATTTTCATCCAGAAAAAGACATTTGAAAAAAGCTTGGATAAATCTATCTTTGACAAACAGGTTTACCCGTTCGGGCTCGTTTAACGCTATATAAATATGGCGTAATAAATATGATATAAATAAATATAGTCCAATGGATATGGCTCAATAAATAAGGACACAGAAATATGGTGCAATAAATATGACCATAATTTTTGTTCTGGTTGTCCATTTTCAGATCGGAAAGACCCATTTAAAAGTGCATGAAATGATTTATCTATTGGTGAACATGATTACCTTTTTGGGCTTGTTTGACACTCAATAAATATGACACAATAAATGTGGCGTATTAAATATGATAAAATAAATATGACAATAAATATAGCCAAATAAATATAGCTCTAAATGATTTATCCAATGACAATCATGTTTACCCATTCGCGCTCATTCAACACACAATAAATATGTTATAATAAACACTACATAATAAATATGACGCAATAAATATATCTCAATAAATTTAGCGTAATAAACATGTCTCAATAAATATGGCTTATTAAATATATTTTAATGAAAATGCCACAAGAAACATGTCTCAATAATTATGTCACAATAAGTATGGCTCAAAAAATATGGCTCAATAAATATGGCATAATAACAATAGCCCAATAAATATAGAACAATAAATATAGCCATATTTTTTTATCCGGTTGTCCATTTTCAGCCTCGGAAAGACTATTGAAAAGTCGGATAAATCTATCATTTAGCAAATAGATTTTACCATTTAGGCTCATTTAACGCTATATAAATATGACGCAATTAATATGACACAAATAAATATTACTCAGTAAATATGGCTCATTAGATATGGCCAAGGAAATATGGTGTAATAAATATGATTCAATAAATATGACCATAACTTTTGTTCCGGTTGTCCGTTTTCAGCCCGAAAAAACTCATTGAAAAATCTTTGAATGGTTTATCCATTGGGGAGCAGGTTTACCCTCTCGGTCTCGATCAACACTCAATAAATATGTTATAATAAATACTTCGAAATAAAAATGACGCAATAGATATTTCTCAATAAAATTGGCGTAATAAATATGACTCAATAAAAATGTATTATTAAATATCTCTAATGAAAATCACTACAACAAAGTCGCTATATGGTGACATTTTTTTATTACTTTTGGGACTATTTCAAACCGTCACGATAGTTTTCGTGACGTTTATAAAAACATCACGAAACCATCACGATTGCGGCCGTCACCGTAGCTCATTGTGACGCTTTCAAAAAAACTTCACGATTGGAATGTACTATATCGTGACGTTGTTTTTCCAAAAAAACATCATGCTTGGCAATTGCTCTATAGTAGCATTTTTCAAAAAACGTCATAATTGATAGTTGTTCTATCGCAACACTTTTTCAAAAAAATGCCATGATTGATTGCTATATCGTGACACTTTCAAAAAACATCAAAAATTAATAACTTTTTGCAAAACATCGACACAATTAAAAATCTATTATAACATTTAAAAAAACATAATATTGCATTTTAAGGAAAGAAATAAAAAAATAGAAATTTATTATAATTTAAACTCTAAAAATTAATTTAGCATCTAAAATCTTAATTAAAATTAAAAATATTTTTTTTAATATATTATTTTTCATATTTTAAATATTTTTGAGAGTAATACTAAGATATATGAGAGATTTTTTCAACATGTTGTCCAAATAATGGGAGCATGAGTTCTACAAAACAAAATAATAAAAAATACTACATATTACATCATCATTAAGATTGAATTGTATAAACATGCAAAAAATCACATTAATGATAAACAAACTTGTTTCAAGTAGAATAACTTGCAAAAAAAATATAATCATTCAATATATATATTGTTTTCAATTCCAAAAAACAACTGAAACAAAACAAGCACTATGAGCCTTCAAATTTTATTCTTTAATCATTGGCTTCATTGACATTGAAACAAGCATGATGAGCATTCAACTTCATTTATACACCATCTCCCACATCATCTTTTCAATCTTTAAGCATAACAAATAAATTTGATCAATTGCCTGCATAACAAACAAAATTAAAACACGATTAAATATTTATTCTAATTGCATGTAAGGTTAACATAAATAACTTGAAAACAGTATAATAATATGAAGAATAAAATATAAAGAGCCCACAATATATATCAATAAAATGCTGGTAGCATTTTTAACCAAATTGGTGGCAACAGCGCCAGCAGTTTGTGCTAAACAGCTAGCATTAGTTTGTGCCAAAATGGGCACAAACTGCTGCGAGCTGTTGTGCCAAACTGCTTGTCCAGCTGTTTGCGCCAAACAGCTGGTCCAGCTGTTTGCGCCAAAATGTTGGTCCAGCTGTTTGCGCCAAACTGCTTGTCCAGCAGTTTGGCGCAGTTTGCCGCAGTTTGCCGCAGTTTTGCGCCAAATTGTTGTAACTTCTATAAGAACCTTCTCGTGTAAGGAACAAAACAAAGACTCTTA
>CM077147.1:183314727-183543909 GCA_039583875.1 Platanthera guangdongensis | reverse complement strand
ACGTTAAATGAGCTCGAACTGGAAATATGGCTCAATCATAATGGCTCAATAATACTGAAATAGACATTTCAAAAACAAGCTCTGATAAATCTACTCAATAAATATGGGGCAATAAATATATCTCAATAAATTTGGCGCAAAAAATATGGCTCAATAAATATGGCTTATTAAATATCTCTTGATAAAAATACTTCAAGAAATATGATTCAATAATTATGTCTCAATAAATATGACTCTTGAAATATGGCTCAATCATAATGGCTCAATAAATATTTCACAATAAATAAAATCATAATTTTTGATCTGATAGACCATTTTCATCCTAAAAAAGACATTTGAAAAAAGCTTGGATAAATCTATTTTTGGTAAACAGGTTTACCCGTTCGAGCTCGTTTAACGCTACATAAATATGCCGCAATAAAACACAAATAAATATAGCTCAATAAATATGGCTTAATAAATAAGGCCAAAGAAATATAGCGCAATAAATATGACTCAATAAAAATGACCATAATTTTTGTTTTGGTTGTCCATTTTCAGTCCGGAAAATCCCATTTAGAAGTGCTCAAAATGTTTTATCTATTGGTGAACATGATTACCTGTTTGGGCTTGTTTGATACTCAATAAATATGACACAACAAATGTGGTGTAATAAATACTAGAAAATAAATATGGCCCAAAAAAGACAATTAAAAAGTAGTTTATTGCTAAATATTAAAAAGACATCATTTCTTTGGCTCTAAATGATTTATCCAATGACAATCATGTTTACCCGTTCGAGCTCATTCAACACTCAATAAATATGTTATAATAAATACTACATAATAAATATGGCAAAATAAATATATCTCAATAAATATGGCGTAATAAACAAGGCTCAATAAATATGGCTTATTAAATATATTTTAATGAAAATGTCACAAGAAACATGACTCAATAATTATGTCACAATAAATATGGCTCAAGAACTATGGATCAATAAATATGACTCAATAAATATGTCATAATAAATATAGCCCAATAAATGTAGAACAATATATATAGCCATATTTTTTGATTCGGTTGTCCATTTTCAGCCCCAGAAAGCCTATTGAAAAGTGCTCGAATAAAACTATCTTTTAGCAAATAGATTTTCCCGTTCAGGCCCATTTAATGCTATATAAATATGGCGTAATTAATTTGACACAAATAAATATGGCTTAGTAAATATGGCTCAACAAATATGGCCAAGAAAATATGGCATAATAAATATGATTCAATAAATATGACCATAACTTTTGTTCCGGTTGTCCGTTTTCAGCCCGAAAAAACTAATTGAAAAACCTCTGAATGATTTATCCATTAGAGAATAGGTTTACCCACTCGGGCTCGTTCAACACTTAATACATATATTATAACAAATACTTCGAAATTAAAATGACGCAAAAAATATTTCTCAATAAAATTGGCGTAATAAATATGGCTCAATAAAAATGTCTTATTAAATATCTCTAATGAAAATGTTTCAAGAAATATGGTTAAATAATTATGTCTCAATAAAGATGACTCATGAAATATGGCTCAATCATAATGATACAATAAATATGACAAAATAAATATTGCCCAATAAATAAAGCCATAATTTTTGATCTCGTTTTCCATATTCATCCCGAAAAAAGACATTTCAAAAAAGCTCTGATATATCTATCTTTGGCAAACAGGTTTGCCCGTTCGGGCTCGTTTAACACTATATAAATATGGCGTAATAAATATGACACAAATAAATATAGCTCTGTAAATATGGCTCAATAAATATGGCCAATAAATATGGCACAAAAAATATGTCTCAATAAATATGACCATAACATTTTGTCGGTTGTCCTTTTTTGCCTGAAAAAGTCCATTTAAAGAGCTCGAAAATAATTATCCATTGGTGAACTGGATTACCTATTTGGGCTTGTTTATTACTATATAAATATGACACATTAAATATGGCATTATCAGCCCGAAAAAGGCAATGATCCGTTTGTCGGTTATCAGCCTGAAAAAGACAATTAAGAAGAACACATAAAGGTCTATCCATTGGCGAACAGGTTTACCCATTCGGCCTCGTTTATCACGTAATAAATATGGCAAAAAATCAGGCACAAAATATAGGCTCAATAAATATGACACAATAAATATGGTGTAATAATATGCATTAATAAATATCGCTCAAAAAATATTGCTCAATAAATATGTCACAAAATGACTCAATAACTAAGTCTCAATAAATATGACTTAGTAAATATGGTTTAGTAAATATGATAAAAATAAATATGGCGCATTAAACATGACTAAATAAATATGATCATAAATTTGGATTCAGTTGTCTAAATTTATCTAACAAAGCCATTAAAATATGCTGTGAATGATTTATCCATTGGCAAACAATTACCCACTCGGGCTCGTTCATTGCTCAATAAATAATTATAATGAATACTAATGCAATAATATGGGGCAATAAATATATCTCAATAAATTTGGCGCAAAAAATACGGCTCAATATTATGGCTTATTAAATATCTCTCAATGAAAATGCCATCAAAAAAATGATTCAATAATTATTCTCAATAAATATGACTCTTGAAATATGGCTCATCCATAACGGCTCAATAAATATGGCACCAATAAATATAGCCCAATAAATAAAACCATAATTTTTGATCTGGCAGTCCATTTTCATCCAGAAAAAGACATTTGAAAAAAGCTCGGATAAATCTATCTTTGGCAAACAGGTTTACCCGTTCGGCTCGTTTAACTCTATATAAATATGCGCAATAAATATAACACAAATAAATTAGCTCAATAAATATGGCTCAATAAATAAGGCCACAGAAATATGGTGTAATAAATATGACTCAATAAATATGACCATAATTTTGTTCTGGTTGTCCATTTTCAGCCCGGAAAGCCCATAAAAATGTGCTCGAAATGATTTATCTATTGATGAACATGAATACTGTTTGGACTTATTGACACTCAATAAATATGGCACAATAAATGTGGCGTAATAAATATGACAAAATAAATATGGCATAATAAATATAGTACAATAAATTTAGAACAATAAATATAGCTCTAAATGATATATCCATTGACAATCATGTTTACCCATTGGGGCTCATTCAACACTAATAAATATGTTATAATAAATACTAAATAATAAATATTAAGCAATAAATATATCTTAACAAATTTGGCGTAATAAAAAATATCGCTCAATAAATATGTCTTATTAAATATCTTTTAATGAAAATGCCACAAGAAACATGGCTCAATAAATATGTCACAATAAATATGGCTCAGAAAACATGTCTCAATAAAGATGACTCAATAAATATGTCATAATAAATATAGCCCAATAAATATAGAACGATAAATATAGACATAATTTTTTATCCGGTTGTCCATTTTCCGCCCCGGAAAGCCTATTTAAAAGTGCTCGGATAAGTCTATCATTTAGCAAACAGATTTTCTAGTTCGGGCTCATTTAATGGAATATAAATATGGCGCAATTAATATGACACAAATAAATATGGCTTAGTAAATATGACTTAATAAATATTGCCAAGGAAATATGGCGCAATAAATATGATTCAATAAATATTACCATAACTTTTGTTCTGGTTGTCCCTTTTCAGCCCGAAAAAACTCATTGAAAAGACCTCTGAATGATTTATCAATTAGGGATTAGGTTTACCCGCTCGGGCTCGTTCAACACTCAATAAATATGTTATAATAAATTCTTCAATATAAAAATGGAGCAATAAATATTTCTCAATAAAATTGGCGTAATAAATATAGCTCAATAAAATTATCTTATTAAATATCTCTAATGAAAATGCTTCAAGAAATACGGTTCAATAATTATGTCTCAAGAAAGATGACTCATGAAATATGGCTCAATAAATATGACACAATAACTATTGACCAATAAATAAAGGCATAATTTTTGATCTCGTTGTCCATATATATCCCGAAAAATACATTTCAAAAAAACTAGGATAAATCTATCTTTGGCAAACAGGTTTACCCGTTCGGGCTCGTTTAACACTATATAAATATGGCGTAATAAATATGACACAAGTAATTATAGCTCTGTAAATATGGCTCAATAAATATGGCCAACGAAATATGGCACAATAAATATGGCTCAATAAATATGATCATAACTTTTGTTCTGGTTGTCCATTTTCCGCCCAAAAAAGCTCATTTAAAAGAGCTTGAAATTATCGATGCATTGGTGAACAGGTTTACCCGTTTGGGCTAGTTTATTACTATATAAATATGACACAGTAAATATGCCGTTATCAGCCCGAAAAAGCTTCAAAAAGCCAATGATCCGGTTGTCTGTTATCTGCCAAAAAAAGACAATTAAAAAGAGCACATAAAGGTCTATCCATTGGCGAACAGGTTTACACATTCGGGCTCATTTATCGATAAATATGGCGCAATAAATATGACAAAAAAATCAGGCGCAATAAATATGGTGCAATAAAAGTGACACAATAAATATGTTGTAATAAATATGTGTTACTAAATATGGCTCAAAAATATTGCTCAATAAATATGGCACAAGAAATAGGACTCAATAACTAAGTCTCAATAAATATTACTTAGTAAATATGGTTTAGTAATTATGATAAAATAAATATGGCATATTAAATATGACTCAATAAATATGATCATAAATTTTGATTCAGTTATCTATTTTTATTCAGGAAAAGCCCATTAAAAAGTGCTCTAAATGATTTATCCATTGACAAATAGGTTTACCCACTCGGGCTCATTCAATGCTCAATAAATTTGATATAATAAATACTTCGCAATAAATATGGGGCAATAAATATATCTCAATAAATTTTGCGCAAAAAATACGGCTCAATAAATATGGCTTATTAAATATCTCTCGATGAAAATGCTTAAAGAAATATGATTCAATAATTATGTCTCAATAAATATGACTCTTGAAATATGGCTCAATCATAACGGCTCAATAAATATGGCGCAATAAATATAGCCCAATAAATAAAGCCATAATTTTTGATATGACAGTCCAATTTCATCCAGAAAAAGACATTTGAAAAAAGTTCGGATAAATGTATTTTTGGCAAACTAGTTTACCCGTTCGGGCTCATTTAACGCTATATAATTATGGCGCAATAAATATGACACAAATAAATATAACTCAATAAATATGGCTCAATAAATAAGGACATAGAAATATGGCGTAAAAAATATGACTCAATAAATATGACTATAATTTTTGTTCTAGTTGTCCATTTTCAGACCAAAAAGGCTCATTTAAAAGTGCTCGAAATGATTTATCTATTGGTGAACATGATTACCTATTTGGTCTTGTTTGGCACTCAATAAATATGACACAATAAATGTGACGTAATAAATATGACAAAATAAATATGGCATAATAAATATAGCGCAATAAATATAGCTCTAAATGATTTATCCAATGCCAATCATGTTTACTCATTCGGGCTCATTCAACACTCAATAAACATGTTATAATAAGTACTACATAATAAAAATGATGCAATAAATATATCTCAATAAATTTGGCGTAATAAACATGTCTCAATAAATATGGCTTATTAAATATATTTTAATGAAAATACCACAAGAAACATTACACAATAATTATGTCAGGAAAAATATGGCTCAAAACATATGGCTCAATAAATATGACTCAATAAATATGGCATAATAAATATAGCCCAATAAATATAGAACAATAAATATAGCCTTATTTTTTGATCCGGTTGTCCATTTTTAGCACCGAAAAGCCTATTGAAAAGTGCTCACATATATCTATCATTTAGCAAACAGATTTTCCCATTCAGGCTCATTTAACGGTATATAAATATGGCGCAATTAATATGACACAAATAAATATGGCTCAGCAAATATGCCTCAATAAATATGGCAAATGAAATGTGGCGTAATAAATATGATTCAATAAATATAACGATAACTTTTATTCCGATTGTCCATTTTCAGCCCGAAAAAACTCATTGAAAAACCTCTGAATGATTTATTCATTGGGAAATAGGTTTACCAGCTCGGGCTCGTTCAACACTCAATAAATATATTATAATAAATACTTCGAAATAAAAATGATGCAATAAATATTTCTCAATAAAATTGGCGTAATAAAATATGGCTCAATAAAAATATCTTATTAGATATCTCTAATGAAAATACTTTAAGAAATACGCTTCAATAATTATGTCTCAATAAAGATGACTCATGAAATATGGCTCAATCATAATGGCTTAATAAACATGACACAATAAATGTTGACCAATAAATAAAGCCATAATTTTTTATCTCACTGTCCATATTCATCCCGAAAAAAACATTTCAAAAAAACTCGGAGAAATCTATTTTTGGCAAATAGGTTTACCCATTCGGGCTCGTTTAACAATATATAAATATGGCGTAATAAATATGACACAAATAAATATAGCTCTGTAAATATGGCTCAATAAATATGGCCAATGAAATATGGCACAATCAATATGGCTCAATAAATATGACAATAACTTTTGATCCTGTTATCCATTTTCCGCCCGAAAAAGCTCATTTAAAAGAGCTAGAAATTATCTATGCATTGGTGAATAGGTTTACCCGTTTGGGCTTGTTTATTACTATATAAATATGAAACAGTAAATTTGGCATTATCAGCCCGAAAAAGCTCGAAAAAGCAAATATTTTGGTTGTCGGTTATCAGCCAAAAAAGCCAATTAAAAAAGACCACATAAAGGTTTATACATTGGCAAACAGGTTTATCCATTCGGGCTAATTTATCATCAACAAATATTGCAAAACAATCAGAGCCAATAAATATGACGTAATAAAAAGTGACACAATAAATATGCTGTAGTAAATATGCGTTAATAAATATGGCTCAAAAATATTACTCAAAAAATATGGCACAAGAAATATGACTCAATAACTACGTCTCAATAAATATCTATTAGTAAATATGGTTTAGTAAATATGATTAATTAAATATGGCGCATTAAATATGACTCAATAAATATGATCATAACTGTGCATTCAGTTGTCTATTTTTATCCTCCAAAAGCCCATTAAAAAGTACTCTGAATGATTTATCTATTGGCAAACAGGTTTACCCACTCGGGCTTGTTCAATGCTCAATAAATATATTATAATAAATACTACGCAATAAATATGGGGCAATAAATATATCTCAATAAATTTGGCGCAAAAAAATATGGCGCAATAAATATGGCCTATTAAATATCTCTCGATGAAAATGCTTCAAGTAATATGATTCAATAATTATGTCTCAATAAATATGACTCTTGAAATATGGCTCTATCATAACGGCTCAATAAATATGGCATAATAAATATAGCCCAATAAATAAAGCCATATTTTTTGATCTAGCAGTCCATTTTCATCCAGAAAAAGACATTTAAAAAAAGCTCGGATAAATGTATGTTTGCCAAATAGGTTTACCCGTTCGCGCTCGTTTAACGCTATATAAATATGGCGGAATAAATATGACACAAATAAATATAGCTCAATATATATGGCTCAATAAATAAGGCCACAGAAATATGGCTTAATAAATATGACTCAACAAATATGACCATAATTTTTGTTCTGGTTGTCCATTTTAAGACCGGAAAGGCCCATTTAAAAGTGCTCGAAATGATTTTTCTATTGGTGAACATGATTACCTATTTGGGCTTATTTGACACTCAATAAATATGGCACAATAAATGTGGCGTAATAAATATGACAAAATAAATATTACATAATAAATATAGCTCAATAAATATAGCTCTAAATGATTTATCCAATGAGAATCATGTTTACCTGTTCGGGCTCATTCAATACTCAATAAATATGTTATAATAAATACTACATAATAAATATGACGCAATAAATATATCTCAATAAATTTGGCTTAATAAACATGGCTCAATGAATATGGCTCATTTAATATATTTTAATGAAAATACCACAAGAAACATGGCTCAATAATTATGTCAAAATAAAAATGGCTCTGAAAATATGGCTCAATAAATATGACTCAATAAATATGGCATAATAAATATAGCCCAATATATATAGAATAATAAATATAGCCATATTTTTTGATTCGATTGTCCATTTTTAGCACCAGAAAGTCTATTGAAAAGTGCTCGGATAAATCTATCATTTTACAAATAGATTTTCCCTTTCAGGCTCATTTAACGCTATATAAATAGGGAGAAATTAATATGACACAAATAAATATGCCTCAGTAAATATGGCTCAATATATATGGCCAAGGAAATATGGCGCAATAAATATGATTCAATAAATATGACCATAAATTTTGTTCTGCTTATCCGTTTTAGCCCAAAAAAACTCATTGAAAAATCTCTGAATGATTTATCCATTGGGGAACAAGTTTACCCGCTCGGGCTCATTTAACACTCAATAAATATGTTATAATAAATACTTCGAAATAAAAATGACACAATAAATATTTCTCAATAAAATTGGCGTAATAAATATGGCTCAATAAAAATGTCTTATTAGATATCTCTAATGGAAATGCTTCAAGAAATACGGTTCAATAATTATGTCTCAATAAAGATGACTCATGAAATATGGCTCAATCATAATAGCTCAATAAATATGACACAATAAATATTGACCAACAAATAATGTCATAATTTTTGATCTCCTTGTCCATATTCATCCCGAAAAAGATATTTCAAAAAAACTCGGATAAATCTATCTTTGGTAAACAGGTTTACCCAATCGGGCTCGTTTAACACTATATAAATACGGCGTAATAAATATGACATAAATAAATATAGCTCTGTAAATATAGCTCAATTAATATGGTCAACGAAATATGGCGCAATAAATACTGCTCAATAAATATGACCATAACTTTTGTTCTGATTGTCCGTTTTCCGCCCGAAAAAGCCCATTTAAAAGAGCACGGAAGTATCTATGCATTGGTGAACAGGTTTACCCGTTTGGGATTGTTTATTACTATATAAATATGACATAGTAAATATAGCATTATCTGCCCGAAAAAGCTCGAAAAAGCCAATGATCCGTTTGTCGGTTATCAGGCCAGAAAAGCAAATTAAAAAAAAAACACATAAAGGTCTATCCATTGGAAAATACGTTTACCAATTCAGGCTCATTTATCGATCAATAAATATGGCAAAAAAAATCATGCGTAATAAATATGGCCCAATAAAAAGTGACATAATAAATATGGTGTAATAGATATGCATTAATAAATATGGCGCATTAAATATGACTCAATAAATATGTCTTAGTAAACATGGTTTAGTAAATATGATAAAATAAATATGGCGCATTAGATATGACTCAATAAATATGATCACAACTGTGCATTCAGTTGCCTATTTTTATCCTCGAAAAATCCATTAAAAAGTGTTCTAAATGATTTATCCATTAGCAAACAGGTTTACTAACTCGGGCTAGTTCAACGCTCAATAAATATGTTATAATAAATACTACGCAATAAATATGGGGCAATAAATATATCTCAATAAATTTGGCGCAAAAAATGGCTCAATAAATATGGCCTATTAAATATCTCTCCATGAAAATGCTTAAAAATATGATTCAATAATTACGTCTCAATAAATATGACTCTTGAAATATGGCTCAATCATACTGGCTCAATAAATATGGCGCAATAAATATAGCCCAATAAATAAAACCATAATTTTTGATATGGTAGTCTATTTTCATCCAGAAAAAGACATTTGAAAAAAGCTCGGATAAATCTATCTTTGGCAAAGAGGTTTACCCATTCGGACTCGTTTAACGCTATATAAACATGACGTAATAAATTTAAAACAAATAAATATAGCTCAATAAATATGCTCAATAAATAAGTCTAAAGAAATATGGCATAATAAATATGACTCAATAAATATGACCATAATTTTTGTTCTGGTTGTCCATTTTCAGCACAGAAAAAACAATTTCAAAGTGCTCGAAATGATTTATCTATTGGTGAAAATGATTACCTGTTTGGGGTTGTTTGACAATCAATAAATATGGCACAATAAATGTGGCGTAATAAATATTGCAAAATAAATATGGCATAATAAATATAGCCCAAAAAAATATAGAACAATAAATATAGCTCTAAATAATTTATCATTTGACAATCTTGTTTACCCGTTCGGGCTCATTCAACACTCAATAAATATATTATAATAAATAATACATAATAAATATGACGCAAGTAATATATCACAACAAATTTGGCGTAATAAACATGACTCAATAAATATGGCTTATTAAATATCTTTTAATGAAAATGCCACAAGAAACATGGCTCAATAATTATGTCTCAATAAATATGGCTCAAAAAATATGACTCAATAAATATGACTCAATAAATATGGCATAATAAATATAGTCCAATAAATATAGAACAATAAATATAGTCATAATTTTGGATCCGGTTATCCATTTTTTTGCCCTAGAAATCTTATTGAAAAGTGCTCGGATAAATCTATCATTTAGCAAACAGATTTTCAAGTTCGGGCTCATTTAACGATATATAAATATGGCATAATTAATATGACACAAATAAATATGGCTCAGTAAATATGACTTAATAAATTTGGCCAAGGAAATATGGCGTATTAAATATGTTTCAATAAATATGACCATAACTTTTGTTCTGGTTGTCCGTTTTCAGCCCGAAAAAACTCATTAACAAGACCTCTGAAAGAATTATCAATTGGGGAACAGGTTTACCTGCTCGGGCTAGTTCAATACTCAATAAATATGTTATAATAAATGCTTCAAAATAAAAATGGCGCAATAAATATTGCTCAATAAAATTGGCATAATAAATATGGCTCAATAAAAATGTCTTATTAAATATCTCTAATGAAAATGCTTCCAGAAATATAGTTCAATAATTATGTCTCAATAAAGATGACTTATGAAATATGGCTCAATCATAATGGCTCAATAAATATGACACAATAAATAATGCCCAATAAATAAAGCCATAATTTTTGATCTCGTTGTCCATATTCATCCCAAAAAAGACATTTCAAAAAAGCTCTGATAAATCTATCTTTGGCAAATAGGTTTACCCGTTCGGACTCGTTTAACACTATATAAATGTGGCGTAATAAATATGAGATAAATAATTATTGCTCTGTAAATATGGCTGAAAAAATATGGCCAACGAAATATGGTGCAATTAATATGACTCAATAAATATGACCATAACTTTTGTTCTGGTTGTCTATTTTTCGCCCGAAAAAGCTTATTTAAAAGAGCTCGAAAATATCTATCCATTGGTGAACAGGTTTACCTGTTGGGCTTGTTTTTCACTATATAAATATGACACAGTAAATATGGCGTTATCAGCCCGAAAAAACCCGAAAAAAGCCAATGATCCGGTTGTCAGTTATCAGTCCGAAAAAGATAATTAAAAAGAGCACGTAAAGGTCTATCCATTGGCGAACAGGTTTACCCATTCGGGCTCGTTTATCGCACAATAAATATGGCAAAAAAAATGAAGCTCAATAAATATGATGCAATAAATATGACTCAATAAACATGGTGTAATAAATATGCGTTAATAAATATGGCTTAAAAAATATTGCACAATAATTATGGCACAAGAAATATGACTCAATAACTAAGTCTTAATAAATATGGCTTAGTAAATATGATTTAGTAAATATGAGAAAAAAAATATGGCGCATTAAATATGACTCAATAAATATGATCATAAATTTGGATTCAGTTGTTTATTTTTATTCTAGAAAAGCCCATTAAAAAGTGCTCTGAATGATTTATCCATTGGAAAATAGGTTTTCACACTCAGGCTCGTTCAACGCTCAATAAATATGTTATAATAAATACTACGCAATAAATATGGGGCAATAAATATATCTCAATACATGTGGCACAAAAAATACAGCTCAATAAATATGGCTTATTAAATATCTCTCAATGAAAATACTTCAAGAAATATGATTCAATAATTATATCTCAATATATATGACTCTTGAAATATGGCTCAATCATAATGGCTCAATAAATATGGCGCAATAAATATAGACTAATAAATTAAACATAATTTTTGATCTGGTTGTCCATTTTCATCCAGAAAAAGGCATCTGAAAAAAGCTCAGATAAATCTATCTTTGGCAAACAGGTTTACCCATTCGGGCTCGTTTAATGCTATATAAATATGGAACAATAAATATGACAGAAATAAATATAGCTCAATAAATATGGCTCAATAAATAAGTCTATAGAAATATGACGCAATAAATATGACTCAATAAATATGATCATAATTTTTATTCTGGTTGTCCATTTTCAGACCGGAAATGCCCATTTAAAAGTTCTCGAAATGATTTATCTATTGGTGAACATGATTACCTATTTGGGCTTATTTGGCACTCAAAAATAATTGCACAATAAATATGGCATAATAAATATGAAAGAATAAATATGGCATAATAAATATAGCCGAATAAATGTAGCTCTAAATGATTTATCCAATAACAATCATGTTTACCCGTTCGAGCTCATTCAACACTCAATAAATATATTATAATAAATACTACATAATAAATATGACGCAATAAATATATCTCAATAAATTTGGCGTAATAAACATGATTCAATAAATATGGCTTATTAAATATATTTTAATGAAAATGGCATAAGAAACATGGATCTATAATTATGTGATAATTAATATGGCTCATAAAATATGGCTCAATAAATATGACATGATAAATATAGCCCAATAAATATAGAACAATAAATATAGCCTTATTTTTTGATCTGATTGTCCATTTTCAGCTCCGGAAAGCCTATTAAAAAGTGCTCGGATAAATCTATCATTTAGCAAATAAATTTTCCCGTTCAGGCTCATTTAATGGTATATAAATATGGTGCAATTAATATGACACAAATAAATATGGCTCAGTAAATATGGCTTAATAAATATGGCCAAGGAAATGTGGCGCAACAAATATGATTCAATAAATATGACCATAACTTTAATTCAGGTTGTCCGTTTTCAGCCCGAAAAAAACTCATTGAAAAATCTCGGAATGATTTATCCATTAGGAAATAGTTTTACCAGCTCGGGCTCATTCAACACTCAATAAATATGTTTTAATAAATACTTCGAAATAAAAATGACGCAATAATATTTTTCAATAAAATTGGCATAATAAATAAGGCTCAATAAAAATGTCTTATTAAATATCTCTAATGAAAATGCTTCAAGAAATATGCTTCAATAATTATGTCTCAGTAAAGATGACTCATGAAATATGGCTCAATCATAATGGCTCAATAAATATGACACAATAAATATTGCCCAATAAATAAAGCCATAATTTTTTATCTCGTTGTCCATAATCATCCAGAAAAAGACATTTCAAAAAAACTCGTATAAATCTATATGTGCCAAACAGGTTTATCCGTTCGGGCTCGTTCAACAGTATATAAATATGACGTAATAAATATGACACAAATAAATATAGCTCTGTAAATATGGCTCAATTAATATGGCCAATGAAATATGACACAATAAATATGGCTCAACAAATATGACAATAACTTTTGTTCCGGTTATCCGTTTTCCGCACGAATAAGCCCATTTAAAAGAGCTCGAAATTATCTATGCATTGGTTAACAGGTTTACCTGTTTGGGCTTGTTTATTATTATATATATATATGATACAGTATATATGTCGTTATCAGCCCAAAAAATCCCGAAAAAGACAATGATCCGGTTGTTGGTTATCAGCCCAAAAAAGCCAATTAAAAAGAGAACATAAAGGTCTATCCATTGGCGAACAGGTTTACCCATTCGGGCTGATTTATCGCTCAGTAAATATGCCAAAAAAATCAGGCACAATAAATATGGCGCAATAAAAAGTGACACAATAAATATGATGTAATAAACATGCGTTAATAAATATTGCTCGAAAATATTGCTCAATAAATATGGCACAAGAAATATAACTCAATAACTAAGTCTCAATAAATAAGTCTTAGTAAATATGGTTTAGTAAATATGATAAAATAAATATGGCACATTAAATATTACTCAATAAATATGATCATAAATTTGCATTCAGTTGTCTAATTTTATTCTGGAAAAGCCCACTAAAAAGTATTTTGAATGATTTATCCATTGGCAAATAGGTTTACCCACTCGAGCTCGTTCAACGCTCAATAAATATGTTATAATAAAAACTACATAATAAATATGGAGCAATAAATATATCTCAATAAATTTGGCACAAAATATATGACTCAATAAATATATCTTGTTAAATATCACTCGATGAAAATGCTTCAAGAAATATGATTCAATAATTATGTCTCAATAAATATGACTCTTGAAATATGGCTCAATCATAATGACTCGATAAATATGGCGCAATAAATATAGCCCAATAAATAAAACCATAATTTTTAATCTGGTAGTCCATTTTCATCCAAAAAAGACATTTGAAAAAAGCTCGGATAAATCTATCTTTGGCAAATAGGTTTACTCGTTCGGGCTCGTTTAACGCTATATAAATATGGCGTAATAAATAAAACATAAATAAATATAGCTCAATAAATGTGGCTCAATAAATAATGCCAAAGATATATGTCGCAATAAATATGACTCAAAAAAAAAACCATAATTTTTATTCTGGTTGTCCATTTTCAGCCCGGAAAAGCCCATTTAAAAGTGCTCGAAATGATTTATCTATTGGTGAACATGATTACCTATTTGCGCTTGTTTGACACTCAATAAATATGGCACAATAAATATGGAGTAAAAAATATGACAAAATAAATATGACATAACAAATATAGCCTAATAAATATAGAACAATAAACATAGCTTTAAATGATTTATCCATTCACAATCATGTTTACCCGTTCGGTCTCAATCAACACTCAATAAATATGTTATAATAAATATTACAAAATAAATATGACACAATAAATATAACTCAACAAATTTGACCAATAAATATAGAACAATAAATATAGCCAGAATTTTTGATCTGGTTGTCTATTTTCAGCACCGGAAAGCCTATTGAAAAGTGCTCGGATAAATCTATCATTTAGCAAATAGTTTTTCTAATTCGGGCTCATTTAACGCTATATAAATATTGAGCAATTAATATGACACAAATGAATATGGCTCAGTAAATATGACTTAATAAATATGGCCAAGGAAATATGGCGCAATAAATATGATTCAATAAATATGACCATAACTTTTGTTCCGGTTGTCCGTTTTTAGCCCGAAAAAACTCATTGAAAAGACCTCTGAATGATTAATCAACTGGGAAACAGGTTTACCTACTCGGACTTGTTCAATAGTGAATAAATATATTATAATAAATGCTTCAAAATAAAAATGGCGCAATAAATATTTCTCAATAAAATTGGCATAATAAATATGACTCAATAAAATTGTCTTATTAAATATCTCTAATGAAAATATTTCAAGAAATATGCTTCAATACTTATGTCTCAATAAAGATGACTCATAAAATATGGTTCAATCATAATGGCTCAATAAATATGGTACAATAAATATTACACAATAAATATTGCAATAATTTTTGACCTCGATGTCCATATTCATCCCGAAGAAGACATTTTAAAAAAGCTCTGATAAATTTATCTTTGACAAACAGGTTTACCGGTTCGGGCTCGTTTAACACTATATAAATATGGCGTAATAAAGATGACACAATTAAATATAGCTCTATAAATATGGCTCAATAAATATGTCCAATAAAATATGACGCAATAATTATGGCTCGAAATAATCTATCCATTGGTGAACATGTTTACCCGTTTGGCCTTGTTTATTACTAAATAAATATGATACAGTAAATATGGCGTTATCAGCCCGAAAAAACCTGAAAAAGCCAATGATCTGTTTGTCAGTTTTCAGCCCTAAAAAGACAATTAAAAAGAGCACATAAAGTTCTATCCATTGGAGAACAGGTTTACCCATTTGGGCTCGTTTTTCGCGAAATAAATATGGCAAAAAATTCAGGCGCAATAAATATGGCGCAATAAATATGACACAATAAATATGGTATAATAAATATGCGTTAATAAATATGGCTAATAAATATTGCTCAATAAATATGGCACAAGAAATATGACTCAATAACTAAGTCTCAATAAATATGGCTTTGAAAATATGGTTTACTAAATATGATAAAATAAATATGGCACATTAAATATGACTCAATAAATATGATCATAAATTTGGACTCAGTTGTCTATTTTTATTCTAGAAAACCCCATTAAAAAGTGTTCTGAATGATTTATCCATTGGTGAACAGGTTTACCCACTCGGGCTCGTTCAACGCTCAATAATATATTATAATAAATACTACGCAATAAATATGTGGCAATAAATATATCTCAATACATTTGGCGCAAAAAATACGGCTCAATAAATATGACTTATTAAATACCTCTCAATGAAAATGCTTCAAAAAATATGATTCAATAATTATGTCTCAATATATATGACTCTTGAAATATGACTCAATCATAACGGCTCAATAAATATGGCACAATAAATATAGCCCAATAAATAAAGCCATAATTTTTGACCTAGCTATCCGTTTTCATCCAAAAAAGACATTTTAAAAAAGCTCGGATAAATCTATCTTTGGCAAATAGATTTACCCGTTCGGGCTCGTTTAACGCTATATAAATATGGAACAATAAATATGACAGAAATAAGTATAGCTTAATAAATATGGCTCAATAAATAAGGCCATAGAAATATGGCGCATTAAATATGACTCAATAAATATGACCATAATTTTTGTTTTGGTTGTCCATTTTCAGACCGGAAATGCTCATTTAAAAGTGCTCGAAATGATTTATCTATTGGTGAACATGATTACCTCTTTGGGCTTGTTTGGCACTCAATAAAAATTGCACAATAAATGTGGTGTAATAAACATGACAAAATAAATATGGCATAATAAATATAGCTGAATAAATATAGCTCTAAATGATTTAATATTTTTTGAGTGTTGAATGAGCTATATTTATTGGGTTATATTAATTATGTAATATTTATTTTGTCATATTTATTATGCCACATTTATTTTGTCATACTTATTGAGTGCCAAACAAGCCCAAACAGGTAATCATATTCACCAATAGATAAATCATTTCGAGCACTTTTAAATGAGCTTTTTCGGGCTGAAAATGGACAACCAGAACAAAAATTATGGTCATATTTATTGAGTCATATTTATTGCACCATTTTTCTTTAGCCTTATTTATTGAGCCATATTTATTGAGCTATATTTATTTGTGTTATATTTATTGCGCCATATTTCTATAGCGTTAAACGAGACCGAACAGGTAAACCTGTTTGCTAAGGTTAGAATTATTCGAGCTTTTTTCAAATGTCTTTTTCTGGATGAAAATGGACTGCCAGATCAAAAATTATGATTTAATTTATTGGTCTATATTTATTGCACCATATTTATTGAGCCATTATGATTGATCCAAATTTCAAGAGTCATATTTATTGAGACGTAATTATTGAATCATATTTCTTGAACCATTTTCAACGAGAGATATTTAATAAGCCATATTTATTGAGCCATATTTATTGCACCAAATTTATTGAGATATATTTATTGTCCCAATTTTATTACGTAGTATTTATTATAACATATTTATTGAGCATTAAACGAGCTCGAGTGGGTAAACCTGTTTGTCAATGTATAAATCATTCAGAGCACTTTTTAATGTGCTTTTCGAGAATAAAAATAGACAACTAAATCAAAAGTTATGATCATATTTATTGTGTCATATTTAATGCGCCAAATTTATTCTATCATATTTACTAAACCATATTTACTAATCTATATTTATTAAGACTTAGTTATTGAGTCATATTTCTTGTTCTATATTTATTGAGCAATATTTTTTGGGCCATATTTTTTAACCCTTATTTATTATACCATATTTATAATATCATTTTTATTGCGCCATATTCATTACGCCTGATGTTTTTGCCATATTTATTGCGTGATAAACGAGCCCGAATGGGTAAACCTATTCGTCAATGAATATAACTTTATGTGCTCTTTTTAATCATCTTTTTCGGGCTGATAACTAACAACCGGATCATTGGCTTTTTCGGATTTTTCCAGCTGATAACGCCATATTTACTGTGTCATATTTATATAGTAATAAATAAGCCCAAATGGGTAAACCTGTTCACCAATGTATAGATAATTTCGAGTTCTTTTAAATGGGCTTTTTCGTGCAGAAAATAGACAACCGGAACAAAAGTAATGGTCATATTCATTGAGCCATTTTTATTGCGTCATATTTCGTTGGCCATATTTATTGAGCCATATTTACAGAGCTATATTTATTTGTGTCATATTTATTACGTCATATTTATATAGCGTTAAACGAGCCCGAACGGGTAAACCTATTTGCCATAGATAAATTTATCCGAGTTTTTTTGAAATATCTTTTTCGGGATGAATATGGACAATGTGATTAAAAATTATGGATTTATTTATTGGGAAATATTTATTGTGTCATATTTATTGAGCCATTATGATTGAGCCATATTTCATGAGTCATCTTTATTGAAACATAATTATTGAATCATATTTCTTGATGCATTTTCATTGAGCCATATTTATTACACCAATTTTATTGAGAAATTTTAAATGCGTCATTTTTATTTTGAAGCATTTATTATAACATATTTATTGATTGTTGAACGAGCTCGAGCAGGTAAGCCTATTCCCCAATTGGTAAATCATTCAGAGGTCTTTTCAATAAGTATTTTCAGGCTAAAAACGGACAACTTGAACAAAAGTTATGGTCATATTTATTGAATCATATTTATTGTGTCATATTTCCTTGGCCATTTTTATTAAGTCATATTTACTGAGCCATATTTATTTATGTCATATTAATTGCGGCATATTTATGTAGCGTTAAATGAGCCCGAACTGGAAAATCTATTTGCTAAATGATAGATTTATCCGAGCACTTTTCAATAGGCTTTCCGGTGCTGAAAATGGACAACCTGATCAAAAATTATGGCTATATTTATTGTTCTATATTTATTGAGCTATATTTATTATGCCATATTTATTGAGTCGTATTTATTGAGTTATATTTTTTGAGCAATATTTATTGAGACATAATTATTGAGTCATGTTTCTTGTGGCATTTTTATTAAAAGATATTTAATAAGTCATATATTTAATGCGTCATATTTATTATGTAGTATTTATTATAACATATTTATTGAGTTTTTTATGAGCCCGAATGGGTAAACATGATTGTCAATGGATAAATCATTTAAAGCTATATTTATTATCATATATTTATTGGGCTATATTTATTATGTCATATTTATTTTGTCTTATTTATTATGCCACATTTATTTTGCCATATTTATTGAGTGTCAAATAAGCCCAAATAGTTAATCATGTTCACCAATAGATAAATCATTTCGAGCACTTTTAAATGGGCTTTTCCAGGCTAAAAATGGACAATCATAACAAAAATTATGGTCATATTTATTGAGTCATATTTATTACACCATATTTCTTTGGCCTTATTTATTGAGTCATATTTATTGAGCTATATTTATTTGTGTTATATTTATTGCGCCTTATTTCTATAGAGTTAAACGATCCCGAACGGGTAAACCTGTTTGCTAAAGATAGAATTATCCGAGCTTTTTTCAAATATCTTTTTCTGGATGAAAATGTACCAGATCAAAAATTATGGTTTAATTTATTGGTCTATATTTATTGTGCCATATTTATTGAGCCATTATGATTGAGCCATATTTCAAGAGTCATATTTATTGAGATGTAATTATTGAATCATATTTTTTGAAGCATTTTCATCGAGACAAATTTAATAAGACATATTTATTGAGTCATATTTTTTGCGCCAAATTTATTGAGATATATTTATTGCCCCATATTTATTGCGTAATATTTATTATAACATTTTTATTGAGCGTTGAACGATCCCGAGTGGGTAAACCTGTTTGTCAATGTATAAATCATTCAGAGCACTTTTTAATATGTTTTTCGAGGATAAAAATAGACAACTGAATCCAAAGTTATGATCATATTTATTGTGTCACAATTAATGCGTCAAATTTATTCTATCATATTTACTAAACCATATTTACTAAGCTATATTTATTAAGACTTATTTATTGTGTCATATTTCTTGTGCCATATTTATTGAGCAATATGTTTTGAGCCATATTTATTAACGCTTATTTATTACACCATATTTATAGTGTCATATTTATTGCGCCATATTTATTGCGCCTGATTTTTTTTGCCATATTTATTGCGTGATAAACGAGCCCGAATGGGTAAACCTGTTCGCCAATAAATATAACTTTATTTGCTCTTTTTAATTGTCTTTTTCGGGTTGATAACTAACAACCAGATTGTTGGCTTTTTCGGGTTTTTCTGGCTGATAACGCCATATTTACTGTGTCATATTTATATAGTAATAAACAATCCCAAATGGGTAAACCTATTCACCAATGGATAGATAATTTCGAGCTCTTTTAAATGGGCTTTTTCGGGCAGAAAACAGACAACCGGAACAAAAGTAATGGTCATATTTATTGAGCCATTTTTATTATGTCATATTTCGTTTGCAATATTTATTGAGTCATATTTACAGAGCTATATTTATTTGTGTCATATTTATTACGACATATTTAAATAGTATTAAACGAGCCCGAACGGGTAAACCTATTTGTCAAAGATAGATTTATCCGAGTTTTTTTGAAATATCTTTTTCGGGATGAATATGGACAATGAGATCAAAGCTTTATTTATTGAACAATATTTATTATGTCATATTTACTGAGCCATTATGATTGAGCCATATTTCATGAGTCATCTTTATTGAGACATAATTATTGAACCATATTTCTTGAAGCATTTTCATTAGAGATATTTAATAAGATATTTTTATTGAGCAATATTTATTACACCAATTTTATTGAGAAATTTTTAATGCGTCATTTTTATTTTGAAGCATTTATTATAACATATTTATTGATTGTTGAACAAGCCCAAGCAGGTAAGGCTATTCCCCAATTGATAAATCATTCAAAGGTCTTTTCAATGAGTATTTACGGGCTGAAAACGGACAACCTGAATAAAAGTTATGGTCATATTTATTGAATCATATTTATTGCGCCATATTTCCTTGGCCATTTTTATGAAGTCATATTTACTGAGACATATTAATTTATGTCATATTAATTGCGGCATATTTATATAGCGTTAAATGAGCCCGAACTGGAAAATCTATTTGCTAAATGATAGATTTATCCGAGCACTTTTCAATAAGCTTTCTGGTGCTGAAAATGGACAACCTCATCAAAAATTAAGGCTATATTTATTGTTCTATATTTATTGAGCTATATTTATTATGCCATATTTATTGAGTCGTATTTATTGAGTCATATTTTTTGAGAAATATTTATTAAGACATAATTATTGAGTCATGTTTCTTGTGATATTTTTATTAAAAGATATTTAATAAGCCATATTTATTGAGTCATGTTTATTACGCCAAATTTGTTGAGATATATTTAATGCGTCATATTTACTATGTAGTATTTATTATAACATATTTATTGAGTATTTTATGAGCCCGAACGGGTAAACATGATTATCAATGGATAAATTATTTAGAGCTATATTTATTGTTCTATATTTATTGGGCTATATTATTATGTCACATTTATTTTGTCATATTTATTAGGCCACATTTATTTTGCCATATTTATTGAGTGTCAAATAAGCTCAAACAGGTAATCATGTTCACCAATAGATAAATCATTTCGAGCACTTTTAAATGGGCTTTTCCGGGCTGAAAATGGACAAACAGAACAAAAATTATGGTCATATTTATTGAGTCATATTTATTACACCATATTTATTTGGCCTTATTTATTGAGTCATATTTATTGAGCTATATGTATTTGTGTTATATTTAATGCGCCTTATTTCAATAGAGTTAAACGAACCCGAACGGGTAAACCTGTTTACCAAAGATAGAATTATCCGAGCTTTTTTCAAATGTCTTTTTTTGGATGAAAATGGACTACCAGATCAAAAATTATGATTTAATTTATTGGTCTATATTTATTGTGCCATATTTATTGAGCCATTATGATTGAGCCATATTTCAAGAGTCATATTTATTGAGACGTAATTATTGAATCATATTTTTTGAAGCATTTTCATCGAGACAAATTTAATAAGACATATTTATTGAGTCATATTTTTTGCGCCAAATTTATTGAGATATATTTATTGCCTCATATTTATTGCGTAATATTTATTATAACATTTTTATTAAGCGTTGAACGATCCCGAGTGGGTAAACCTGTTTGTCAATGTATAAATCATTCAGAGCATTTTTTAATATGTTTTTCGAGGATAAAAATAGACAACTGAATCCAAAGTTATGATCATATTTATTGTGTCACATTTAATGCGCCAAATTTATTCTATCATATTTACTAAACCATATTTACTAAGCTATATTTATTAATACTTATTTATTGAGTCATATTTCTTGTGCCATATTTATTGAGCTATATTTTTTGAACCATATTTATTAACGCTTATTTATTACAAGATATTTATAGTGTCATATTTATTGCGACATATTTATTGCGCCTGATTTTTTTACCTTATTTATTGCGTGATAAACGAGCCCGAATGGGTAAACCTGTTCGCCAATGAATATAACTTTATATGCTCTTTTTATTTGTCTTTTTCGGGTTGATAACTAACAACCAGATCGTTGGATTTCTCGGGTTTTTCTGGCTGATAACGTCATATTTACTGTGTCATATTTATATAGTAATAAACAATCCCAAATGGGTAAACCTATTCACCAATGGATAGATATTTTGGAGCTCTTTTAAATGGGCTTTTTAGGGCAGAAAACGGACAACCGGCACAAAAGTAATGGTCATATTTATTGAGACATTTTTATTGTGCCATATTTCGTTGGCCATATTTATTGAGCCATATTTACAGGGCTATATTTATTTGTGTCATATTTATTACGTCATTTTTTGAACCATATTTGTAACGCCCCCGATTTTTCGGCAATTGTTTAAGTCCTCGTTTGGCGTTACGTTGGCGCATTTCTGGCTCGTGCCGTTGTTAGAGTACCTCGTTAGGTGTTCTTAGAGGTTATACCCTGTTGTATGGATTCCCTAGCTAGCCGGCGTCTGTTTTGGAGGCCTGGTTGAGCCTCTTAGGGAATCCTTGTGCTTTGTCTTCGGGTGAGGTTAGCCCGAGTGTGTGGTCGTCGGAGGTTGTGTCCGACTTTGCCGATGTTTTTGTAGCCCGAGTGTTTAGCTACGGTGCGGACTTGTTCGGAATCCGAGAACGTTAATTTTCGCGTTATTCTGACGGTCGCTAGTTAGCGAGTCGTCATTTATGTGGGCGTATTTACATGTTTTTCGCATTTTAGTTTGGTGAGTGATTTAGGCGTGCTAGTGTATTAATACATGCGTGCACGTAAGTGTGAGGCTTTATAAATGCATGTGTGCGGGTAGGTGCAGTATATATATATTTATAAGTGTAAAAATTTTTGTGTATAAGTATATGAATAAGTAAATATTTATGTGTTGGTGTACATGTATGTGTATAGTAGAGGCATATGTATAGGTTTGTATAAATGTGTAAAGGTATATGATTATATATGTATAAATGCTTAATTAAAATTTGATTTAGGTAAAAGGATTTATATATATAGGATTTATCATTAGGTTAGGTCATTTCCTTCCCCTCAACCCGGCGGCCTGCTCCTTGTGGGTCGAGCGAAAGAGGCGGAAGCCTGGGAGTGCTCCGACCGCCATCTCCCTGCCCCGTGAAGCTCGGAACTCCATTTTGAGGACGGATCCGAGCTCCTCTAGGCTAGACCTTCGTATCAAGGTATTCATTTTGGGATTTCTCCTTCTTTTCTTTGGAATCGTGAATGGCGGGTTTGTTTTCTTCCAAGCTTTGAGCGCCCAGTTTTTGTTTTCTTTCTTTCCAGATTTCCTCCTAGGATTGTTGCGTGCGGCCGATTAGGTTGGGAAGGGGGTTGCTGGCCGAATTTCTCCTGAGCCAAGGCAAGTATCCCCTTGCCAAAGAAATTTTTTACATGCTTAGTTTGGTTGCTTGATTCATGAGAAGTCCTTTGTATTGTCTTTTTACTTGTTTATACACATAAAAATCGGTGCAAAGCCTCTCATATATTCCCTTTCTATGTTGGCTGCTTTCATCCTTTGGGTATGAGGTTTTATGGTTTTCTTTTTTTTCTTTTACTAGGGATCTTGCCCCGATAGGATATAATCCGAGTGCCTTTATTTCAAGCTTTGTTCATTCATGAGGTATTTAGTTGTTTGCATTTTCTTGGGGTGTAAACCATTGATGTGGTTTTGTTTTAATTAGTTCAAGAGTTTTATAATAGTTGCCCCATAGTTGTTTTAAAATCAGATCGGTATCAAACCACCCATGTTGAATGTTTAGGGGTCGAATCTAACTAAATGTTCATGGTTGTAGCAAGTTAATTATTCGGGTTTTGTACCAAGCTAATCGTTTAGGTTTTGTTGGAGATCAAACTACTTGGTTATATTTAATATTACACTGTTGATAAGCGTTTATTATCAAGCTTCTTGCATAAATTTAGTGTCGTATCGCTTTCAATTTATTTTGAGTCAAACTACTTGCTTGGACAAAGTCGATGTTTAGTCCATTGGTATGTATATAAGGTTCTTAGGTGGGTTGCTCTAGTTGGAATAGGGTTGTGTTGACTTCTTGGTGTTTCATGGAACCACTAGTAAGGGTTTTCCCGAGTCACTTAGTGCTGGAGTAGGATGTGATTTTGAGGTGGGTCAGACCGATGCCGCCACCCTTGTTTTACTTCTTGTCTTATTAAGACAATGTGAGCTATTTGGTTGAGTTGGACTGATGCCACCACCACAGCACCTTGAGATATTTAGGCCTGATAGACTTGGTCGGACCGTTGCCACCAACCTAGGCCCTTGTTGCTGATTTTGTCCATCTCCAGTACTAGGCGACTCTTTCTGCTCTAGCTCTATGTTAGGGTTTTCTAGCTATGCTAAACCTTTTACAGAGATAGTTGAAGTTCGGCTTCATTCGTGCTCTTGGTGCACTCCCTTTCTACTTACCTTTGTGGGAATCAGTTTTACCTGTTTTACTACCTTCTTTTACCTGTACCTGTTTTACTTCACTTTCACTTACTTCTGACCTCATTTTAAATCCTGTACAAATCTATTGTACCTTTGTTTTCCTTTTGATAGTTGCTTTGCTGAGGTGTTCATTTTTCTGAATACCTCAGGTACAGGTATTTAGCCGACTGTGCGGCTAGTTTGCTCCTGGAGATTTTCTAGCATTTCAGCTGCTACTGTGGTTCTCAGTGCCTCACTCTTGGGAGGTAGTTTCTTTAGACTTGTAGTACAGATATGCCTACGCACCAGTGAGTTCGTGTCAGTGGTTGACGCCCACTGGTGGTTTCTCTTTTAGATGCTTTGTACTTTGCTTATACTGCTAGATTTCCTGTCTTGGAGTTTATTCAACTTGCTCTTGGGAAGATTTATGCTAGGTTGCTAGTTACTTTTAAAATCTAAAAGCACTATTATATGTATATCTCATCATTAGCATGCTTTATAAAACTCAACACTACTTTCCAAGAGACGTAAAAGATTATTTTCGTATATATGGTATAATATAAAGGTAGGGTATGCATAGTATAAGTTGTCCCCTAGGGACACTTATGCTCTCTTTTAGGATGTCAAATGTAACTAAATTAATTTCCACTGCGTATAAGTATAATTTTTTAATTGTGGACTAGCTGATCCACTAAGCCGAGGGATATGGCCTCTAAAATATAATTGTTTCTCACATCATTAAAGCTTGTGTTTTATTTATAGTCTTAGTAGTTGGTGGTTGCCTGAGCGTCTATCCCCTGCCTGACGTGGCATCACAACACGTGTTTTCTCCTACTCTGATACTTCTAAATTTTTGGAGAAAATGCGGGTTGTGACAGTTGGTATCAGAGGGAGGTTTCTTGACAACTTGTTGGGCAACCTTTCCTTATAGGTATTAGAAGTTTAGCATCATATCATACACATACTGATATGTCATCAGCACGTCTTGGCTAAAGCACGAACACTACACTCATAGTATAACATGAAGTATACAGGCATATTATGTAGTATGGGATGCATAATATGTGTTTGTATATGGATCCACCATAGGAGGCAACTTGTGAGGGTTATATAGTATGAGATGCATAACCTCACCACATGAATGCGACTAGCACATTTTCCTTTTCGTTGCATGGAAATGTTATGTAGTATGGGATGTTAAAATTCAACAAACCGCAGACGCCCCCTTGGAAACCCTGTTGGAAACTCAACAACCCGAAGGAGAATACGCCCACTTATATGTTGAAAGTTTTCCCTGATCGTGGAGTTAGCAGGGGTTATCTCAACAAAGCGGTAACAACCAGCAACACATGCAGCACAAGCTTCTTTATTGATCAAGAGCAAACTTCTTTACAAGGCGAGACATACATGGCGAGACATGCTTCACCAACAACCAACACCGGGAGAGCAGAGACAGTTACAAAGACAAGAACAAAAAAACAAGCCGCGCGGACTCAATCAACAAGCCGCCGACATAATGCTGTGGAGTCCGCTCAGTCCGCCAGGTCGCCAGACCGCAACCCAAGCCGCGCGGACTCACCCTTACTCCAATGCTTAGCTCTTCACCGCCGGTCTGCACGCCGCCAGACCGCACAAGCTGCGCCACCGAATGGAACAGTCCGCCAGATGCAGGCGACCTCCTGAACCCCGAACCAAGTCGCCAAAGAGAAGGCCGCCTGGCCGCTATCCGCGACCTGCTGTTTACCGCCTGTTGCTTAACCGCAGAGTCCGCACTGTCCCTGACCGCAATCAGAGCCAAGTCCTGGCTTTCCAGCGCTATCCGCACAACCTACACAGCACAACCGGGTCAACTCTCTATCCGCGCGGACACAAAGTCCAGGCCGCAGCAACTTACGCGAGCTCAATTACTGTTCACTTACTTCGGTCCAGGTTTTTTTTCATCCTGATGTGACATGGGTCCTATTTATAGGCACGACGATGAGTATGGTCACCGCCCTAGTCGATAGGATCACCGCCACATCTCGCAGCTAGAACAAGTGTGTCCGCCAGCCCGCGGACACACATACCAGTTCGCCGCTCCTGTGCAGATAGCCAGTCCGCCCCAGCTTCTCCAAGGCCGGACTCCAATATCCAGTCCGCATTGCCGCCAGAGACCAAGCCAGGACCACCATAGCCGGACTCCACAAAAGCCGTGTCCGCCATTCTGCGGACAAGGCATCAGCCCGCAAAACCCGAGCCCGCAGCCTCGCCATCAAGGCACCTGCCGGACTCAGCGGACACCCGGCTATCATCCGCATATCCCAAGTCCATTACCTCATTGCCAAGGCACCTCCGGACTTAGCGGACACGCCAATCCAGTCCGCTAACAGCAGACTCCAGTCCGCAACTCCTGAGTCCATTACCTCGTCACAAGGCTATACCGGACTCAGCGGACTCTGGCTCCAGTCCGCACGCTCCTGCACGAGCAATTCTCCAGTCCGCAAATCCCCAAGCTAGCAAACAAGGCAACAGCGCTTCTACTAGGCTTGGCGGACTGAGAAACCAGCCCGCGCTCCACTGCGCGATCTCCCCGGACTGAGCCATCCTGGACTTGGTTCAATTCCCACCAAGTCCAGTCCGCTGGCCACAAGGGCCAGTCCGCACTTACTGGCGGACACTGGATCTAGCCCGCCATACCGGGCGACCTCCAGTTCCTGTCCGCGCTGACCGGCGGTCTCCACTGGAGCAAGACCAAGGCAACTGCCAAACCGGTCTGCCGAGCTCCAGTTCTTCAGTCCGCTTCAAGCCGGACTCCGCGGATAACATTCCTATCCGCCCGGTTACTTTCTGGGAATCAACCGCCTGCTGAGCAAACACTGGCCTGTCAGACCGCCGCTGCTGTCCGCGCAGTCCGCGCGAACAGACCGCCCAGGCCGCCACAGAGCAAACCGCCTGCAACATCCCTGCCGACCTAGCAGTCCGCCAACCCAGTCCGCGTAGTCCGCGCGGATAGGTTTCCCAAGCCTTCCATCCACCCACTTTCACTTCACAGAATTCAACACTCCCCCTTGAAGTGAGAAGTGGTGAATAACTCCAGCAGCTCCCGTAACCTTGAACCTGGTCCTTCCGATAGCATCTACGAAGAGATGTCCAAGACATAGTCCTCGCCCCGCATATCATGGACCATGAGGGAGCCCTCCAGCATCTCCCAAAAGAAGCCATGCTTCCCTCTGCCTTCTTCAGCTTCAACCTCCACTCATGCATCACAGGAGTATCACCAACTTCCTTGGACCCAGAAGCCCAAGCCTTGTTGCCTCTGAGAGAAGTCACCTCTTCAGACTTGGTGTCAACCACCTCCTTGATTCTAGTGGGGTCATCACATCCAGAAGTCCCTTGCTCGACCTGAGGGCTAACAAGGAAACACGGGACCAAGTCCGCTGTGTTCCCTTCGCTATATCGAGCTGGTGGCTTACTGATCCTCTTCGATCTCCGAAGAACCTGATCATGGCTAACCACCTCCGCTGCTTTTGAACCAGCTCCGTTCCCGGGCAAACCCGGAACAATGCTCCCTTTGCTCCCTGAACAAGACGCCTCCTTACTGGAACCAAGAGCACCTGGAGCAACGCTCCCCCTGCTACCTGAACCAGAAGACTCCCCTCTTGAACATGAACTACCTGGAACATCGCTCCCCTTGCTTCCTGAACAGGAAGCCTCCGCCTTTGAGCCAGAAGGTCCTGGAGCATCGCTCCCCCTTCTTCCCGACTCTGACGCCTTTGCCCTGGAGCTAGAACAACCTGGAGCACCTGGTGACTCAGGCAACTCCACTTCCTTAGCAGCAGCCTCCTTCAGCCCATCATCTGACCTGCTTATCTCTAGCTCCACATAAGAGCTACCCCAATACGGCGTCAACTCATCAAAAACAATGTCTCTCGACACTATGAGTTTCTTCGTCGCAGGATCCATACACCTCCATCTTCTTCTCTGCTCATCATACCCAACAAAGACTAGCTTTGTCTTGCGAGCACCCGGAGAATGTATATAGCAGGTAGATCCAAACACCCGAAGGTGCTTCACTGAGGGCTTCACTCCGAACATCAGCTCATAAGGAGTCTTCACTATGATCGGACTAAGAGGCATCCGGTTGATGACATGAGCAGCACAGGCTATTCCCTCCGCCCAAAGAGCCTTCGGAACGCCTTTACTCTGAAGCCAACACTTGCAGGTCTCCGTTAACCAACGGATCATCCGAGCTGCAACACTACCCTGTTGTGAAGTATGTCCACAAGAAAGCTCCATCCGGATCCCTTGCTTCCTGCAAAAGCGTGAGAACTCGGTTGAGGCAAACTCACCACCGAAACTTGTCCTCAACACCTTGATCCTCCGGCCAAGCTGGCCTTCGACAAGCTTCTTGAACTCCACAAACAAGCGTACCATGTTGGACTTCCTCTTCATAAAGTATACCCAAGTATACCCAGAATAGTCATCAACCAATATCAGCATAAACCTGCTGCCTCCAAGACTGGCCGTGACGGTCGGTCCCACCAGAGCACAATGGACAACCGCCAATGGTGCATTACTCCTGGATTGTGCTTTGTCAACCATGAAGCGATAGGCTCCACTTTCCTGACATCCCGCACACCCCCGACCATCGCCATAGGATGACAATCTAGGCAAGCCTCTTACGAGTATTCTCTCCGCCATTTCTTTCAGCTTGTCCATCCCTACATGCCCCAGTCTTTCATGTCAGATAGCAGCACTATCCCTGGCATTCCTCCGATCAAATCCAGAACTAGTTGAAATCCTAACTACGTTCTTCTCCTTCCTCCCTACCTGAGCTACGTTCGCCGAGAGCAAGACAACCTTGCACTCCTTCCGAAGATGACCTTGTTGCTTGCATTTATAGCACCTTGGTCCTTCCTTCCTCTTCCTATCACGCCTAGGAGAAACACTCCTTGCTTCCTGATATGAAGTAGAGGGACCAACTTCAGCAGCAACCTCCTTCACCTTCTTCCTGAACAACCCATCAAGGGAAGTCCAGACCTCCGCAGCTGACCGACATCCACTGATGTGGTCCAAGAGCTCCGATGAGATCACCTGCTTGAGAATAGACTCCGCTTTCGCATTTGCCTCCTTCCAAGCTCTCATCGCCTCAGCATTGCCAGCAGTATCATCTTGTCTTCCTGCTCCGCATACAACCTCCCAAAGGTCCTCGCCAAGAAGAAAGCTCTTCATACAGGACTTCCACCGTTCACAGTTCGCCTCTGTAAGAAGATCAATACCAAGACAACTTGCATCCTCCACTGCCATGGTTCTACCACTGGTTTCCTCGACAGACGAGCAACTACTTCCATTGAGCACTGCTTGACCACTCCAACAACCTGCCTCTGATACCATGTTAAAATTCAACAAACCGCAGACGCCCCCTTGGAAACCCTGTTGAAAACTCAACAACCCGAAGGAGAATACGCCCACTTATATGTTGAAAGTTTTCCCTGATCGTGGAGTTAGCAGGGGTTATCTCAACAAAGCAGTAACAACCAGCAACACATGCAGCACAAGCTTCTTTATTGATCAAGAGCAAACTTCTTTACAAGGCGAGACATACATGGCGAGACATGCTTCACCAACAACCAACACCGGGAGAGCAGAGACAGTTACAAAGACAAGAACAAAAAAACAAGCCGCGCGGACTCAATCAACAAGCCGCCGACATAATGCTGTGGAGTCCGCTCAGTCCGCCAGGTCGCCAGACCGCAACCCAAGCCGCGCAGACTCACCCTTACTCCAATGCTTAGCTCTTCACCGCCGGTCTGCACGCCGCCAGACCGCACAAGCTGCGCCACCGAATGGAACAGTCCGCCAGATGCAGGCGACCTCCTGAACCCCGAACCAAGTCGCCAAAGAGAAGGCCGTCTGGCCGCTATCCGCGACCTGCTGTTTACCGCCTGTTGCTTAACCGCAGAGTCCGCACTGTCCCTGACCGCAATCAGAGCCAAGTCCTGGCTTTCCAGCGCTATCCGCACAACCTGCACAGCACAACCGGGTCAACTCTCTATCCGCGCGGACACAAAGTCCAGGCCGCAGCAACTTACGCGAGCTCAATTACTGTTCAATTACTGTTCACTTACTTACGCGAGCTCAATTACCTGCATAACATTTTCATGTGTACGCCGCTCATAACATGCATTAGGGTCTTTTTAGAATGCATAGCACAATCATGCATAACATAACATTGCATAAGCACAACGTGCCAAGCTAAAGACTTGCAGGATAACATATGTACACACA
The DNA here is from genome assembly GCA_039583875.1 of Platanthera guangdongensis. Lineage (NCBI taxonomy): Eukaryota > Viridiplantae > Streptophyta > Magnoliopsida > Asparagales > Orchidaceae > Platanthera > Platanthera guangdongensis. Next base: position 183,512,297 of record CM077147.1, on the reverse strand, counting down.
TGGTTTTGAGTCAAAAAGAATATAAATTCATGCATTCCCGATATAGGCACAAGAGTAAGTGTTATGGTGGTGAACCATCTTAGGTTAAGCATGGCATTATTTCCTCTATATAAACAAAAAAATATTTATATAAAAACCACAGAGCAAGTTGGCAGTGAAAGCAAGTACTTATGTAGGTTTGTCTGTACCTGTTTGTTTTGTCCTAGTAGTTGAACTAGGTTCTGATGATTGCTTGTTTGTTCTTTTTAGTATGGCGCCTAAGCGTAGAGTGACGAGGTCGACTCCCCAATCTGAGGGTGAGTCTTCTGGTGCTCAAAGTGGTGCAGTTCTGGAGAGTCTGAGGCAGAGCAATGAGGCTCTATCGATGTAATGCCCTGACTTTCCGGCAATTATGTAATTCTCTTGTTGACGTCATAATGACGTAAGGGGCGTTGCGTAGCGTGGAGTTGATGGCGCGTCGTCGTTAGTGCGTTTCCGCGTCTATTCGATCTAGTCGGCCAAATTCGTGAATCCTTGCCAAAAATGGAAAATTTTACATTGGAAAATTAAATTGATTAATTTCTGACATGCTCATCAAGTTTCGTCGCGATCCGAGCGATTTTCGAGCCTCGGCGAATTTCCGACGTTTTGGAAAATTTATGTTCGGCATAGACTTTGAGGATTTATATTTCAAGAACGGCTCGTCGGATTCTGGTTTTGATTTCGCCGTTAGAATTGTAGCATTGGTGTTCGCATTCGGTGCAAGTTTCGTTTAATTTGGCGCTCGTTTGGGCTTCCGTGCTGAGTGTTCTCGAGAAGCTATGGTTCTACTCGATTAGCCCGTTTTAGATTTTACTCGGGCGCAGTTTTGAGGGTCCAAACGGCGTCGTATCAAAAAATGGTCAACATGACATTTGTTCGTCTCGACGAGATCTACAACTTTCAAGTTTACCACTTTTCGATTTGAGGTCATTTTAAATCCCTAATTCCGTTTTTTCCTACATAACTCGAGTGGTGAGCTGCTACTCGAGTATATGCTGCTTCTACTCGAGTAAGTCATGTTTTTACTCGAGTAATGAGCCTCTACTCGAGTATATTGTGTTACTACTCGAGTAGGTATGTTATTACTCGAGTAGGTATGTTACTACTCGAGTAGGTATGATGTTACTCGAGTAGGTATGATGCTACTCGAGTAGGTATGCTGCCACTCGAGTAGGCTGTTTCAGTCTGCGTTCAGAGACCGTTTTGAGAGTCAAGAGGGCGTTGTATCAAACAATGGTCAACATGTCATTTGTTCGTCTCGACGAGATCTAAAACTTTCATGTTGACCACGTTTCGATTTGAGGTCGTTTTAAATACCTAATTCCATTTTTTGCGACATAACTCGAGTGGTGAGCTGCTACTCGAGTATATGATGCTTCTACTCGAGTAAGTCATGTTTTTACTCGAGTAATGAGCTTCTACTCGAGTATATTGTGTTACTACTCGAGTAGGTATGTTATTACTCGAGTAGGTATGTTACTACTCGAGTAGGTATGTTGTTACTCGAGTAGGTATGATGCTACTCGAGTAGGTATGCTGCCACTCGAGTAGGCTATTTCAGTCTGCGTTCAGAGGCTAGTTTGAGGGTCAAAACTACGTCATATCAAAAACTGGTCAACATCAAATTTGTTCGTCTCGACGAGATCTACAACTTTCATGTTGACCACTTTTCGATTTGAAGTCATCCTAGACCTATATTTTGGGTTCCCGCAAAACCGCTCGAAATAAACCGTTTTTGACAAAACTTTTTATAAACATATATATATATAATCTTATCTTATGAGAGTTAAAATCAACAGAAGACATCTTCTTCTTCTCTTGACCGAACCAGAGCATCGTGACGACAGAGCTCTAAGTCGGAAATCTTCTGGTGGCCGCCGGCGGAGCTCCAGTACTCGAAATTTCCAACCGATCGTAGATCTGGAAAGCTCTCGTCGAGAGCTACGCTATCGTGGTAATTTCTTTTCCCATCGCTTGAGTTTTCTCGTTAGGGTTTTTCGGCCCTAACCTCTATTTCGGCCATTTTCGTTCAGATTTTGACTCCTAACGTCTTCTTTTGCCCCGATCTGCGACGTGGGGTGATTCGGAGGATTTTTCCGGTAAAAACGAGGCAAGTGGTATTCTTGCTCTCCCTCTTGCTCCTATATTCTAAATTTTTGCTGCAATTATTTGAGGTTATCATGTTTCAATTAATTAGAAACTTGTCCTGAAATTATAATTCTCTTCCTCTTTCCTTTGGATTTCGACTTGTTGTCCCTAAAACCATAACCCCAAAATTTTAGTCTGTATAATTGGTAAACAAATCGTTTGTCGTGCCGTTGTAACCTTCGAGTCATCTTTATCATTGTGACGCCTTGTACGTTCCATTATTTTTGATTAAACTTCACCTGCTCAACCTTGACATGCTCTTTTGCAGTATATTTTGTTGGTTAACCTTGAGTCTGTGATGAATAAAAAAGAACTCTGCTTGTTTAATTTGTAACTAAAGAAACACAGATGAACTGTGCGCATTGGAGTTTCTCCCTCGGCATAGTGTTTAATACTCAGATGAACTGTGCGCGTTGGGGTTTCTCCCTCGGCATAGTGTTTAATACTCAGATGAACTGTGCGTGTTGGGGTCCTCCCTCGACATAGTGTTTAATACTCAGATGAACTGTGCGCGTTGGGGTCCTCCCTCGGCATAGTGCTTAATGCTCAGATAGACTGTGCGCGTTGGGGTTTCTCCCTCGGCATAGTAATTATTAATGAAAGTTTGAACTTTTGTCTTGTTAATGTGTTTAGCCTTTCTTGCTCGGTTAGTTTTACAGTTGCTTACTTTTACTCTGCTGACTGTTTTGTTGCAGTCGTTTTTCATTCTCCTTCACTTTGAGGTTTGTGTAGTCTGTTTTTACTCTTGCACTACTTGTGACTTGTTTCTGAGGTGTTTTTCTTTTGAATGCCTCAGGACCAGAGCTGTAGTAGGTTTAGCTGACAGTGTTGGGCTTCTGGTGCTGCTGGTGGCTGCGGCCGTTTGATTCCACCTCTGAGCTCGAGGTAGTTGTCTTTGTTCAGACTTGTAATATTTTACTATGGGTTCGTGTCAGTTGTTGACGCCCATAGACTTTGACTTTTCTATAATGGACTACTTGCTTCTGTTACTACTGTTACTGCTGTTACTTTTTACATGATTGTTCTTGCTCTCTGGAAAGGATTTATGTTAAGATGCATTTAGTTATTTTAAAGTGAACAAAACTGCATTTCCGGAATATTGGCATGGCATGACTTCAACTACTAAATCTACTACTTTTAAGCGTACAAAAGATTTCTATATATCTCTAGTAAATGTAGAAGTCACATCATCATTTCATGACACTGGACCCTCACTCCCACGTAGGATAACAATTGGGCTAACTCAGTACTTTCCGCCGCGTAAAAGATGTATATTTTCTCACCTATGGACAGTAGTCCACTTGACCGAGGGACACGGTCATTAACTCTATTAATTTATATGCATAGTTTTTAACTAAAAGTTATAAATCTTTTACTTGAGGTAAATGTGAGGACGGGCTGCCTGAGCGTCGGCAGTTGTCCCATGCTTGTCGTGGCATCACGGCGCGTGGTTTATCTACTCTGATGTATTTTTGAATACGGAGAAAATGCGGGTCGTGACAATCGAGGCAGATGGTGGACGTTCAGTCTCAGATCCAGTCCCTGATAGCTGTGGTGGCAGGACTAGCCCCGAGAGCGCAGGATCCTGCTGCGGGTATAGCTGTTCCTGCACCTCCGGCACCTCCTGCACCCCCAGCCCCTTTGGTGCCTCCAGTGGTGGTGCCCCCGGAGATGGCTTTCATCACTCATTTCCAGCGACTGCGACCCCCTACCTATGATGGTAAGGCAGACTTCATGATATTGGATGACTGGTTGATTTCCATAGAGGAAATGTTTCATTATTCCGGAGTGTCTGAGGATCAGAAGGTGATGTTGGCCGCCTATCAGCTGAAGGGGTTAGCGAAGAGCTGGTGGATGAGGGAGAAGGAGGGAATGGTAGGAGGAAGCACTTGGGCTTCCTTCAAGGAGATCTTGATGCGGAAATTTCTACCGTTAGTGGAGCGAGACAGGCTGATGAATGACTTCTTACATCTGAAGCAGAGGCAGCTCACAGTCAGCGAGTATGAGATTGAGTTTAGCAAACTCAGTCGCTTTGCCCCTAGTTTGGTGAGCTCAGAGGAGGATAGAGCGAAGCGTTTCCTCGGTGGCCTACGGAGCGATGTTCAGCAGCTAGCGGTGGCTCATGGAGCGGTGAGTTATGCTGGGGCAGTTGAGGCCGCTTTGAAGGTAGAGGCCATCGAAAATGCTAAGCAAAGAGGGCAGAAGGCGAGGAATGAGAAGAGGAAAGCTGTTGAAGCAAAGAGCCCCCAAGTGAGCGGTGCTCCTTCGAGGAAGAGGAGCAAAGAGGTCTGTAGTTTTTGTGGCCGGTCGGGCCATCTTGCTGAGAGATGCTTCAAGAGGGCGGCGGCGCAGAAGGAGCATGTGCATGCTATTCAGGGTGCTCCCAGGCAGAATGTGGTGGGTACTCTGTGCAAGAAAAAGGGGCATGAGGTTGCCCGTTGCTGGTTGAAGGACAAGGTCTGCTATCAGTGCGGACAGAAAGGTCATACCAAGGCCCGATGCCCGCAGCTCCAGTCTGTGCTCCGACCAGTTCCTTTTCAGGCGTTGCCACCGCCTCAGTATATGGATAAGGGCAAAGGGAAGCTGAATGTGATATCATCAGCGGAGGCTCAAACTTCGACGCAAGTCATTTCAGGTAAACCCTCTCGCTAGTCTTTTACTTCCATTGCAGATTAGTTTGGCTATTGTTTTCTTAAATGATTGTGCAATTTTTTCCTTTTTATATTTATATAGGGAGTTTTAAGGTAAAGAACCGCTGGGCGCGCGTCCTCTTTGACTCAGGTGCTACCCACTCATTTGTGGCTAGGGCCTTTGTAGAGCGGTGTCAGCTGGTTCTTGATCGTGTCGGTGAGGCCTTTTGTGTAAAATTCCCCTCGGGTTATTCCGTGATATCAGATCAGGGCATTCTGGATTGTCCCATTATGTTGGGGGATTTCTCGGCCAAGGCAAATCTGAAGATGATAGACTTGGAAGATTTCGACGTTATCCTGGGTATGGATTGGTTGTCCAGATAAGATACGGTGATCCAGTGCAGGGTAAGCGCTTGGATTTCAAGAAAGAAAACGGTCAGCCTGGGAGTATTTATGGCGATCCGCGCCAGGTCTCTCCGGTGATTTCTGCGGTATGTGTTTAGAGGTTTTTCAGTTCTGATTGTTTTGCTTGCTTAGTCTCAGTGCTGGGGATTGTTAGCAGTTTTCCGCGATTGGATGAGATTCCTGTTGTTCGTGAGTTTTCTGATGTGTTTCCTAGAGACCTTCCCGGTCTTCCTCCTGTCAGAGATGTCGAGTCGTGATTGATTTGGAGCCGGGTACGCGTCCTATTACTAAGGCACCGTACCGGATGGCCCCGCGAGAGCTGAAGGAGTTGCGTACCCAGCTGGATGAGTTATTGGAGAAGGGTTTCATAAAGCAGAGCTCGTCGCCTTGGGGTGCACCTATTCTCTTTGTGAAGAAGAAAGATGGTTTGATGCGCCTTTGCATCGACTATAGGGAGTTGAACAAAGTCACCATCAAAAACAGGTATCCCATACCCAGAATCGACGACTTATTCGATCAGTTGCGTAGTAGCTCTGTGTTCTCCAAGATTGACCTTCGATCAGGATATCATCAGCTCAGGATCCGGGAGTCAGACATTCCACGAACGGCTTTCCGATCGAGGCATGGACATTTCAAATTCCTAGTTATGTCTTTTGGGTTGACCAACGCGCCATCAGCATTCATGGACATGATGAACCGGGTGTTCAAAGATTTCTGGACAGGTTTGTGGTCGTATTCATAGACGACGTTCTGATTTATTCTCGGAATGCTGCTGAGCATGATCAGCACTTGCGGTTGGTGTTATCTGCCTTGAGAGATCATCAGTTGTACGCCAAGCTGAGTAAATGTGAATTCTGGTTGCCTCAGGTTTCCTTCCTGGGTTATGTGGTGAATAAGGATGGCATTTCAGTGGACCCGGAGAAGATTTCTGCAGTGATGGGTTGGCATAGGTCGAGCACACCCAAGGAAATTAGGAGCTTCTTGGGGTTGGCAGGCTATTATAGAAGAATCGTGGAGGGCTTTTCTACTCTGGCAGCGCCCTTGACCAAGCTGACGCAGAAGAATGCGGCCTTCATTTGGAGCGAGCAATGCGAGGAGGCCTTTCTGGAGCTAAAGAGGAGATTGTGCACTGCTTCTGTTTTAACGTTGCCTGTGGAGGGCCAGGACTATGATGTATATGTGGATGCCTCGCATGTTGGGATCGGAGGCGTGCTGATGCAAGAGGGGAAGGTGATTGTGTATGGGTCGCGGTAGTTGAAGACTCATGAGCGGAATTACCCTACGCATGACCTCGAGTTTGCGGCGGTGATTTTTGCATTAAAGCTGTGGAGGCATCTACTCTATGGGGCCCAGTGCAAGATTTTCACAAATCATAAGAGCCTGAAGTACGTGTTTACACAGAAGGAGCTGAATCTGCGCCAGCGGCGGTGGCTAGAGTTTGTGGCTGATTATGACGTGGAGATCCAGTACCATCCAGGCAAGGCCAATGTGGTGGCCGACGCCCTGAGCCGCAAGACAGGGAAGATCTTCAACCTCACGACAGACCGTTTAGTGGAAGAGTTCTTGTTGATGGACATCTCCGTGGGATGCTGTGATTTGCAAAGCAGTTTGGCAGTGGCAGAGCCATCTTGGATTTCACTCACCAGGTTGCACCAAAAGGATGATCCGAATTTATTACACCTGTACCTCAGGGCTGAGAGAGGGGAGTTGCCGGATTTCTCTATCGATGATTCGGGTACTTTGAAGTACCGCGGCAGGTTTTGCATCCCCGCGGTTGGAGACATCAGGAGTATGGTATGCAAAGAGGCTCATGGGTCCAGTGTTGCCTACCACCCAGGATCCACCAAGATGTATCATGATTTGAAGCAGATCGTCTGGTGGTATGGTATGAAGGGGGATATAGCTCGGTATGTTTCTGAATATTACACTTGCAGGCGGGTGAAGGCCGACCATGGGAGGCCAGGTGGCAAGTTGACTCCTTTGGAGATCCCGACTTGGAAGTGGGAAAGTATCTCGATGGACTTCATTATGGGTTTACCGAGATCTCCAAGGGGGTTTGATTCAGTTTGGGTGATCGTGGACCGATTGACGAAGTGTGCGCACTTCATACCTTATAAGATCGACTACCCGATGAAGAAGATAGCTGAGTTGTATTTGAACGAGGTCATCAGATTGCACTGTGTGGCGATTAGCATCATTTTTGATCGAGACTCTCGTTTTACATCTTGCTTCTGGAGAAGTCTGCAAGAGGGTCTGGGTACGGATTTGAGGTATTCTACCGCTTACCACCCACAGACAAATGGGTAGACTGAGCGTGTGAACCAGATTGTGGAGGATATGATCAGGTGCTACATTCTAGACCACGGTGGAGCGTGGGATGAGCATTTGTGGCTCATGGAGTTTGCCTACAATAACAGTTACCAAGAGAGCTTGCAAATGGCTCCCTTCGAGGCATTGTATGGGAGGCGCTGCAGAACTACGTTGTTTTGGACTGAGGCCGGTGAGAGGCCTTTGTTGGGTCCTGATGCACTCGAGGAAATGGAGGTTGCTATGAAGATCATTCGGGAAAAGCTTCGGTTAGCTCAGGAGAGATATGAGAAGAACGCCAACCGACGTAGGTCCGATCTGAAATTTTTGGTGGAGGATTTGGTCTTCTTGAAGGTGTCTCCGATGGTTGGAGTGAAGAGGTTTGGCAAGAACCATAAGCTGGATCCGAGGTATGTGGGCCCATTCAGAATTTTGGAGCGTATTGGTGTAGCAGCATATAGGTTGGATCTACCATCCAACTTCCCAGGCGTGCATAATGTTTTTCATGTAAGCCAGCTGCGGAAGTGTGTGCGAAGCAGTGGGCAAGTCTTGGATGTCGTGCCACAGTTGGAACCTCTCATATGTTGAGGTGCTGGTCCGCATCTTGGATACTCAGGATCGGGTGCTGCGGACAAAGTCTATCCCGATGGTGAAGGTTCTTTGGAAGAATCAAGGTTTGGAAAGCGCGACTTGGGAGCTAGAGTCGGCTATGAGGGAGGCTTACACTCGCATGTTCTCCTGATTTGTTAGGTATGTTTTCTTTCTAGTAACTTTTGTTTTGTTACTTTCCTTCTATAGTAGAAGTAGTGTACGTAAAGTTTCGGGACGAAACTTTCTTTTAGGGGGAGTGACTGTAACGCCCTCGTTTTTTCGGCAATTGTTTAAGTCCTCATTTGGCGTTACGTTGGCGCATTTCCGGCTCGTGCCGTTGTTAGAGTACCTCGTTAGGTGTTCTTAGAGGTTATAGCTTGTTGTATGGATTCCCCAGCTAGACGGCGGCAGTTTTTGGAGGCCCGCTGAGCCTCTTAGGGAATCCTTGTGCTTTTGCTTCGGGTGAGGTTAGCCCGAGTGTGTGGTCGTCGGAGGTTGTGTCCGATTTCGCCAATGTTTTCGTAGCCCGAGTGTTTATCTATGGTGCGGACTTGTTCGGAATTCGAGAACGTTAATTTTCGCGTTATTCCGACGATCGCTAGTTAGCGAGTCGTCATTTATGTGGGCGTATTTACATGTTTTTCGCATTTTAGTTTGGTGAGTGATTTAGGTGTGCTAGTGTATTAATGCATGCGTGCACGTAAGTGTGAGGCTTTATAAATGCATGTGTGCGGGTATGTGCGGGTAGGTGCAGTATATATATATTTATAAGTGTAAAAATTTATGTGTATAAGTATATGAATAAGTAAATGTTTATGTGTTGGTGTACATGTATGTGTATAGTAGAGGCATATGTATAGGTTTGTATAAATGTGTAAAGGTATATGAGTATATATGTATAAATGCTTAATTAAAATTTGATTTAGGTAAAAGGATTTATATATATAGGATTTATCATTAGGTTAGGTCATTTCCTTCCGCTCAACCCGGCGGCCTGCTCCTTGCGGATCGAGCGAAAGAGGCGGAAGCCTGGGAGTGCTCCGACCGCCGTCTCCCTGCCCCGTGAAGCTCGGAACTCCAGTTTGAGGCCGGATCCGAGCTCCTCTAGGCTAGACCTTCATATCAAGGTATTCATTTTGGGATTTCTCCTTCTTTTCTTTGGAATCGTGAATGGCGGGTTTGTTTTCTTCCAAGCTTTGAGCGCCCAGTTTTTGTTTTCTTTCTTTCCAGATTTCCTCCTAGGATTGTTGCGTGCGGCCGATTAGGTTGGGAAGGGGGTTGCTGGCCGAATTTCTCCTAAGCCAAGGCAAGTATACCCTTGCCAAAGAAATTTTTTCCATTCTTAGTTTGGTTGCTTGATTCATGAAAAGTCCTTTGTATTGTCTTTTTACTTGTTTATACACATAAAAATCGGTGCAAAGCCTCTCATACATTCCCTTTCTATGTTGGCTGATTTCATCCTTTGGGTATGAGATTTTATGGTTTTCTTTTTTTTCTTTTACTAGGGATCTTTCCTCGATAGGATATAATCTGAGTGCCTTTATTTCAAGCTTTGTTCATTCATGAGGTATTTAGTTGTTTGCAGTTTTCTTTGGGTGTAAACCATTGATGTGGTTTTGTTTTAATTAGTTCAAGAGTTTTATAATAGTTGCCCCATGGTTATTCTAAAATCGGATCGGTATCAAACCACCCATGTTGAATGTTTAGGGGTCGAATCTAGCTAAATGTTCATGGTTGTAGCAAGTTAATTATTCGGGTTTTGTACCAAGCTAATCGTTTAGGTTTAGTTGGAGACCAAACTACTTGGTTATATTTAATATTACACTGTTGATAAGCGTTTAGTATCAAGCTTCTTGCATAAATTTAGTGTCGTATCGCTTTCAATTTATTTTGAGTCAAACTACTTGCTTGGACAAACTCGATGTTTAGTCCGTTGGTATGTATATAAGGTTCTTAGGTGGGTTGCTCTAGTTGGAATAGGGTTGTGTTGACTTCTTGGTGGTTCATGGAACCACTAGTAAGGGTTTTCCCAAGTCACTTAGTGCTGGAGTAGGATGTGATTTTGAGGTGGGTCGGACCGATGCCGCCACCCTTGTTTTACTTCTTGTCTTATTAAGACAATGTGAGCTGTTTGGTTGAGTTGGACTGATGCCACCACCACAGCACCTTGAGATATTTAGGCCTGATAGACTTGGTCGGACCGTTGCCACCAACCTAGGCCCTTGTTGCTGATTTTGTCCATCTCCAGTACTAGGCGACTCTTTCTGCTCTAGCTCTATGTTAGGGTTTTCTAGCTGTGCTAAACCTTTTGCAGAGATAGTTGAAGTTCGGCTTCATTCGTGCTCTTGGTGCTCTCCCTTTCTACTTACCATTGTGGGAATCAGTTTTACCTACTTTACTACCTCCTTTTACTTGTACCTTTTTTACTTCACTTTCACTTACTTCTGACCTGATTTTAAATCCTGTATAAATCTATTGTACCTTTGTTTTCCTTTTGATAGTTGCTTTGCTGAGGTGTTCGTTTTTCTGAATACCTCAGGTACAGGTATTTAGCCGACTGTGCGGCTAGTTTGCTCCTGGAGATTTTCTAGCTTTTCAGCTGCTACTGTGGTTCTCAGTTCCTCACTCTTGGGAGGTAGTTTCTTTAGACTTGTAGTACAGATATGCCTACGCACCAGTGGGTTCGTGTCAGTGGTTGACGCCCACTGGTGGTTTCTCTTTTAGATGCTTTGTACTTTGCTTATACTGCTAGATTTCCTGTTTTGGAGTTTATTCAACTTGCTCTTGGGAAGATTTATGCTAGGTTGCTAGTTACTTTTAAAATCTAAAGCACTATTATATGTATATCTCATCATTAGCATGCTTTATAAAACTCAACACTACTTTCCAAGCGACGTAAAAGATTATTTTCGTATATATGGTATAACATAAAGGTAGGGTATGCATAGTATAAGTTGTCCCCTGGGGACACTTATGCTCTCTTTTAGGATGTAAAATGTAACTAAATTAATTTCCACTGCGTATAAGTATAATTTTTTAATTGTGGACTAGCTGATCCACTGAGCCGAGGGATACGGCCTCTAAAATACAATTGTTTCTCACATCATTAAAGCTTGTGTTTTATTTATAGTCTTAGTAGTTGGTGGTTGCCTAAGCGTCGGCAGTTATCCCCTGCCCGACGTGGCATCACAACACATGTTTTCTCCTACTCTAATACTTCTAAATTTTTGGAGAAAATGCGGGTTGTGACAATATTTATTGCGACATATTTCGTTGTCCATATTTATTGAGTCATATTTACAGAGCTATATTTATTTGTGTCATATTTATTACTCCATATTTATATAGTGTTAAACGAGCCCGAACGGATAAACATGTTTGCCAAAGATAGATTTATTCAAGTTTTTTGAAATGTCTTTTTCGGGATGAATATGGTCAACGAGATCAAAAAAAATGGCTTTATTTATTATGCAATATTTATTGTGTCATATTTATTGAGTCATTATGATTGAGCCATATTTCATGAGTCAACTTTATTGAGACATAATTATTGAACCATATTTCTTGAAGCATTTTCACTAGAGATATTTAATAAAACATTTTTATTAAGCCATATTTATCACCCCAATTTTATTGGGAAATATTTTTTGCGGTATTTTTATTTCGAAGTATTTATTATAACATATTTATTGAGTGTTGAACGAGCTCGAGTGGGTAAACCTGTTCCCCAATGGATAAATCAATCAGAGGTTTTTTAATGAGTTTTATTGAATCATATTTATTGCGCCATATTTCCTTGGCCATATTTTTTGAGCCATATTTACTGAGCCATATTTATTTATGTCATATTAATTGCGCCATATTTTTATAGCGTTAAATGAGCCTGAACGGGAAAATCTATTTGTTAAATGATAGATTTATCCGAGCACTTTTCGATAGGCTTTTCGGGGCTAAAAATGGACAACCAGATCAAAAAATATGGCTATATTTATTGTTCTATATTTATTGGGCTATATTTATTATGTCATATTTATTGAGTCATATTTATTGAGCCATATTTTCTGAGCTATATTTATTGTGTCATAATTATTGAGTCATATTTCTTGTGGCATTTTCATTAAAATATATTTAATAAGACATATTTATTGAGGCATGTTTATTATGCCAAATTTATTGAGATATATTTATTGCGTCATATTCATTATGTAGTATTTATTATAATATATTTATTGCGTGTTGAATGAGCCCGAACGGGTAAACATGATTGTCATTGGATAAATTATTTAAAGTTTTTTTTATTGACTATATTTATTATGTCATATTTATTTTGTCATATTTATTACGCCACATTTATTATGTCATATTTATTGAGTGCCAAACAAGCCCAAACAGGTAATCATGTTCACCAATAAATAAATCACTTCGAGTACTTTTAAATGGGCCTTTCCGGTCTGAAAATGGACAACTAGAAAAAAATTATGGTCATATTTTTTGAGTCATATTTATTGCGCCATATTTTTGTGTCGTTATTTATTGAGCCGTATTTATTGATCAATATTTATTTTTGTCATATTTATTACGCCATATTTATATAACGTTAAACTAACCCGAACAGGTAAACCTATTTGCCAAAGATAGATTTATAAGAGCTTTTTTCAAATGATTTTTTCTGTATGAAAATAGACTGTCAGATCAAATTTTATGACTTTATTTATTGGGCTATATTTATTATGCCATATTTATTGAGCCGTTATGAATGAGCCATATTTCAAGAGTCATAATTATTGAGACATAATTGTTGAATCATATTTCTTAAAGCATTTTCATTGAGAGATATTTAATAAGCCATATTTATTGAGCAGCATCTTTTGTACGAAATTTATTGAGATATATTTATTGCCCCATATTTATTGCGTAGTATTTATTATAACATATTTATTGTATGTTGAACAAGCCCGAGTAGATAAACCTGTTCCCCAATTGATAAATCATTCAGAGTTCTTTCAATGAGTTTTTTCGAGCTGAAAACGGACAACCAGAACAAAAGTTATGGTCATATTTATTGAATCATATTTATTGCGCCATATTTCTTTTTACATATTTATTGAGTCATATTTACTGAGGCATATTTATTTGTGTTATATTAATTGAGCAATATTTTTATAGCATTAAATGAGCCCGAACTGGAAAATCTGTTTGCTAAATGATAGATTTATCCGAGCACTTTTCAATAGGTTTCCGGGGCTAAAAATGCACAATCAGATCAAAACTTATGGTTATATTTATTGTTCTATATTTATTAGGCAATTTTTTATGCAATATTTATTGAGTCATATTTATTGAGTCATATTTTTTGAGCCATATTTATTGAAACATAATTATTGAGCCATATTTCTTGTGACATTTTCATTAAAAGATATTTAATAAGCAATATTTATTGAGCCATGTTTATTATGCCAAATTTGTTAAGATATATTTATTGCGTCATATTTATTATGTAGTATTTATTATAATATATTTATTGAGTGTTGAATGAGCCCAAACGGGTAAACATAATTGTCAATAGATAAATCATTTAGAGCTATATTTATTGTTCTATATTTATTGGGCTATATTTATTATGCCATATTTATTTTATCATATTTATGACTCCACATTTATTGTGTCATATTTATTGAGTGTCAAATAAGCCCAAATAGGTAATCATGTTCACTGATAGATAAATCATTTTGAGCACTTTTAAATGGGCTTTTCTGGGCTAAAAATGGACAACCAGAACAAAAATTATGGTCATATTTATTGAGTCATATTTATTGCGTCATATTCCTTTGGCCTTATTTATTGAGACATATTTATTGAGCTGTATTTATTTATGTTATATTTATTGTGTCATATTTATATAGCGTTAAACGAGCCCGAATGGGTAAACCTGTTTGCCAAAGATAGATTTATCCGAGCTTTTTTCAAATATCTTTTTCTGGATGAAAATGGACTACTAGATCAAAAATTATAGTTGTATTTATTGGGCTATATTTATTGTGCCATATTTATTGAGCCATTATGATTGAGCCATATTTCAAGAGCAATATTTATTGAGACATACTTATTAAATCATATTTCTTTAAACATTTTCATCGAGAGATATTTAATTAGCCATATTTACTAAGCCATATTTTTTGTGTCAAATTTATTGAGATATATTTATTACACCATATTTATTGCGTACTATTTATTATAATATATTTATTGAGCATTGAACGAGCCCGAGTGGGTAAACCTGTTTGTCAATGGATAAATCATTCAAAGCACTTTTTAATGGGCTTTTCGAGGATACAAATAGACAAGTGAATCCAAAGTTATGATCATATTTATTGAATCATATTTAATGTGCCATATTTATTTTATCATATTTACTAAATCATATTTACTAAGCCATATTTATTGATACTTAATTATTGAGTCATATTTTTTTTTGCCATATTTATTGAGCAATATTTTTGAGCCATATTTATTAACGCATATTTATTACACCATATTTATTGTGTCACTTTTTATTGCGCCATATTTATAGCGTCTGATTTGTTTTTCATATTTACCGAGTGATAAATGAGCCTGAATGGGTAAACTTGTTCGCCAATGGATAGACCATTATGTGCTCTTTTTAATTTGCTTTTTTGGGCTGATAACCGACAACCGGATCATTGCCATTTTCGGGCATTTTTGGGCTTTTTCGGGCTGATAACACCATATTTATTGTGCCATATTTATATTGTAATAAACATACCCAAACGGGTAAACCTGTTCCCCAATGGATAGATAATTTCGAGCTCTTTTAAATGGTCTTTTTCGGGCGGAAAACGGACAACCGGAACAAAAGTTATGGTCATATTTCTTGAGCCATATTTATTGTATCAATTTTCATTGGCCATATTTATTGAGTCATATTTACAGAGCTATATTTATTTGTGTCATATTTATTATGCTTTATTTATATAGTGTTAAACGAGCCCGAATGGGAAAACCTGTTTTGCAAAGATAAATTTATCCAACTTTTTTTGAAATGTATTTTTCGGGATGAATATGGACAATGAGATCAAAAATTATGGCTTTATTTATTGGGCAATATTTACTGTGTCATATTTATTGAGGCATTATGATTGAGCCATATTTCATAAGTCATCTTTATTGAGACAAAATTATTGAACCATATTTCTTGACGCATTTTTATTAGAGATGTTTAATAAGACATTTTTATTGAGCCATATTTATTATGCCAATTTTATTGAGAAATATTTATTGCAACATTTTTATTTTAAAGTATTTATTATAATATATTTATTGAGTGTTGAATGAGCCCGAGCGGGTAAACCTGTTCCCTAAAGGATAAATCATTCAGAGCTTTTTCAATGATTTTTTGGGCTGAAAACGGACTACTTGAACAAAAGTTATAGTCATATTTATTAAATCATATTTATTACGCCATATTTCTTTGGCCATATTTATTGAGCCATTTTTTCTGAGCCATATTTATTTGTGTAATATTAATTACGCCATATTTATATAGCATTAAATGATCCTGAACGAGAAAATCTATTTGCTAAATGATAGATTTATCCGATCACTTTTCAATAGGCTTTCCGGGACTAAAAATGGACAACCGGATCAAAAACTATGGTTATATTTATTGTTCTATATTTATTGAGCTATATTTATTATGCCATATTTATTGAGTCATATTTATTGAGCCATATTTTCTGAGCAATATTGATTGTGACATAATTATTGAGCCATCTTTATTACGCCAAATTTATTGAGATATATTTATTGCATCATATTTATTCATTTAGCAAACAGATTTTCTAGTTTGTGCTCATTTAATGCTATATAAATATTGCGCAATTAATATGACACAAATAAATATGGCTCAGTAAATATGACTTAATAAATATAGCCAAGGAAATATGGTGCAATAAATATGATTCAATAAATATGACCATAACTTTTGTTCGGGTTATCCGTTTTAAACCCGAAAAAACTCATTGAAAAGACATCTGAATGATTTATCAATTGGGGAACAGGTTTACCTGCTCGGGCTCGCTCAATACTCAATAAATATGTTATAATAAATACTTCAAAATAAAAATGGCGCAATAAATATTTCTCAAAAAAAATAGCGTAATAAATATGGCTCAATAAAAATATCTTATTAAATATCTCTAATGAAAATACTTCAAGAAATATGGTTCAATAATTAAGTCTCAATAAAGCTGACTCATGAAATATGGCTCAATCATAATGGCTCATTAAATGTGGCACAACAAATATTGCACAATAAATAAAGCCAAAAAATTTTATCTCGTTGTCCATATTCATACCGGAAAAGACATTTCAAAAGACTCTGATAAATCTATCTTTGGCAAACAGGTTTACACATTCGTGCTGATTTAACACTATATAAATATGGTGTAATAAATATGACACAAATAAATATAGCTCTGTAAATATGGCTCAATAAATATAGCCAATGAAATATGGCGCAATAAATATGCCTCAATAAATATGACCATAACTTTTATTTCGGTTGTCTGTTTTTCGCCCGAAAAAGCCCATTTAAAAGAGCTCGAAATTATCTATTCATTGGTGAACAGCTTTACCCGTTTGGGCTTGTTTATTACTATTTAAATATGACACAGTAAATTTGGCGTTATCAACCCGAAAAAGCCCGAAAAAGCCATTGATCCGGTTGTCGGTTATCAGCCCGAAAAAGACAATTAAAAAGAGCACATAAAGGTCTATCCATTGCGAACAGGTTTACCCATTCGGGCTCGTTTATCATGCAATAAATATGGCAACAAAATCAGGCGCAATAAATATGGTGTAATAAATATGACACAATAAATATGGTGTAATAAATATGCGATAATAAATATGGCTCAAAAAATATTGCTCAATAAATATGGCACAAGAAATATGACTCAATAACTAAGTCTTAATAAATATGGTTTTGTAAATATGGTTTAGTAAATATGATAAAATAAATATGGCGTATTAAATATGACCCAATAAATATGATCATAACTTTGGATTCAGTTGTCTATTTTTATCCTCGAAAAGCCCATTAAAAAGTGCTTTGAATGATTTATCCATTGACAAACAGGTTTACCCACTCGGGCTCATTCAATGCTCAATAAATATGTTATACTAAATACTACGTATAAAATATGGGGCAATAAATATATCTCAATAAATTTGGCGCAAAAAATATAGCTCAATAAATATGGCTTATTAAATATCTCTCAATGAAAATGCTTCAAGAAATATGATTCAATAATTACTTCTCAATAAATATGACTCTTAAAATATGGCTCAATCATAATGGCTCAATAAATATGGCGCAATAAATATATCACAATAAATAAAATCATAATTTTTGATCTGGTAGTCCATTTTCATCTAGAAAAAGAAGTTTGAAAAAGCTCGGATAAATCTATATTTGGCAAATAGGTTTACCCATTCGGGCTCGTTTATCACACAATAAATATGGCAACAAAATCACGCGCAGTAAATATGGTTTAATAAATATGACACAATAAATATTTTATAATAAATATGCGTTAATAAATATGGCTCAAAACATATTGCTCAATAAATATGGCACAAGAAATATGACTCAATAACTAAGTCTCAATAAATATGGCTTAGTAAATATGGTTTTGTAAATATGATAAAATAAATATGGCTCATTAAATATGATTCAATAAATATGATCATAACTTTGGATTCAGTTATCTATTTTTATCCTCGTAAAGCCTATTAAAAAGTGCTCTGAATTATTTATCCATTGGCAAACATGTTTACCCACTCGGGCTCGTTCAACACTCAATAAATATGTTATAATAAATACTACGCAATAAATATGGGGTAATAAATATATCTCACTAAATTTGGCACAAAAACTACGGCTCAATAAATATGGATTATTAAATATCTCTCAATGAAAATGCTTTAAGAAATATGATTCAATAATTATGTCTCAATAAATATGACTCTTGAAATATAGCTCAGTCATAACGGCTCAATAAATATGGCGCAATTAAATATAGCCCAATAAATAAAGCCATAATTTTTGATCTGGTAGTCCATTTTCATCCAGAAAAAGACATTTGAAAAAAGCTCGGATAAATCTATCTTTGGCAAATAGGTTTACTCGTTCGGGCTCGTTTAACGCTATATAAATATGGCACAATAAATATAATACAAATAAATATAGCTCAATAAATATGGCTCAATAAATAAGGCCAAAGAAATATGGCGCAATAAATATGACTCAATAAATATGACCATAATTTTTGTTCTGGTTGTCCATTTTCAGCTCGGAAAAGCCCATTTATAAGTGCTCGAAATGATTTATCTATTGGTGAACATGATTACCTGTTTGGGCTTGATTGACACTCAATAAATATGGCACAATAAATGTGGCATAATAAATATGACAAAGTAAATATGGCATAATAAATATAGTCCAATAAATATCCAACAATAAATATAGCTATAAATGATTTATCCATTAAAAATCATGTTTACCCGTTCGGGCTCATTCAACACTCAATAAATATATTATAATAAATATTACATAATAAATATGACGCAATAAATATATATCAATAAATTTTGCGGAATAAACATGGCTCAATAAAAATGGCTTATTAAATATCGTTTAATGAAAATGCCACAAGAAACATGGCTCAATATGTTGAAGCCAAAATTTAACCTCAGTGGAGTTCGGGGTCCCAAAAAAGGGGTGACCGCGCACCTACTACCCTCAAGCGAACGATTTAGGCACAAGACTAGGAACATAAGGGACAGACCCAAGGTCTCAGCGTGGAGGTCCCACCGTATACCCGGAAGACTCTTCCCCTCCCAAGCCAAAGACTGAGCTAAGACACCTTCGGAGGGCACTCTTGGCCGACCGGAACATCTAAGGATGATTTCAAGACAAACTCTCTCCTATCCAGATGTGTCTCCTTGGGTCTATGCAAAATGCTCCTCACCCGCCCTACCAATGGTGCAATCTCGCCGAGCAATTCTTCTGACGCAGCCCCAATTGGCTCGCCAACAACGTAACTTAATTTCTCTGAAAGGCTATCAAATCCTCGAGGGCTTCCCGGTAACTTTATCTCGAGGTCCCCACAGGGCGAGCGATTCACGAGAACATCGCTCGCCTAAGACAAAAAGATAAACAACATACATAAGGCAGCACATGCATTTTAAATTACAGGAATATAAATTACATACATCGGCGCGCAGGCCGGTAACATAAGCAAATTAGGCCTTCGAGGGCCGGCACAAACTTGGGCTTAAGCCCACTATTCCCTGCTTGGTACTACAGCTCCTGTACGCCGACGTCTCGACAAGCGGTGGCAAGCTAAATATTGGTGGACTAAAAGCAGACCAATTACATTGCGCTCACCCCTTTTTCGGGGTTATCATGCTCATTCCCTGCAAATAGATAATATACAACTTCCTCGGAGTCTTCTCTGGGAACCCCAGAACATTACCAATCCGGCTCACACGTCCGGATGGGCTTCACACAGCATGCCTAAATTTATACTCACGCTTCCGGATACTAAATGTAATTAACTGCGGGGATGTACACATCGACCCGTCGTAGAACTCCCTTCCCCCACCCATTAGTGGAGAGGGGCTTCCATGTAAATATGTTAATTGAGGGATTCACCTGTCCAAGAAGAAACTTCATTACCCTTGACGTGTGTTTTGGGGCATGGCTCGGTCACGAACGATCTTCACAACGGCTGCCCACCCACGGATCTGAGCTATGAAGGAGATTTTCTTCTTCTGACATCATCGGTTGGCCTCTCTTGAAGTGTCCAAGCCCAAACCCCACCCCTCTTGGTCGTCCAAGAGAAGAGGAGGAAGGTCGGCCTTGAACCTAGCCGGCGATGGCCTCGACAAAGAGAGGGGGAGGATCGGGCTTTCCCCTTATCGGCGGTGGCTGGGATAGAGCAGAGAAGCTCGGCTTCCCCTTGTCAACGGCGGTGGGCGGGAGAAAGAGAGTTGGGGAGAGGACGCTCGGGATCGAGCTGCAGGCGGCGATGGGGAAGGAGAGGTCGGCAGGCCTTGCTCCAGGCTGCCGATTCGAGCTCCAGGCGGCCGATTTGAGCTCCAGGCAGCTGGCGCTTTCCTCCTTTTTGCCGATCGGGAGAGTGAGGAGATATCGGTAAAATGGGGGGGAGAAAATGCGGCCCGCCTCCTTAGGGTTAGCCCTCTCTTTATGTTTATATAATAATGTATATCTCTTATCCCCTTAAATATAATATGTATAAAGCCTTTATATATAAATTCTCCACAAACACGTACAAGTGCTCGCACGTCCTCAAACGGGGCCGCACCAAATCGTCGCTCATAGCTCACCCCAAGCCCGCTATCTGGGGAGTATCCCACTCGGTCGGATACGGGGTTGTACACAATCCCCACTCTTTTTGAGGTTGGCACAAGCTCCAAAAGAAATGTCCAACCCCAAGTACCCGGCGAGTGGGAGACGACCAAAAACAAAATTTGAGAAAACTAACTTTAGCATTCTGAACATATATAGCAATTCTTATAGTGTAGCAGGACGAAAAAAATCTATTTTTGCACAAATTACCAAGGGGCTTGCTTCTAATACCATAATAGATGTAAATAAAATATCGTATTTGTTTTGCGACTTGTGCGAACTGATCACTATTAACAACAAGATGCAAACATGAATTGGCTATGATTTGATTTAGCTTTCTCCCATAAAAAAGCACAACCTGATCTTGAGCATGTTCCATTGCCCAAGTGATTAAGTTAAGTATATTGTAAGACAATTGTAAATTATGTGCTATACTATTTCTACTTAAAGTACGTGCTTTTGATGGAATAACAGTATCAATATTCGAATGTGCTGATCGTGAGAATTTGAGTGAATGATGAAGTTGTAAATGAATCAATAGTAGATGACATTCTTATTATTGATATGCTTGCAAAAGGCCAATTAACTCCAATATAACATAAGTTTTTCCTTGCGAAAACTTTTAAGATGCCGCAAATGTTTTAGCAATTTCACATTGATGATTTATTATAGCACCAACTATTGTTTGATTGAGACGCATAGCTCTATGATAAAGTATAGAAGAAGCCATACCAGTAACATCATCATGATCATCTAAATAATGTTTACTCATATAAGAAATTTTACCCAATATAGAATTATTGATTTGATCATTATAATGAGTGATAAAGGTTTCGATAATATCTTTATAATCAGTATATAATTCCACATGACATTATGAAACATCAAAGCTATACCTTTTTGTATTCTCTTGTACACGCGGAGCTAATCCTTTCCCACCAAGTGTGCCTACCGCCCTACCCAGCTAATGAGAGCCTGAGCAGCGAATCTACCCGGGGCCGAGCAGCACTCGGGTATCCCTTACCCCCCAGGAGAGCCTTCGGACCTACCAGCTAGTGAGAGCCTGCGCAGCGGCTCTACTTGGGGCCGAGCCAGGCTCGGGGTAGAGCAAAAGTCTCCAAGAACCAAGAACCAAGTCTCCAAGAACCAATCCTTTCACGCACAGGTGAGCCTTCGGACGTGCCAGCTAATTAGAGCCTGCGCAGCGGGTCTACCTGGGGTCGAGCCACACTCGGGGTTCCTTACCCCCACAAGCAAGCCTTCGAACCCGCCAGCTGATGAGAGCCTGCGCAGTGGGTCTACCTGGGGACGAGCCAGGCTCGGGGTAGTGCAAAATTCTCCAAGAACAAAGAACTAATACTTTCCCCCACAGGCGAGCCTTCAGACCTACCAGCTAATGATAGCCTGCGCAGCGGGTCTACCTGGCGCCGAGCCGCGCTCGGGGTCCCTTATGTTGGAACCCTTATTTGGATTTGTGCTAGGTTCACTCTTAGGATGTCTTGACACCCATGTATATCCTGGGTCCTTATCTAGTCTTAGTTAGATCCTTTTAGGTCAGGTTTGTGCAGACCAGCATTGTAGTGGACTCAGACTTAGATTTAGAAAGATTCTGTGGATTATCTATATCAGTTCAACTATAGTCGAACTCAGCTCGACGATCGTCGATCTCCCATCGACGATCTCAGAGTCCTCTACACTGAACTGAGCTCGACGATCTACGAGCTTAGGTCGACGATTTCGTGCTTCTCAGTAGTTATCTCAGATCTACAATAGTTGTTCTCAGGTTGACGATATCTTAACCCAGTTCGACGATCTCTGAACTAAGCTCTACGATTTTATGCTTCCTTCAGTTATCAGTTTTTCTCGGATCAGTCAGAAGTGTTTTTTTGGTTATGATAAATTATTTTAAGGCAAATTTATTCTGATGATTAATGCTGATATTCTCAAGGCTGATAGTCGTATTTCATGAAGCATTAATTATGGTATTCACAGAATATTTTGTAAAGACAGTTATGGAGGTGCATTTATGATTGTCAGCCATTCTAGTCGTTGGGGCTCCTAAATTCTTACAGAGAATTATGTACTGTCTCGGGAATTCAAATTTATGTCGTTGGTCAGTATGATTAAAGAGATAACTCAAAAAGAAAGAGACATACAGGAATCAGTCAGACAGCCAGTCAGAAAATAATCTTTTTTGCTCTCAAGGTCTCTTGCATTGCTAAAACAAGGAAGAAGAAGAACTTGTTCAACATACAATTCTCTCTAGTCTTCTTCTTTTCTCAGGCTTCAAAAATCTACAGAGAGCTCAAATCAACATCAATCTGAAGACCTACACCCTGGACAAAGCTTCCATCTTCCAGAATCTACTCAATATCTCAGGGGGAGCTTTGACATAATCAAATCCACATAGTCTTCTCATTGTGTTTGAGAAAGAGAAGACTGTCATCTATTTTTCTTCAACCTCTCTTGTACAGGGTTATTACTCCCTTCAAAAGTGAACTCCTTGGTGATAGGGCTTCTGATCAAAAACCTATTGGTTTTTAGGCACCTGATCAAAAGCCTGAAGGGTTTCTATATCTACCTGAAGCAGATCTTGTGGTGATAGGGCACCTGATCAAAAACTTAAGTGAATTCCTATCAGGGTGGTGGAAGAGTGGATGTACCCAGATTTGGGGAACCACTATAAAATTTCTTGTGTTGTCTGGTTGCCTTGTGTTTTCTTTTTGTATTGTGTTGTGATAGTTTAATGTGCTTTTCTCTCTTTCATATAAGTATCAATATTTTAATTCCGCAATAAATCTGAACAAATTTTTTATACTCCATTCACCCCCCCCCCCCCCCCCTCTAGAGTAAATTCTATCTATCTCTCACTTTTAATTGTTATCAGAGGGTGTGTTTTTAAGGTTGTACAGGCTAACACCTAAACCTAAGATCTCTGATTGATATCTGTTTACTCTACTATTTTTTGTTATACCATGGCACAGTACAAGGACTTTGCAAGCACCAGACCTCCAGTTTGCAACTTGCAAAAGTTTGGAATCTAGAAGGCAAGAATCAGGCTTTATATGAATTCTATTGATGAAGACATTTTTGCTTCTATCTTAACTGGAGTACCTCCACCACTAGCTGCCCCTGCAAGTACTTTCACAAACATGACTGCAGTACCTTCTCCAGACTACAATGATGCATACAAGAAAGCAAAGATTGATGTTGCAAAAGCCATGAACATACTAGCACAAACAATGTCTGATGATATATTTCAGAAAGTAGCTGAATGTGAATCAGCTAAGGCCATCTGGGATTCCTTAAACCAGATGGTTGCAGGATTAGCAAATGAAAGGAGGGACAGGAAATCTCATCTCATCTCCTAGTATGAGAATTTAAAAAGGAAGAAACTGAGCAAGTTTCTGAGATGTACAATAGACTCAGTATCATTGTTAATGAGCTGAAAACTCTTGACAAAGACATCTCAGTCACAGAAATAAATGACAAGAATCTCATGTGCTTCCCTAGCTCATGGGACTCTAGAATCTGGCCTATCAGAGAGACCAGAAACACACATGAGATGACTATGGAATCAGTCTTAGGAAAGCTGAAATCCTATGAACAGCTGCTGAAGATAAGAGAAGCTGAGCAACAAAAGACTGCTACACCAACTAGGAAGGAGCAGAATATAGCTTTCAAATCTTCAGAAGAATCAGAAACTTCTCCATCAAATGAAGAGTTGATGAGTCTCTTTGCAAAGAGATTCTTCAAGATGTGGAGAAAAGAATTCAGAAGTAAATCATCAAGGATTGATGATAAACCAAGGTATGACAAAACTCCTTCTAAATAAATTATATATTTTGGTTGCAGGAAACCTGGACATATTCTTCCAGAATGTCCAAAAAAAAAGCATAATGAAAGGAGAAAGGAGAAAGACTCCAAGAAGCACTCCAGCAAACCATCCTCCTACAAGCACAAGAAGAAGGAGAGAGGGTTTGTTGCAGAAACATGGAGTGGCACTGAAGAATCATCTTCCTCCAGTTCTTGTGAAGATGAAGAAGAAGCAAAGGCCAAAGAAATTTGCTTAATGGCCATCAATGCTTCAGGGCATGTCTCAAAAGAAGGAGAATCTGAAGAATGTTCAGATTGTGATCAGGTACTGGAAGACTTTGACTTTACCTCTGAAGATTTCAAAAATAACTTTAAATCTATGTGTAGTGATCTGATTAGATCTGAGAAGGAAATTAAACTTCTCAGAGATAAACAATTTGATTATGATAGCTTAGTATCAGAAAACATTAAATTAAAAAATGAAATAGACATGTATAGTGAACAAATCATTTTTCTGAAAGTTGAATTAAGTAAAGAAAAACAGCTAGAGGAATCACTGAATGGAAGAAACAAACAGCTAGTAGAAATTACCAGCACACTTAATGCTAGACTTAATAGAAGTAAGTTAGGATTAAGTGCATCATCCAGTGAACCACCAATTATTCAGAAAAACCACCTTTCACAACCTATAAAGTTTATTTCAGATAAGGGTAAGAAGAATTCAGAACAAATTAAAACAGTTAACAAGGTTTTAAAACAAGTTGAGATAAATAAAGAAAAAACAAAAAGCTAAGTCTGAATAAAAAATCGTCGAACCAAGATCGACGATCTCAGCATTATGCATCGAACGACGATCAACGATCTCAGAACCCAGAGCTTGAGCCTAAACACTCTGCAAACGGGGATCGATGATATCATTATGTATCGTCGAACAGAGATCAACTATCGTGGAACCCAGATAATAGCCACTATTATTCTGAGAACCAAGATCGATGATATCAATGCTGGTTGTCGAGTGCAGATCGACGATCTCAACTAAAATCGTCGAACTCAAAACAGTTTCATCAAAACTATAATTTCAATAGAAATTTCAATAAGAATTCTAACTCAAAACCTTTCCATCCCTTAACTAACTGGATAATCCCACCTAGGAGATTTCATCCCTTAGGTTATAAAAGTCAACATGAATACTCTTATATTTCAAGTTTTAAGTATGAAAGAAGCCAGGACCCAAGGTTACCTGGGTCCAAAATATATAAGTTATTTTTTCTTGCAGATAAAGACCTATCCTACCATACAGGATAAGTGGTATTTGGATAGTGGGTTTTCCAAGCACATGATAGGAAACAAGGCCAATCTAAGTAACTATAAGGCAATGCTATGTCCAAAGGTTATATTTGGAGACTCAAGCTTTAGTCAGATAGAAGGCTATGGAGAATTTACACTTGGAGCTGTCACATTCAGGAAAGTGGCATATGTAAGTGGCCTGAAATATAACTTGATATCCATAGGTCAGCTATGTGATGCAGGTTATGAGGTATGTTTTACTGAATCTAAATGCAATATTTCTTTAAACAGCAATACTGTGTTATCTGGTATTAGGTTAGGCAATATCTACTTAGATGATTTTAATTCTGCTT
Source organism: Platanthera guangdongensis (assembly GCA_039583875.1). NCBI lineage: Eukaryota > Viridiplantae > Streptophyta > Magnoliopsida > Asparagales > Orchidaceae > Platanthera > Platanthera guangdongensis. The sequence continues at coordinate 183,486,285 of CM077147.1, read as the reverse complement.
GTTCAGAAACCTATTTGTTTAACCAGGTTAGCAATAATAATACATTGTGGCATAAAAGGCTAGGACATGTAAATCTTAGAAACATTGCTAAGTTATCTAGGGACAACCTTGTTAGAGGATTACCCTCTTGCCCCTACAAGAAGGAAAGCCTTTGCAAGGCTTGTCAAGTAGGCAAGCAAACTAAAAATAGTTTTCAATCAGTTAATAAGAGTGATTCACCTAGGATTTTGTATCTGCTTCATTTGGACCTTTTTGGACCAATTGCTATACAAAGCCTGGGAGGGAAGTCATATACATTAGTTATTGTAGATGACTTCTCTAGGTTCTCTTGTGCTTTCTTCTTGAGAAACAAGTCTGATAACTTCAAAGTTCTTACAGACTTTCTAAAATGCATAAAGATTGAGTACTCTACTCCAGTTGCATTGATCAGAAGTGATCATGGCCCTGAGTTTGAATCTCTTCCTATGCAAGAATTCTGTGAGAAGGAAGGTATCAGGCACTACTTCTCTGCTCCCAGAACTCCTCACCAAAATGGGGTAGTTAAAGGAAAAACAGAACACTCATTGAAACTGTAGGCACATTGCTTGCTGATGCTCACATTCCTCTATCCTATTGGGCAGAAGCTGTAAGCACAGCAAATTATGTCCTGAATAGAAGTTTGATACACAAACTTAAAGGCAAGACTCCCTATGAATTATTCAAAGGGAAGAAATCTAAAATAGACTACTTTAGAATTTTTGGTTGTATTAGTTATATACATAATAACAACAAAGATTATCTTAGAAAGTTTGAAGCCAAAGCTACAATGGGAATCTTTTTAGGATATTCCCAAGTTAGCAAGGCATATAGGTTTCTCAATAAATCATCCTTGAAAATTGAAGAATCTATACATGTTACATTTGATGAAGCTAATATGTTTTACAAAGAGAAGGAAGCTTCTACCAGTGATTATTTGTAGGTACCAAGTCTATGTAAAAAGCTGGATGACTTAAATCTCACCCAGAAGGTCATATCTCATCCCTCACCACAAGAAAATGAAAACAGTGAAGAGGACACAATGGAAGAAAATGAACTTACTCCAACTGCAGAAGTAATTCCATAAGAGGAATTCACTCCAATTGCTGTTGTTGAACCAACTCCACCATCTGATTTTGTCACACTTAGGGATCACCCTAGATCCCAAGTAATTGGAGACATGTCAGCAGGTGTACAAACAAGGCATCAACTCAACCATGATGTGATGCATGTCTGTTTTCTCTCTCAAATTGAGCCTCAATCCATAACTGATGATGAGCAAGATCCTCATTAGATCATTACAATGCAAGAGGAACTAAATCAATTTGAGAGATGTAGAGTTTGGAACTTGGTTTCAAGGCCTAAAGGCTATCCAGTAATTGGAACTAAGTGGGTTTTTAGGAATAAGCTTGATTCCCAAGGTGTGATTGTGAGGAACAAGGCTAGGCTTGTTGCTCAAGGATATAGGCAAGAGGAAGGAATTGACTATGATCAGACCTTTGCTCCAGTTGCCAGGCTAGAAGCTATAAGGATTTTTCTGGCCTATGCTGCATTCAAAAAGTTCACAGTTTATCAGATGGATGTCAAAAGTGCATTCTTAAATGGAGAACTTAAAGAAGAAGTCTATGTTGAACAACCTCCAGCTTTTGTTTCTCCAACTCATCCCTCGTTTGTTTTCAAACTGCATAAGGCTCTCTATGGTTTAAAGCAAGCTCCAAGAGCTTGGTATGAGACCTTAGCCAGCTTTCTTTTAGGGCATGGTTTTTCTAGAGGCATGGTAGATAAAACCCTTTTTACAAAATTGCATCATAATAAAATTTTATTAGTACAAATATATGTAGATGGTATTATATTTGGTTTTACTGATCCCAAATTGTGCAAGAGATTTTCTAATCTAATACATTCCAAGTTTAAGATGAGTAGCATGGGAGAGTTATCTTATTTCCTTGGTCTCCAAGTGAAACAATCTCCTGATAGTATCTTCATTTCCCAATCTAAATATACTAATGAGCTTATTAAGAAGTTTGGGATGGCTGATGCATCTTCTATGAAGACTCCCATGGCTGCCAATACTGTATTAGACACTGATGAACATGGAAAACCTGTTGATCAGACCAGGTATAGGGTCATTGTTGGATCCCTACTATATCTAATAGCAAGCAGACCAGATATCATATTTGCTACATGTTTATGTGCTAGGTTCCAGGTGAACCCTAAAAAATCTCATCTTATTTTTATAAAAAGGATTTTGAGATATATAAAGGGTTGTCCTAATCTAGGACTCTAGTATCCAACAGAGTCAGCATTTGAGTTGACTGGATTTTCAGATGCTGACTATGCTGGATGTAGAGTGGACAGAAAGAGCACTTCAGGAACATGCCAGTTCTTGGGTGATAGACTTGTGTCCTGGTATTGCAAGAAGCAGACCTCTGTATCAACATCTACTGCTGAAGCTGAATATATGGCTGCTGGCAGTTGCTGTTCACAGATTTTGTGGATACAAAACCAACTCTTAGATTATGGTTTCAATCTAAATAATTCAACCATTTTCTGCGATAATACTAGTGTTATATCTATAGCACATAATCCAGTGCATCATTCTAAAACAAAACATATAGATATAAGATATCATTTCATTAGAGATAATGTAGACAAAAAGAAAATTAATCTAGACTTTATCTCCACTGATTTTCAAAGAGCAGATATTTTCACCAAACCCCTTGATGAAAAGAAGCACATGTTCTTCCTGAATCAGCTTGAAATGATCAATGGGAAGGATTAATTTAATTTTTTTCTTCAGTTTTTGGATCTGTTCCTAAAACGTCGAACGGAGATCGACGATCTTCGAACTGATCTTGAGCTAAATCGTCGACCTGAGTTTGACGACATCTCTGTGTGAAGACAAAAATCGTCGACCAGAGATCGACGACTTTGCTTCAGTAAATTAATCGTCGATCTATGCTCGACTATCAATTTCCGACTGAGATCAGAGACCAAAGATATTATTTGTTTATAAATTAATCTTTGACCTAAGATCGACATTTTTGTTTTTATCGTCGGACAGAGATCGTCTTTTCATATTCCAAAAACCTATATGTAGGTTTCTCTTCGATCTCTATCTCGCGCTTTCAGATTCTATTTCCCCTTTGCTCTTGATCTCTTCTCTCTTGAGTCTACAGATCTTCCATGGCGATTTCTGCGGCGGTTCTTTCAGCGATGAAGTTCGACACTGGTTTCGACGTTGACTTCTAATCGATCGGTCAGTGTGATCCTATTTTTCAAGAAATGTTACAGTTATGTGATGATCAGGGTCTGAAGAAGTTCATGTCTACAAGGATCAAACTATTTGTTGTTGAGATCAAAGAATGAGTATACTCTTCTTCAACAAATGACTCTTCAATGATCGGTTTCATTTCAGGATAGCAGGTGATTCTAAACCCTGCAATTCTTACCGAAATTTTTGAGTTGAAAAATGGAACAGACGAGCTGGAACAGGATATTTCTGAGTATAGCAGGATGTTAATGGATATGGGTCATGCTGAGGGCATCCCATCTAAGCTCTTAAAGAAGAATTTATCTGTTGGTTTTAAGTTCCTTGCTGATATTGTGGGCAAGGTACTGCTGGGTAAGCATTCGGCACATGACAATATCAATAGGCAACAGTTTGTCGTTATGTCTGCTCTAGTTAATAAGAAGTCCATAGATTAGGCTAGTTTGTTCTTTGATTTGATTAAGAGAAAGAATAGTAAGAAGGAAATTTGCTTAGGAAGGATTCTGGGAATCTTCCTTCAGAAGAAAGCTCCAGAGCTACTGGTTTCTACAACCATAGCTATCAATGCAAGCAAGAGGTTGGACTCCTCTCTATTTGGGAAGTGGGAGAGGACAATTCAAAAGCCCTCCAAGGCTGGAACTTCCTACCATATATCTGAGGACACAAGGGCAGTAACAGCCACTCCTCACCCTAATGAAGAAGTTCCTCCTCCTCCACCTCCAGCATCCCCCGTCACTGTTGTTCAAACTCCTCCTTCATCCCTAGTTATCCCTCTTTCTTCACCTACTCAGTCACCATTTACCCTTCACAATTTTGACCCTCAAAACCTCCACACCATGTCCTTTCCCAATTTTGACCTACTCTCACCTCACTCATCTCCTTCTCGTCAAAATGATTCACTCATCAATATTGAAGACTCAACACCACAATCTCTACAAAATTCTTCAAGAACCTCCCCTATTCAGGATGACATCATGACTGATTTCACTCCTCCACCCTCTCATCATTCTGTCTCAACTCAGACTCCAACTGAGTTTCTTCATAATGATCCCTCTTTCCTCTCTCATCTTCTGGAACTCCTCACTCCAACTTTAAAATCCTTGATAGCAGAGGCTATTTCACCTCTTGCTCAATCTATCTCCTCTCTCTCTGCCTCTCTATCTGCTTCTCTTTCTGCTTCCTCTGTCCCTTCTTCCTCTAGGGGCCTGATTCCAGTTCTCACTGAAACCAGGCAGGGGGAGATGTCCAATGAAGATGCAGCAGGTTCAGCCTCAGCAGAACTTCAAGCTTAGTCTCCTCCAGCAGTACAGGAAGAAGAAGTTTTTCAGAAATTTTGTGTAGATATAGTTCCTTATTCAGATTTGCTTATGTCGGATGAGGACACTGATGTGTCAATCCCTGGCATTTCTAGTGGTTACTGCTTTATAAATCCCTCCATTTATTTACAATTTCTTTTGCATTCTTTCTCTATGTTTAGATTAGTTTGGATTTCTGTTGAGATAAATCCTTCCAAGGCCATGGTCTGTTGTACCAGACCCAGGAGTCCTTTAGTTGTGAAACAACTCTTGCAGATTCAGTCAGCTCCAATTTGTACAGTTATTTAGTCAGTTATAGTTTGTACTATATGTCATACCATATGGTTGTTGAGCCTATGCTTGTTACAGAAGATAAGGATGAGCTTGATGCTCTCTTAATTGTTGAAGCACTGCTTGATCTAGTGGCTTCAGGAAATCTGGTCTTATCCCTAGAGACTTGTTTAATAAATCTCGGTGAGCCTTGTGCTCCTCTTGCTGAAATATATTCTATGGATATTGATCTAGTTCCAAGTCCCCTTGGACCTTCCTATCCCATAGATGTTAGTCCTCTTCCCTCTCTAGATGATCTTATTGCTCTTGACATTCAGGAAGAAGCTAAAGACAAAGCTGCTAAAAAGATTTATGATAAACAGCTGAAGGAAATAAATGACCTATATGACAATCCTCCTGATTCATCTGATGATGATGAGGATGATGATTCAGAGGATGATAATTCTAAGAAAAAGAAAGTGTCAAAGAAAAGAAAAGTTGCTCCCAAGGCTGCTCCCATGTAACAACCTCATCCGTTCATATGATATATTCTAGAAGGTCCGGCCGGGGCCCCACAGGATATACCACAAAACAGTCGGTGAAGGTACAGGATGATACCAGAGTAGCGCATCGCACCTATCACAAGCATTCTAGCGGAAGCCTAAACTACTTGAACTCCTCATGAATGTCCAAACATAAAACTCCACATTTTATATATATAGGAATGTCTTACAATATGAACAAGCGTTGGCCTTATGCCCTTACATAGCTTTCACACAGTGGCCTAAACGGATTGGCGCGCAGGCCGGCCACAATAAAAGAAAACACACAAAAGAACACACTTAGCCTTCGAGGGCTAACAGCAGCAGCAGCAGCACCAGCAGGAACATCAACCTCTATGCGTCCCGCTCGGCTCTCCAGCACCTGTGCAAGGACAATCCACCCACCGGTGGCAAACAAAAGCAACGGTCAGCGTTCAGCTGACCAAATTATAACGACCCTACCCCTTCTCTCGGGGCAGCGGTATTTTTCCCTGCAGGCATAGCATATCACAAGTATGGCAAGCTATATCATCAAAAGGTGCTTTCACGCACACAAGCCATCACAACCGTTCGCCACCCGGCCCAACGGTCCGTGCACTCAGGGCACATTCTTGGTGTTATGGCAACCTCTTGCCCACCACCGTATCAGGGTTATCACCCAACGGTAAATCTCTTGAGCATTTACTCCATGGCGTGCAGCCGGAGTTAGTCCTCGGACACCGGGATGGCTCGTAGCCCCCCGTTGTGTCATGGCGCGCAGGCCGAAGACTCTTGCTATGCACTCCAACAGACCGCACTTTTGGTCTCACGTCGGACGGACATAGCGCAGGTCGGATCCTCCACCCCCCGTTGCTCAAATCGCCTTGCCTTCTCCGAGTACAGCGTACTCATGGCTATATCAAAGGCGCGGGTCGGTCTCACCAATCCTGTTCTTGGCATTCAAGCCTGGGTATTTATCTATACCCATTTCCTCACAGCAACAGCGGGTCTTTCCTGGGCACACCAGTACTTCCTGTGACTCCCGTCACAGGTGGACACCGCAAATTACAAATGTAAGGGGTCTTTCCTGGGCACACCAGTACTTCCTGTGACTCGCTCCACAGGTGGACACCCTATGACATCAAGCATCACAAAAAGGGCCTTTCCTGGTCCCACCAGTACTTCCTGTGCCTCATTCACAGGTTGGACCCAAAACATCACATGGCTATTTTCCTGGGCTACCACCCCAGTACTTCCTGCTACTCCTTTTCGCAGGCATAACCCGTAGACGCCGTACACTACACGTTATCACGGAGTCTTCTCCGGTTCGTATGCAACATCACCAATCCAGACTAACCTATCCAGATGGGCTTCTCACAGCATGCCTATTTTGTACTCCATTTCCGGATCTATATGCACAACAAAGGGGATTTCACGAATCACCCAAACGACTCCCAAAAGCAGCCACCTCTTGGTGGGGGAATCAAAAGATATGCCAAAACGGAAGCCTTCACATGGCTAGGAAGAAAAGTCGTTACCCTTGACGATCGCTTCGGTGGCATGGCCTCCAAGCTAGCTTGCAAGACTCGCAAGAGCGTTTCCTCCGCAACGCTGGCTTCGGATCTCTCGTCGGTAAACCGCAGCACCACCAGCAGCAGCCCCCTTTCCTCTTCCTCCTCCTTTCTCTCTCTCTTTCTCTCTCTTGAAGAAAGATGAAGGCCAAAGTAAAATGAGTAATCCTTCTCTGATTTCGGCCTTGAAGGAAAAAGAGGAAGAGGCTTCAGCCCTTGGATCCAGACTGAAGTAATGGACGGCCACGATTCTGCCAAAAACACATATTTTGACCCGACACGGCCTCGAACACGGCCGTGTGCCAGGCCGTATGCCTCAAGCGGTGGTCAACCGACTTATCCAAACCAGTGACACGCCCATGGGACACGCCCGTGTCATGGGCCGTGTCACCAACACGCCTTCCGACACACCCGTGTCTGTGGCCGTGTACCTGGGTGAAAAAATCCCAAATCATCCCGAGACTTCACACGGCCTGTGACACGCCCGTGTCCCAGGCCGTGTGCCCAGACACGGCACAAAGACACGCCCTGTCGAAACCTTCGGCGGGCTGAGTTCGTCGCCTGATTTGACACGCCCTGTGACACGCCCGTGTCACAGGCCGTGTGCAACACTCGACACTCACTTCTCGACACTCGATGATCGTCGAGAACAATCGTAGAGCATGCAACATGGCCTTGGACACGCCCGTGTTCTGGGCCGTGTGCCTCCTCTCGACGAATCGTCGAGAGCAAAAATCGTCGAGACAAAGCCCAATCGTCGACACAACCTCGACACGCCCTGCGACACGCCCGTGTCGCAGGCCGTGTCACCTGACACGCCCTGGGACACGCCCGTGTCCCAGGCCGTGTCACCCAAATTTTCCTGTTTCAGAACTTTGGGCTGTTACAATCCTCCCCTCCTACAAGAAATTTCGTCCTCGAAATTTAAAGACAGGAAAGTAACAGAAACTAGCAAGAAAATGTAACAACATATATCTATATATATATATAAACGTTTATGTTACAATATTCTCGCTCCAAATTACAGAAACAATTCAGGGAACTCTGCTCGCATGGTTTGCTCGCACTCCCATGTCAGCTCTTCACGGCCGCAGTTGTCCCACCGGACTTTTACCATACCGACCGTCTTGTTCCGCAATTGTTTCTCAGCTCGATCTTCGATCTGAATGGGTCTAACTCTCGTTGTTAGCCCATACTCCACCGGCACACGATCATCCGCGATCACTTGAGTTGGATCTTTCACGGCCTTCCGAAGCACCGAGATGTGAAAGACATCATGTAACCCACCCAAGTCCGCCGATAGAGCTAGCCGATAAGCCGCTTCGCCAACTCGCTCAACCACTTCAAAAGGACCCAAATATCTTGGACTCAACTTTTTCAATCGTCGAATCCTGGAGACACCTTTGAATGGCTTGATCTTCAAGTAGACCCAATCGCCAACCGCAAATTCGACGTTCCGGTGCTTGGCGTTGTAGTACTTCGCTTGTCGATCTTGAGCAATCAGCAATCTCTCTCGAATAGTCCGAATGGTTGAGTTTGCTTCATCCACCTCATTTGGTTTAACAACCCGGGCTTCACCCGCTTCTACCCAAGCCAAGGGAGTACGACACTTCCTTCCATATAGGGTTTCATATGGTGTCATTCCAATGCTTGCCTGGTAGCTGTTATTATACGCAAACTCGACCATATAGAGATGATCTTCCCATCTCTTTCCGAAGTCAAGGGCGCACATTCGGAGCATGTCCTCCATTGTTCTGTTGGTACGTTCAGTCTGGCCATCCGTTTGGGGATGAAAGGCCGTACTGAAAGTCAACTTCGTGCCCAACAGTCGGTGAACTAGCCTCCAATCATTTGACGTGAATCGCCCATCTCGATCACTTACGATGCTCCGAGGAATACCGTGAAGCCGCACAATCTGATCAACATATAACTTTGCCAAACTTTCAACCGAATCATCCCGCCTGTTCGGGAGAAAATGTGCTACTTTCGTTAGCCGGTCAACAATCACCCAAATGGAATCATTTCCTCGCTGCGATCTTGGCAACCCATGCACAAAATCCATGGAAATATCATCAAATTTCCACACTGGGATCGGCAGTGAATTCAAATAACCGCCCGGCTTTTGGCATTCCGCCTTCACCATCGCACATGTTTGGCATTTGGCCACATAAAGGGCAACATCTTTCTTAAGCCCTGGCCACCAGAAAAGCTTCTTCATATCGTTGAACATCTTTGTGCTCCCGGGGTGAATGGAATACTTCGTATAATGTGCTTCATACATCAGTTCTTCCCTCAACTTCCCCACATTCGGGACGCACAAACGGCCCTCTTTCCGCACAAGACCATCATTCCAGGTGAATTTGTCCTCTGGCCCTTCATTCACATAGCGTAAGAGATCTTCATCCAACTCCGTGTCCCGTCGAACTTGGTCTGCAAGGTCACATTGCACCTCGATCCAGTTCAAACATGCAGTGGCAGTGGAATTCTTGTCAACACAATAGATCTCCAATGCTTCCAACTCCTGGATAAGCCGTTCATCATGCCTTTGTAACCAATTCGCTCTAGCCGGAACTTGCCGACTCAAGGCATCCGCGACAACATTCCCCTTCCCGGGTGTATAGTGAATCTCGAAAGTGTAATCCCCAAGGAACTCCAACCACCTTCGTTGTCGCATGTTCAACTCTTTCTGCTCTAAAAGATACTTTAGGCTCTTATGATCAGTATAGATCTCTACCTTCACGCCATAAAGGTAGTGTCGCCACAACTTGAGTGCAAAAATCACCGCCGCTAATTCCAAATCATGGACGGGATAATTTCGCTCGTGCACCTTCAATTGGAGGGAGCCATAAGCAATCACCTTTCTGCTCTGTAGAAGAACGCAGCCTAAGCCGCTCCCTGAGGCATCACTATAAATCACAAATCCATCGGTTCCACGTGGCGAAGACAACACTGGCGCCGTGGTCAACCAAACCTTCAGCTCTTCAAAAGCTCGTGCGCACTCTGGCGTCCAAACGAACTTCTGATCCTTTCGCGTCAGTGTGGTTAGCGGCAAAGCGATCCGCGAGAAGTTCTCCACAAATCGTCTATAGTAGCCCGCAAGTCCAAGGAAACTCCTGACCTCGGCCACGGAAGACAATATTGGCCATTCTTGTATGGCTTTTATCTTCGCTGGATCCACTGCAATGCCCGCTCCACTCACCACATGGCCCAAAAATGCCACTGACGATAGCCAAAACTCGCACTTCGAGAACTTGGCATAGAGCTGATTTTGCCTCAACGTGTTCAACACTAACCGCAAATGAATCTCATGCTCAGCTTTGGACTTCGAGTACACCAGGATATCATCAATGAACACAATCACAAACAGATCCAGGTACTCACGAAAAATATGATGCATCAAATCCATAAACACCGAAGGCGCATTGCACAATCCAAAGGGCATGACTGTGAACTCATAGTGCCCATAACGCGTTCCAAATGCGGTTTTGGGAATGTCACCTTCCCGAATTCTTAACTGGTAATAACCAGACTTCAGGTCCAACTTCGAATAGACGGTCGAGCCCACTAGCTGATCGAATAACTCATCAATCCGAGGTATAGGATACTTATTCTTCTCGGTCAGCTTATTCAATTCACGGTAATCGATACACAATCGTAACCCACCATCTTTCTTCTTTACAAAAAGCACAGGCGCGCTCCAAGGTGACATACTTGGGCGGATATAACCTTGCTCTAGCATGTCTTGGAGTTGAACCTTCAATTCAGCCATCTCTTTTGGCGCAACGCGATATGGCGAGCGGGCTACAGGTTTTGCACCTGGCACCAACTCAATTGTGAAGTCAATCTCCCGCTGGGGTGGTAGCCCAGGGAGATCCGAAGGAAACACATCTATAAATTCTTCCACAATCGGAACCTCGCACAAACTGGCCTTAGGCTCAACAGCCTGAATTAGTGCAAAGTAACACTCCGCACCCTTCCGAACAGCTTTGACTACCTGGAGTGCAGACATCAACGTCCCGCCTACTCCTCGCATACCCGCGAACTTGGTCTCCTGTTCGGTATTCTGGCCTAACGTGATTTCTTTGGACTGGCAATCTATCATAGCATGCTGCTCCGCAAGCCAATCCATCCCAAAAATCACGTCGAATTCCGATATTGGCAAAACAAATGCCGATAAACAAAAATCCCGACTTCCTAATTGAACCGCCACATCGCAAGCTTGATCCGCAAGCATCCAACAACCATTCGGCAACACCACTCTGACGCTATCTGCCTTTGGACGACTGGGTATCCCAAGTCGCGTAAGAAACTCACTAGACAGAAAAGAATGCGATGCACCTGTATCAAACAGTGCTCGCGCCAGCGTGTCCCGAATCATTACAAAACCTATGACAACCATGTCACACACACAAACCACAAACATAAGCGTACTAAGCAAAGCATACAAACAATCGCATATGCAAAACTAAACTCATACCTGTGACCACGTCACTCTGCTTGATGGCCTCTTGCAGGCCAAGGTTGTAGACTCGGGGTTGCGCCTGCGAGGCAGAGGAATCCACCACCGCCTTTCCTTTTTCCGCATAAGATGCTCCCGCCTTCTTTTCACTCTTCGGCGGCATCCGACAATCTCGCGCAATATGCCCCATCCTACCATAATTGAAGCAGGTACGAGTGTCTGGCTTGGAAGTTGCCCCTGATGTTGCTCCCGTTGCAACTGATGAAGGAGCTTGTCCACTAGGCTTGCACTTCTTACCCCATCTCTTCTTATAAAATGATTTTCCCGATCGGGGCGCCTTCCACTCCGGTTGCGTCATCACCAACGCTCTCTTCCCTTGCACCCTCTTCATGTCCTTTTCCAACGCGGTCGCAGTGTCAACCAACGCTTGGAAACCTTGGTTCACAGAATTGGACACAAGGAACCTCAGCTCGTCCCTCAGCCCTTCATAGAACCGATTAGTCTTCCTCTGCTCATCAGCAAAAATCGAACCCGCATACCGCCCCAAGCGCGTAAACTCATGCAGGTACGCGTCAACACTGCCATCACCTTGCGTCAACCGTTGGAATTCATTTTCCATGACTATCCGTTGCGCCACAGGAAGGTGCTTTGCTAGGAAGAGCCGAGAGAAATCTTCCATCGACACTTGGGTTAACGGACGACCCGCCAAATGATGCAACTCCATCTCATCCCACCATAAACGCGCTTCTCCTTCAAGCAAGAAGGTGGCTAAGGTAACTTTCTGATGCTCCGCCGTTCCTATCGCCGTCATCACTCGCTTGACGCGCGATAACCAATCCTCAGCCTGTGTCGGGGTTCCCTCTCCCGAGAACGTAGGTGGATGGAAGCTCATAAACCGCGTTAGCTGCTTCTCAGCCGCTCGAGGAACCACATCCATGACAGGTTCAGGCCTTGCCACCACCTGTTCTGTCCTCACAGCCGCTTGCTCCTGCCTAAGGGGCTGGCCTTGAATCATGGTGAATAAGGCCTCCGCAACTAAACGCACATGCTCCGCAGACGGTGGAGGTGTAGGTACCGCGGCTGGTGCCGTACTTTCATCAGAACGCTGGGGCTCAGACGGCCCAGCTCCACTCCGTGTCACCTAAAGGTGGACAAGACACACACATTAGCGGTCTTTTCCAAGCAAACAACACAAAATAGGAACACGCAGGTTCCTCAAACATAGCAAGTTGCATTCCTATCATGGACATTCAGGAGTTCAATCGTAGACTTTGGTGTGCACAAACACGTGCTCGCCACCCCACAAAAGAAGGCGACCACGACGTCGAGAGGGAAAGACCAAGACAACCGATACCAAAAATGTAACAACCCCATCCGTTCATATGATATATTCTAGAAGGTCCGGCCGGGGCCCCACAGGATATACCACAAAACAGTCAGTGAAGGTACAAGATGATACCAGAGTAGCGCATCACACCTATCACAAGCATTCTAGCGGAAGCCTAAACTACTTGAACTCCTCATGAATGTCCAAACATAAAACTCCACATTTTATATATATAGGAATGTCTTACAATATGAACAAGCGTTGGCCTTATGGCCTTACATAGCTTTCACACAGTGGCCTAAACGGATTGGCGCGCAGGCCGGCCACAATAAAAGAAAACACACAAAAGAACACACTTAGCCTTCGAGGGCTAACAGCAGCAGCAGCAGCACCAGCAGGAACATCAACCTCTATGCATCCCGCTCGGCTCTCCAGCACCTGTGCAAGGACAATCCACCCACCGGTGGCAAACAAAAGCAACGGTCAGCGTTCAGCTGACCAAATTATAACGACCCTACCCCTTCTCTCGGGGCAGCGGTATTTTTCCCTGCAGGCATAGCATATCACAAGTATGGCAAGCTATATCATCAAAAGGTGCTTTCACGCACACAAGCCATCACAACCGTTCGCCACCCGGCCTAACGGTCCGTGCACTCAGGGCACATTCTTGGTGTTATGGCAACCTCTTGCCCACCACCGTATCAGGGTTATCACCCAACGGTAAATCTCTTGAGCATTTACTCCATGGCGTGCAACCGGAGTTAGTCCTCGGACACCGGGATGGCCCGTAGCCCCCCGTTGTGTCATGGCGCGCAGGCCGAAGACTCTTGCTATGCGCTCCAACAGACCGCACTTTTGGTCTCACGTCGGACGGACATAGCGCAGGTCGGATCCTCCACCCCCCGTTGCTCAAATCGCCTTGCCTTCTCCGAGTACAGCGTACTCATGGCTATATCAAAGGCGCGGGTCGGTCTCACCAATCTTGTTCTTGGCATTCAAGCCTGGGTATTTATCTATACCCATTTCCTCACAGCAACAGCGGGTCTTTCCTGGGCACACCAGTACTTCCTGTGACTCCCGTCACAGGTGGACACCGCAAATTACAAATGTCAGGGGTCTTTCCTGGGCACACCAGTACTTCCTGTGACTCGCTCCACAGGTGGACACCCTATGACATCAAGCATCACAAAAAGGGTCTTTCCTGGTCCCACCAGTACTTCCTGTGCCTCATTCACAGGTTGGACCCAAAACATCACATGGCTATTTTCCTGGGCTACCACCCCAGTACTTCCTGCTACTCCTTTTCGCAGGCATAACCCGTAGACGCCGTACACTACACGTTATCACGGAGTCTTCTCCGGTTCGTATGCAACATCACCAATCCAGAGTAACCTGTCCAGATGGGCTTCTCACAGCATGCCTATTCCGTACTCCATTTCCGGATCTATATGCACAACAAAGGGGATTTCACGAATCACCCAAACGACTCCCAAAAGCAGCCACCTCTTGGTGGGGGAATCAAAAGATATGCCAAAACGGAAGCCTTCACATGGCTAGGAAGAAAAGTCGTTACCCTTGACGATCGCTTCGGTGGCATGGCCTCCAAGCTAGCTTGCAAGACTCGCAAGATCGTTTCCTCCGCAACGCTGGCTTCGGATCTCTCGTCGGTAAACCGCAGCACCACCAGCAGCAGCCCCCTTTCCTCTTCCTCCTCCTTTCTCTCTCTCTTTCTCTCTCTTGAAGAAAGATGAAGGCCAAAGTAAAATGAGTAATCCTTCTCTGATTTCGGCCTTGAAGGAAAAAGAGGAAGAGGCTTCAGCCCTTGGATCCAGACTGAAGTAATGGACGGCCATGATTCTGCCAAAAACACATATTTTGACCCGACACGGCCTCGAACACGGCCGTGTGCCAGGCCGTGTGCCTCAAGCGGTGGTCAACCGACTTATCCAAACCAGTGACACACCCATGGGACACGCCCGTGTCATGGGCCGTGTCACCAACACGCCTTCCGACACACCCGTGTCTGTGGCCGTGTACCTGGGTGAAAAAATCCCAAATCATCCCGAGACTTCACACGGCCTGTGACACGCCCGTGTCCCAGGCCGTGTGCCCAGACACGGCACAAAGACACGCCCTGTCGAAACCTTCGGCGGGTTGAGTTCGTCGCCTGATTTGACACGCCCTGTGACACGCCCGTGTCACAGGCCGTGTGCAACACTCGACACTCACTTCTCGACACTCGACGATCGTCGAGAACAATCGTCGAGCATGCGACACGGCCTTGGACACACCCGTGTCCTGGGCCGTGTGCCTCCTCTCAACGAATCGTCGAGAGCAAAAATCGTCGAGACAAAGCCCAATCGTCGACACAACCTCGACACGCCCTGCGACACGCCCGTGTCGCAGGCCGTGTCACCTAACACGCCCTGGGACACGCCCGTGTCCCAGGCCGTGTCACCCAAATTTTCCTGTTTCAGAACTTTGGGCTGTTACATCCCAAGCCAGGCAATACTAATGATACTCCTTACTACATCTTGAAAGGAATTACTCCATACTGTAGCATGGAAAGCTGGATGTGGTTATCTAAAAATGAATAGAAAGCCAGGAAGAAGAGCAGGAGGTACTCACCTCCTCCTCAGAAGTTCAGAAGGGGTCCTCCTCCTCCTCCTCCTGCTAGTGCTTCAGGAGCTGCTCCTCAAGCTTCTGATGCATCTTCCAAGCCCTCCTCTTTCTCTAGAACATATCAAAGGCAGAATAGATCTTCCAGATATCATTCCCAAGGAATCAGTCAGCAGCATAGAAATCAAAGTTCTACAGAGAAAATAAAGGAAGTTATTTATCAGAACCCCTCCTTCTCTCCTCCTCAACAACAGGTTCTTCCCAAGCTTTAGAAGACAGCTGCTTATCAGTCCAGAAGACATGATGAATCTCATAAGCCCAAAGGAAAGTATAGTGAGGCTGCTCCTCCAAGATCTCTCTATTCTCAAAGTGATGAACAGCACAACACAACAAGCTTTCAGGCTCAATCCACTCAGTTCAAAGCAGTTACAATGTTGCCTCCTCAAGATGATCAGTCACCTATTGAACAGGAAGTTGATCCTAACTTTAGGATGGTCAGGCTTCAAGAACTGATTGGTCTCTCTCAAATAAGAAAAGTTGTAGCAGAAGGAGAAGATCCATCTAGGTTTTCCACCATGTCATCCTACAGAGAAAAAGAGCTGGACAAACTCCAAGTTAGCAAGAAAGTCTTTAATCCAGCTGAATATATGGCATTGCATCCAGAAGCAATTGTGGCCAGGACTAGTGCTCAGACAACTATTGGTGGACAAGACCTGATGACTTCTAAGGAGAATATACCAGATCCACTCAGAAAGATAATCTTTTCTAAACCCTCCTCTGGTCCTTCATCTGATAAACTATAGTTTGTATTTTTTTAATGCTTAACTGATTATGTACAATGCATTGCTATAACATATCTGCTGATGTTATTTCATCCCTACAGATATTTATGGTCTTTGTATTTTTATTTCTTTTCAGATTTGTTTTTGAGTGACCTCACACAAATAGGGGAGATTGTTGGAACCCTTGTTTGGATTTGTGCTAGGTTCACTCTTAGGATGTCTTGACCCCCATGTATAGCCTGGGTCCTTGTCTAGTCTTAGTTAGATCCTTTTAGGTCAGGTTTGTGCAGACCAGCATTGCAGTGGACTCAGACTTAGATTTAGAAAGATTCTGTGGATTATCTATATCAGTTCGACAATAGTCGAACTCAGCTCAACGATCATCGATCTCCCATCGACAATCTCAGAGTCCTCTACTCTGAACTGAGCTCGACGATTTACGAGCTTAGGTCGACGATCTCGTGCTTCTCAGCAGTTATCTCAGATCTACAATAGTTGTTCTCAGGTCGACGATCTCTGAACTAAGCTCTACGATTTTATGCTGCCTTCAGTTATCAATTTTTCTCAGATCGGTCAGAAGTGTTTATTTTGGTTATGATAAATTATTTTAAGGCAAATATATTCTGATGATTAGTGCTGATATTCTCAAGGCTGATAGCTGTATTTCATGAAGCATTAATTATGGTATTCACAAAATATTTTGTAAAGACAGTTATGGAGGTGCATTTATGATTGTCAGTAATTCTAGCCGTTTGGGCTCCTAAATTATTGCAGAGAATTATGTATTGTCTCGGGAATTCAAATTTATGTCGTTGGTTAGTCTAATTAAAGAGATAACTCAAAAAGAAAGAGACATACAACAATCAGTCAGACAGTCAGTCAGAAAACAATCTTTTTTGCTCTCAAGGTCTCTTGCATTGCTAAAACAAGGAAGAAGAAGAACTTGTTCAACATACAATTCTCTCTAGTATTCTTCTTTCCTCAGGCTTCAAAAATCTACAAAGAGCTCAAATCAACATCAATCT
The DNA here is from genome assembly GCA_039583875.1 of Platanthera guangdongensis. Taxonomy (NCBI): domain Eukaryota; kingdom Viridiplantae; phylum Streptophyta; class Magnoliopsida; order Asparagales; family Orchidaceae; genus Platanthera; species Platanthera guangdongensis. The sequence continues at coordinate 183,469,130 of CM077147.1, read as the reverse complement.
GAAGACCTACACCCTGAACAAAGCTTCCATCTTCCTGAATTTACTCAATATCTCAGTGGGAGCTTTGGCATCATCAAATCCACATAGTCTTCTCATTGTGTTTGAGAAAGAGAAGATTGTCATCTATTTTTCTTTAACCTCTCTTGTATAGGGTTATTACACCCTTCAAAAGTGAACTCCTTGGTGATAGGGCACCTGATCAAAAACCTATTGGTTTTTAGGCACCTGATCAAAAGCCTGAAGGGTTTCTAGATCTACCTAAAGCAGATCTTGTGGTGATAGGTAACCTGATCAAAAACCTACGTGGATTCCTACCAGGGTGGTAGAAGAGTGGATGTACCCAGATTTGGGGAACCACTATAAAATTTCTTGTGTCGTCTGGTTGCCTTGTGTTTTCTTTTTGTATTGTGTTGTGATAGTTTAATGTGTTTTTCCCTCTTTCATATAAGTATCAATATTTTAATTCCGCAATAAATCTAAACAAATTTTTAACACTCTATTCACCCCCCCCCCCCCCCTCTAGAGTAAATTCTATCTATCCCTCACTTTCACCTTACCCCCACAGGCGAACCTTCGGACCTGACAGCTAATGAGAGCCTGTGCAGCGGGTCTACCTGGGGCTGAGCCAGGCTCGGGGTTGTGCAAAAGTGTCCAAGAACCAAGAAACAACAACCAAAAACCAATCCTCTCCCCTATAGGTGAGCCTTCGAACCTGCCAGCTAATGAGAGCCTACGCAGCGGGTCTACCTGGGGCCGAGCAGTGCTCGGGGTCTCCTCTCCCGACATCCTCCAACCACCCAGTGAGCCTACAGCTCTGCCAGCTAGGTGTGAGCCGTGTCAGCGGGTCTGCTCGGTGTCTTTTCATCCATCTGCTTTACTCTCATGCCATAGAAGAAACCACCAGAAAATGTCCTTGAAAATAGTCACCTCTAATAGGACAAAGTCAGTGCTCGCAGTTGTGCAATAATCAAAGTGCATTGAAAATTTCCACTTGCACGATTCTTCAACTAGTTGACATGAAGGCAATGTAGCCATTGATAGTAAAATGGGACAGGTTGTATCCTGCAACATATTGTGAAAGGTTATCGTCAAAATATTTAACAACTTTTTCAAACTATTTGGGGTCTTCTCCATAAAATTTGCAAAATATAACTAATCTTAATGGATGATCATCTTCTAGCACAGCTCAAACCTTCATAAATATGCACACAAAATGCATTAATATATACAGGCATACACTTGCCCAACCTGCTATAGTTCTGAAAACAAAATCCTCCCAAGTCTGGAAATATCTTGAATGAAAATGAAACACTTAGGCATAAGAAGAAAAGTCTGAGTACAAAGCAAAAAAACCCAAAAAATGATTAAAGTTATGATATTTGCTCATGCTATGTAATGACAAAAAGACTAGCATGGAACATTTACAATGTGTCGCTGATAAATCAAATTTCAAGATATAAACACAAGGGAAAAGGTATAAGAATTAAATGCATTGTAATGAACCACATTTTACTGTATGTAAAGGAGTAATGCTTTTACTTGGGTGAGAATGTTCAAAACTAATATAATGAGGTCTTTAGAATGTAAAAAATTGAACTAACAAATATTTCACGGCTAACTCTTTTGCTGCTTCATATATGCAGAAGGCCTCTGATAGACATTCCAAAAGGCATCTACAACATTCACGTTGGAGATATGAGATCTCAAATTGATCAGCTAACATAATTAATAAAATTAATAAAGAATCCCGCTTATCCTATTCAAGATCAAGTTCCCCACTATACATGAAGTGAAGCATAGCTGTAGAAGCTTCTGGAGACACATCACTAAACGTGGCATTTGATGATTTGCTCTCAATCATTCCATCTTTGCAAATGGAGCACTCCATATACTATGAATCAGTTTGTGTGGCCGCGCAATAAGACCATGTCCTTTAACATAAATGTTTAAGTCACTATGCTCATCAGTTGCCAGAAATTGCTTAAGCTTGCCTATCACTGCAGGCATTTCATGTGGAAAGATGCCCCACTGTTGAACTTCAAAACTACTACTCAATATTTCAACTTTCTTTCAGGAGCCTAACAAATTTTTGTTTGTCTTAAAATGGTTAGAAATTTCATTGCACTCTTTAATCAATGACAAAACATTAAACCGCAGACCCAAATCCCTCGGGGAATCAGGTTGAGACTCCACAACCTGAATAAGAATAGAAGAAAAAGAAATTGCTCCCATGGAAATGCACTATTTCCAACAAAGCAATATTGATAAACTAAACTTAAAATGCTGTCCATTTTATTCACCTGGGTCTGACCGCTGTAAATATATTCCAAAAATGCAAGTAGTACCTCGTATGCGGTTGAAGGAAGGTGAATGATATTCTCACTTGAAGAACTAGAAGAGAAATCACCATATGCATTCAAAATGACTTTATATGCAGGAACGACCTTTCTTTCAACACCAACAAGAAACATTACATCAGAAAAATCCCAGCTCTCCAAAATATTTGAAACTCGCCACTTAGCATGGTCATCATTATCAATGTCAAATATCTCACTACCCATATCACTCTCCTCTTGGTAGTCTTTGTAGTCAATTTGGCTCCATAAACTAGTGTGATGTTGAGTCAAGGGTAATATAATGATATTCCTATATCCTACATGCTTGTCCCAACTGCTTAATCCAACGTATCGAACACTATAGTTTGGCTTTGAATCAAGCCACTGAACAACAATGTTCTGGAATGGATATCTCCCTTTGCCAATACTGATCTGTCCATCATATATACCGATCCAGTATCTCTGAAATGATGAAGAGCAGCACAGCCCAACTCCATCCGCATCGACAACCGTCTTGCCATTTACTTCAATTTTCAATCTATGATTACGATGACTACCCAATATGACAGTGTAATTGGGGCTATTATCCATTTTGTAATGGTAATGGTGGCTTCCAACTTGCTCCCTAAATACCAAGGAGACATCATTCTGTGCAAAAGCTTCAAATGCAACGCATCCACACACTGCCTCCTTGAATCTTAAATCCTCATTCCATGTACATTTAAACGGTGCAACGGTAAGAAATCTCTTCTTTTTCTCACTCATCGCCCTTCAGTGGGAAATTAGGCCAAAATGAAGATTTTGATCTTTCCCACCTCACAAGAACTTCAAAATTGTGGTTTTCCAAACATATCATAAATCGAATCCAAATAATTGGTCAAAGATGATAGCGAAGAAGTGCAACAAACTGAATTAAAATTTAAGAGTTTTAATTCATCTGCTAATATAAATGCTAAACTCCAATTTATCTAAATTAGTTTATTCTTAGAAACACATCTTAATAATTACTAAACGCATTACAAGGATTAGGCATTCATTTGACAACATAAATATCATTTCCACACATTCTCATGGACATTTCCCCATTTCCACTCTTCTTGTCAAAAACTAGTTATAAACATGGATTAACTCCATAGCTCTACCGCCAAAATGACGAAATAAAATGGATATGAGTTCTTTAAGGGAGAAGCTACCGTACTATGTAAAAAAAATAAATTATCCATCAATATGAAGAGAAGTGTCATGAGATGAAGCCCATCCAAAACGAAATATTAAAAAACTTTCAACAATAGTGTTTTTCTGTTATTTTCCTCACTGTGTTTTTCCACAGAGCAATTGCCAACATTTCTCATCATGGCAATGTATCCTTGCCCATATTTAAACATAATCATCCTTCAACAAAATCCCTAAAAGTATAACTTTAACCGAATATTAACAACGTACATCTGCACGCTAAACTTAGTTTCAAGACGGTTCATGGTTTGAGAAATATTCATCAAATACAAAAGATCCCGAGTTAAGGCGCGACATGATTAGATGAACCGATCATTTCCTCAAACAGGTGCAAATCCTACTCCAAAGGCTATGGGATTCCAACAACAACTATAAGATGGGACGACTTCAAGTATGAGGACCTTATACACGAAATATCAGCGCATGACCCTGGTCTTCACTTGGTTCCTCTTCCATAGCAATGACGTTCGCCTGAGTTCTTCTGTGCTGGTCACTCTCCACGCTCACCGCACCAAAAGTGTTGAAGACAAAATTTAACCTCTGTGGAGTTCGGGGTCCCAAAAGAGGGATGATCGCGCACCTACTACCCTCAAGCGAACGATCTAGGCACAAGACTAGGAACACAAGGGATAGACCCAAGGTCTCATCATGGAGGTCCCACCGTATACCCGGAAGACTAACAAACTCTTCCCCTCCCAATCCAAAGACTACTAAGACACCTTCGGAGGGCACTCTTGGCCGACCAGGACATCTAAGGAGGATTTCAAGACCAACTCTCTCCTATCCAAATATGTCTCCTTGGGTCAATGCAGAATGCTCCTCACCCGCCCTACCAATTGCGCAATCTCGTCGAGCAATTCTTATGACGCAGCTCCAATTTGGCCGACAACAACGTAACTTCATTTCTCTGAAAGGCTATCAAATACTCGAGGTCTTCCCTGTAACTTTATCTCGAGGTCCCCACGGGGCGAGCGGTTCACGAGAACACTGCTCGCCTAAGCCAAAAAGATAAACAACGTACATACGGCAGCACATGCATTTTAAATTACAGGAATATAAATTTCATACATCAGCACACAGGCCGGCAACATAAGCAAAATATGCCTTCGAGGGCCGCCACAAACTTGGGCTTAAGCCCGCTATTACCCGCTTAGTACTGCACCTCTTGTACGTCGACGTCTTGACAAGTAACGGCAAGCTAAACATTGGTGGACTATAAGCAGACCAATTACATTGCTCTCACCCCTTTTTCGGGGCTATCGTGCTTATTCCCTGCAAATAAATAATATACAACTTCCTCGGAGTCTTCTCCGAGAACCCCAGAACATCACCAATCCGGCTCACACGTCCGTATGGGCTTCACACAGCATGCCTAAATCCGTACTCATGCTTCTGGATACTAAATGCAATTAACTGTGGGGATGTACACATCGACCCGTCGGAGAACTGCCTTCCCCCACCCATTAGTGGAGAGGGGCTTCCATGCAAATATGTTAATTGAGGGCTTCACCTGTCCAAGAAGAAACTTCGTTACCCTTGAAGCGTCTTTTGGGGCATGGCTCGATCACGAACGATCTTCGCAGCGGCTGTCCACACATGGATCCGAGCTTCGAAGGAGATGTTATTCTTCTGACATCATCGGTTGGCCTCTCTCGAAGTGTCCAAGCCTAAACCCCACCCCTCTTGGTCGGCCAAGAGAAGAGGAGGAAGGTCGGCCTTGAACCTAGCCGACGATGGTCTAGACAAAGAGAGGGGGAGGATTGGGCTTTCCTCTTTCCGACCATGGCCGGTACAGAGCAGAGAAGCTCTTCTTCCCCTTGTCAACGGCGGCGGGCGGGAGAAAGAGAGTTGGGGAGAGGGGGCTTGGGATTGGGCTACAGGCGGCGCTGGGGAAGGAGAGGCCGGCCGGCCTTGCTCCATGCGGCCGATTAGATCTCTAGGAGGCTAATTTAAGCTCCATGCGGCTGGCTCTTTCCTCCTTTTTGTCGATCGGGAGAGTGAGGAGATATCGAGAAAATGGTGGGGTGGAGAAAATGTGGCCCGCCTCCTTAGGGTTAGCCCTATCTTTATGTATATATAAAAATGTATGTCTCTTATCCCCTTAAATATAATAAGTATAAAGCCTTTATATATAAATTCTCCACAAGCACGTACGAGTGCTCGCACATCCTCGAACGGGGCCGCACCAAATCATCGCTCATAGCTCGCCCCGAGCCCGCTATCTGGGGAGGATCCCACTCGGCCGGATACGGGATTATACACAACAATTATGTCTCAATAAATATGGCTCAAAAATTATGACTCTATAAATATGACTCAATAAATATGGCATAATAAATATAGCCCAATAAATATAGAACAATAAATATAGCCTTATTTTTTGAACCGGTTGTCCATTTTCAGCCTCGAAAAGCCTATTAAAAGTGCTCGGATAAATCTGTCATTTAGCAAACAGATTTTCCAGTCCGGGCTCATTTAATGCTATATAAATATGGCGCAATTAATATGACAAATAAATATGGCTCAGTAAATATGACTTAATAAATATGGCCAAGGAAATATGGCGCAATAAAAATGATTCAATAAATATGACCATAATTTTTGTTCTGGTTGTCCGTTTTCAGCCCGAAAAAACTCATTGAAAAGACATCTGAATGATTTATTAATTGGGGAACAGGTTTACCTACTCGGCCTCATTCAACACTTAATAAATATATTATAATAAATGTTTCAAAATAAAAATGACGCAACAAATATTTCTCAATAAAATTGGCGTAATAAATATGGCTCAATAAAAATGTCTTATTAAATATCTCTAATGAAATTATTTCAAGAAATATGGTTCAATAATTATGTCTCAATAAAGATGACTCATGAAATAAGGCTCAGTCATAATGGCTCAATAAATATGGCACAACAAATATTGCCAAATAAATAAAGCCATAATTTTTGATCTCGTTGTCCATATTCATCCCGAAAAAGAAATTTCAAAAAAGCTCTGATAAATCTATCTTTGACAAACACGTTTACCCATTCGGCCACATTTAACACTATATAAATATGGCGTAATTGTTGGAACCAGCTTTCTGATCCCTCCTAAAGTTCGAAACAGGATGCAGCCCACACGTACTCTCCCTGCGCTACCCTCCTGACGAGAGTCAGTGACCTGAAAACAGACCGAGGGGGCCCAGCTTGGAGGTCCCACCTCTTACCCGGAAGAACTGAAAGTCTTCCCCTCCCTAGCCAATGCTGAGCTAGGTGCCTGTGAGGAAGATAGTGGAAAGGTTCAACAACCTTTTCTCAGGCACCTTATCGGTCTATTTATAGGCCTCTGAATCTGCTCTGCAAATATCACTTCTAAATCATCCTAAAAAGACCAAAACACACTGAGCTGGGTCTGCCAACAGCCAAACTCCACTATTCTGGAGAGATATATACAGACCTCCAGGGGTAAAAATGTAAAATTACCTGGGGCATAAAGGTAAAAACCCCCCTTGGGGGTAAAAAGGTAAAGACACCTCTCTTCACATGTGGCGAGTGGGGAAAGATCCATCCGGCCTAGAGAGGTCTCGCCTGGTGGGCCATCTCGCCCCACCAGGAGGTCTCGCCTATAGAGGTCTCGCCTAAATCCGTGGGTTGTCCATACCTCTCGCCTCTTGCGGGTGGGCCTCCTCCCATCACGCCAGTCCTCCTTCCTTGCTTGCTGGGTCACCTCTCGCGAGCCCAAGGTTGTACACAATCCCCACTCTTTTCGAGGTTGCCCTAACCTCAAAAAGATAGTCCAATTGTGGCTCACGATGCTAGGATTCCTTTATGAGAATCTTTGGTGGGTCCCCCCCCCCCCCTACGGGGCCTATAAATATGAGACCCCAGCCTTTATTTGGGACCCTTTAGCCTTCGTTTCCTCCTTCGGAATGTCTCACAGTCAAAGTTTCTGCGAGCGCCTCGCGATTGTGCGAAGGCGAAACAAAGCCAACACGGACGCCCTTTTCCCGGATCTGGGGAGCACTCCCCCTTAGCCTCTCCGCCCTCTCGCCTAAAAAGGACGAAAGCCGCCTGCCCCCCTCTCTCGGCGGGCGCAACCACCTATGCCCCTTCAACCGACAACCCATTCGCCTCCTCCGGAGAGAAGCAGGTAATCACATTACTCTTTCCCTTCTCTGGTCTCGCCTGGTGACTACGCTTTTTTAGGGAAGCTTTGTTGATTCGCCTGTGCCTGCCAATCCTCCCGATAGTATAAACCAAGTTCCTCAGCGCTCTGACTCGCCCAAGGCGGCCTCCCCACCCCCTCGCGGAGAGAAAACCTCTCGCGAGTGGTGGGGAACCCTCGCATCCCCAGTAAGATCTCTTCGCTTCTCGCCTTTCTATTAATTCGCCTTCTTTTATCCGACTCGCGCGGGCGCATCCTTGCTTGTGATCTCTTGCTTTTTCCGCAGGCGTCCAATTTGATTCCGATACTGAAGAAGCTCCCGCGTCTCCCCCCCCCCCCTCTCGCCTCTTCCTCATCCTGGCGAGATCGAGGACTACTTGGGTGATCCCATGGACCCCTTGGAATTGAAGCGGAGGACGGACAGGATGTTTCGTAAATATACGCACATAATCCGCGAGATGGAGCTGGAGAAGCAAGCCTCCGACCGGCGCATGGAGTGGATAGAAGCAGATTATCACCGCCTTTCCGCCAGGATGGAAGCGGATGGGGTGCTAGACGGGACCGACCCCCAAGCCATCTTAAATGAGACGGACGAACATCTTCGTCTCGCGTGCCGCGGCGTGATCGCTGCTCGCGCCTTTCACCTTCCCGGCCGCCCTCCAAGCGCGGGAGGTAAAGATGGCCGCTTGCAGTGGGTATGGAACTAAACTGTCGCAGTCTCGTCTCGCCTTCTCCGGATCTTGTCTGTCAATTCTGCTGTTTGATTACTGATGTGTTGTATAAACTTATTTGGGCGAGATGTTCCCCTCTGCGGGACGATCTATTTTAAACTTTTGGCAACGCATTGGTCATATCACGCCGTCTTTTCATTATTGTCATGATTAGCTATTATTCTATTAGTCCTGTAATGATGGCTTGCCTCGAAAAGAATGTTGCGGCGCCCCCGCCCCTTGAGTTCTAGAGAGAGAGTGAGATAGGGAGAGACTGAGATAGGGAGAGAGAGAGAGGGAAAAAACGAAACGTCGGGGTGTCCTCTCATTTCCCGCCGCCTGACTTTCCCGCCTATTCCCCTCTTTCCCCTATCCCTTATAAATATCTCCAACCCCGGCCCCTCTGCTTTATTATTCTAAGCCGTTTCTTTGATCGCGGTTCCCGTCTCCCCTTCGCCATCTCGCGTCTCTCTCTGAACCGTCCTCTCCCTCTTTTGTCGCTTTCTCGCCAGTCATGGGAAAGAAAAAGATGGAAGAGGGCGAGGGGCACAGCCGTTGCGGAAAGCGCTTCATGGACCACGACTTCCCTCTCGGCAGGTTGCTAGAGGAAGACCACGCTCGTTTCGCCAGCGAGTATCTCTCCGACGGCTATCTGTCTCGCCCGCCCAAAGCTAGCAAATGCATCAACACCTTCTACCCCAATGAGCTGGCCTTCCCCGTCTGGCACTTCGAGGCAAGGCTGTGGCTTCCCCTCTGGCCGGAGGTCAAGCTAGTGCTGAAGTACTTTGGGGTTGTCCCGGCCCAATTCAACCCCAACGCCATCTCCATGCTGATCGCTTTCGCCTGTTACCTGCGGCGAGAGCGTATTGAGTTTAGTTTAACTGCCTTCCGCAAGCTGTTTGTCTACCACGCCAAGGACAACGGCATCTCTTATTTCACAGGCCAAGGCTGGAAAGTGTGCGAGACGCCGAACAAGAACCACCACTGGCTGACGCGGTTCGTCTTCATCCGCGGGGATCTGGGAGGTATCCCTCTCGCCCCCGTATCTCCTGCCGAATGCTATTATGACACCCCCAAGGTGGGGGGTGCTGAGAAAGACCTCTGCGACTTCTTCGCAGGGAAGAATTTCGAAGTCCAATACCTTCGGCGAGACCTCGACTCGCTCCCGCCGTCTTCCCCGGCGAAGGTACGCTTCTATTTCCCTCTTTATCCTTGTAAATTCTTACTCCCCGCTGACTGTCATCATATCTAGGAGAGAGGACCGTCCCCGTCCATCCCCCCTACCAAAGTAATCGAGCTCTCGCTTTGGCGAGTATGGCGGCGGAGGCTGCGAAAGACACGCTGACACCTGCCCCCAAGAAGAGGCCCGCGGGCGAGGGTACTTCTCGCCTCAGCCCCAAGAAGAAGAAAAAGTCAGTGTCCTTCAAAAAGGAAAAATCTGCTAAGGAAAGAGAAGAGCCAACGGGGTCCCTGTCCCCCATCACTCTATCATCTCCCTCGCCTCCGCGACGACCCGTCTCGCCCACCCGCGAGACGGTTTCTTCAGAGCCAGCTGCCCCCAGCCATGTTCAGCCCTCTCAGCTCCCTCCTGGCAGGACTGGTTCGTCCAGCCGCCCGACTCCCGCCTCACACCCTAATTATAACATGGGGCCTGTGACGGATGATGACGCCGGCGAGGCGGTTCTAATATGGGACCAAGACACCAACCACGTGTCGGTGTCTACCCTTCTCCCTTCCTGGAAGGAGCAGGACCCCCCCACCAGTCATGCCTTCTCCTTAGGGTTTGGGCTATATGGCGGTCTTGGCTCCGAGCCTGCAGATAACGAGGCATCGCGGGATCTCATTCTAAAAAGTGCCCACTCTCAGTTTCGCTCCCTGGAGCTCGCGCACCGAGTCTCGCGCCGCCTCGTTTTCAACAACATGAAATGGAAGGAGGCGGAGGCCGGTCTCGCCGCGGAGCGGGAAAAGTCCCTTGACCTGGAGAAGCGGTTGCTTGTTGCAGACAACCTCCTCGCGCAGAGCCAGGGTGGCGTGGTAAGTTTCCTTACCGTTGCTTTGCTAGTCTCTCTTGCCTCTCATAGTCCCTCACTTGCTCTCTTACTGCAGGATGCCGAGACGGCCAACAGAATGCGCTCGTGTATTGAGGAGCTGGAGGGGGAGAACAAGAAGTTGAAAGCCGAAAATCTCCGCCTCCGGAACAGCGCAACACCCCCCTTGGATCAATTTCCCGTTCCTTCCCGCTATTCAGTAGACGAGGTGGACGCCATCTGCCGGGACTCAAATATCAAGACGGCGGAGGTTGTCCTTAAGATGATGAAGGAGCTGGGAGTGGTGCGCGAGGATGCAGAGACGGTAACCGTCCGCGACCTGGTCCCCCGCTTGTACGGCGAGACGGATGGCAGCTCTTCCTCTGACAGCGAGTAGCGTACCATCCACTACAGTGGCCTCTCTTCCCCACCTTCTGTTGTCTAGTACTTGTGGTTCTGGTAGACACTTCCTTAAAAAAGGAGAGCGAGGTGTTCCTGCTTTATGGATATTTGGTTAAAACTTTTTACACACTAATTGTCGCTTCCCTCTTTGGGCGTCTTGTGTAATAGTTAGTCAGAAACGCGAGACAACTTTTTAGGTGCTATTTAATTGTCGCTTTGATCTTCTGCCCTCTCGCTTAGTAGCTAGCCAAAAGCGCGAGACTATTTTTTGGATGTTGTTTAATCGCTGCTTTTATCGCCTGCCATCTCGCTTAATAGCTAGCGCGAGGCAATTTTTATCTCTCTTCGCCCCTACTACGCGCGAGATCCGCCCACTGTTAGCGCTCGTCTCGCCGCAAGATTGTCTTGTGCCAAAATCCCTGGAGACCAGCCGTCTCGCTCGGCTGGTTCCGCTTTCTACGGCTCACTTGTGCCTGGAATAAGGAAAGTCCTCCCGCCATGCGTGAGACCGCCCATTGCGAGTGCCGGCCAGGGACCTCCTTCCCTGGCCCGATTCCTGGCTCCTCTCTGTTTTAGGGACTTTCTATCAACCTTCTGATGAACATGGGTCTTACCCCACGCGAATTCTTACCCTTAAACTTGCCCCCTCAAGTGAGTCTACAGCCCTGCCAGCTAGATGGGAGCCTGGTCAGCGGGTCTGCTCGGGGTCTCCTCTCCTCAACACCTCCAACCACCGAGTGAGCCTACAGCCCTGCCAGCTTGATGGGAGCGTGGTCAGTGGGTCTGCTCGGGGTCTCCTCTCCAAAACTCCTCCAACCACCGAGTGAGCCTACAGCCCGGCCAGCTTGATGGGATCCTGGTCAGCGGGTCTGCTCGGGGTCTCCTCTCCAAAACTCCTCCAACCACCGAGTGAGCCTATAGCCCTGCCAGCTAGATGGGAGCCTAGTCAGCGGGTCTCCTCTCCGCAACACTTCCAACCACCGAGTGAGCCTACAACCCTGCCAGCTAGATGGGAGCCTGGTCAGCGGGTATGCTCGGGGTCTCCTCTCCTCAACACTTCCAACCACCGAGTGAGCCTACAGCTCTGCCAGCTAGATGGGATCCTGGTCAGCGGGTCTGCTCGCGGTCTCCTCTCCTCAACACCTCCAACCACCGAGTGAGCCTATAGCCCTGCCAGCTAGATGGGAGCCTGGTCAGTGGGTCTGCTCGGGGTCTCCTCTCCAAAACTCTTTCAACCACCGAGTGAGACTACATCCCTGTCAGCTAGATGGGAGCCTGGTCAGCGGGTCTGCTCGGGGTCTCCTCTCCGCAACACCTCCAACCACCGCGTGAGCCTATAGCCCTGCCAGCTAGATGGGAGCCTGGTCAACGGGTCTGCTCGGGGTCTCCTCTCCTCAACACCTCCAACCACCGAGTGAGCCTACAGCCCTGCCAGCTAGATGGGAGCCTGGTCAGCGGGTCTGCTCGGGGTCTCCTCTCCAAAACTCCTCCAACCACCGAGTGAGCCTACAGCCCTGCCAGCTAGATGGGAGCCTGGTCAGCGGGTCTGCTCGGGGTCTCCTCTCCGCAACACCTCCAACCACCAAGTGAGCCTACAGCCCTGCCAGCTAAATGGGAGCCTGGTCAGCGGGTCTGCTCGGGGTCTCCTCTCCTCAACACCTCCAACCACCGAGTGAGCCTACAGCCCTGCGAGCTAGATGGGAGCCTGGTCAGCGGGTCTGCTCGGGGTCTCCTCTCCTCAACACCTCCAACCACCGAGTGAGCCTACAGCCCTGCCAGCTTGATGGGAGCCTGGTCAGCGGGTCTGCTCGGGTTCGCGCCCCTGGTGCCTTAAAAAGGTCACCCACACTTTCATCGCCTCAAAAGAGCACATCAGAATGATAAGCATTGTACACTAATAATAAAAAGGAGAGGTGCAATGGACAGAGTGCTACGGGTAAAATCTTTTTAAATCATCACCACTTCGGGCTCGCTCGAGGGATACCCCGTCCACATCCTGGAGGTGGTACCCTCCTGACTTTAAGACTTCTTTTACTACAAAAGGACCCTCCCAATTGGGGTTGAGCTTCCCCACGGAGGCCCCTCTACCTGCTGCATCTACCTTTTTCAGGACCAAATCTCCTTTCTCAAACTGCCTGATCCTTATATGCTTGTCGAAGTACCTTGCCATCCGGCGCTTGACCTCCTCCTGCTGGACCATGGCCAAATCCCGGAGCTCCTCCACGAGATCCAATGAGAGTCTTTGTTCTTCTTCGTTCTCTGCTCTCCATCCTTCGGCTCCTTCCCTTGCAACTGCTACTCTCGGTGAGGCGACCTCAAACTCGATAGGTATGATATCCTCTGAGCCATGAGAGAGCTTAAATGGGGTTTCCCCCGTGGCTGTGTTCGGTGTGGTCCTCAAGGCCCACAGTACTGAAGGTAGCTGCTCCACCCAGCTTCCTCTCAAATTCTCCACTTTTTTCATCAATAGATTGACAATGACCTTATTAGCCGCTTCAACCTGCCCATTACTCTATGGATGATGAACAGAGGCAAAGCGGAGATCTATTCCCAAACGAATGCAGAAATCCACGAATTCTCTACTTGCAAATTATGGTCCATTAGCTGTCACAATAGCTAGGGGCAACCCATGCCGGCAGATGATCTACCCCCATACGAAATTCTTGACCACCTGCGAGGTTACCTTAGCCAACGCCTTCACCTCCAGCCATTTCAAAAAGTAGTCCACCATGACTAGTAGGAATTTCCTTTGGCCACTTGCTTGGGGAAAGGGGCCCACCAGATCTAGCCCCCATATAGCGAATGGCCAGGGCGCTGTGATAGTCTGCAACCTCTGGGCCGGAAGGAGCTGAAGGGGGGCGTACTCCTGGCATTTTTGACACTTTTTCACGAATTCCTCCGCATCTCTCCTGAGGTTAGGCCAGAAGTACCCCTGTCTCAGCACCCTCCATTCTAATGTCCGGCTCCCCGAGTGACTTCCACATTCTCCCGAGTGAACCTCCTGCAGAACCCTGGGAACCTCCTCCTCTGACACACATCTGGCCAGCAAACCTGACAGGGTCTTGCGATATAAAACCCCATCCTTCAGCAGGTAGTACATCGATTTGTATCTGGTATGCTTCTTGTCGAGTTCCATCGCGGGTAACTGTCCTGATGCCAAAAAGGTGATGAAGGGGTCCATCCACGACCTCTGCTGGCATACTTCCATGAGTTCCCCTTCCTCTATAGACGGTCTGAAGAGTTCCGTCACTGTTCCCCCGGCTCGAGGGCCATGCTTGGCGAGTTGGTCCGCCTGAGTGCTCTCCTCCCTCGGGACGTGCTGAATTGAGAAGCTTCGGAACTGCCCTATGATGTCCTTGACCTTTCCTAGATACAGCTGGAGGGTGGGCTCCCTTGCCTCGAACTCCCCTTTGATCTGGCCTGCCACCACCATGGAGTCTGTCGAGGCCTCAATGTCTTGTATGCCCAGCTCCCGGGCTAACCTGAGTCCCGCAATGACCGCCTCATATTCCGCTTGGTTGTTGGTGATTGCGAAATGAATCTTCAAGGCCTGCTCAATCTGGGTCAACTCCGGGCTGATCAAGACCATCCATCCCCCAAAGGAATTTCTTCCCGACGCTCCATCCACTAACATCTTCCAGGTTTCCCGAGGGGACGCCTCCGTCTCCTGGACCTCAACTACATAGTCCACCAGGAAATCGGCCACCGCCTGTGCCTTTATGGCGAGCCGAGGAATGAAGACGAGGTCGAATTCACTGAGCTCTATTGACCATTTTACTAGCCTCCCAGAATGCTCTACCCCCTCCAAGATGCGACGGAGGGGGTGATCTGTTACCACTTGTATGGAGTGAGCCTGAAAATACGGCCTGAGCTTTCGGGCCAAGATGATGAGGGCAAATGCTAACTTCTCAAGAATGGGGTACCTGAGCTCCGCTTTCTCCAGGACCCTGCTCACATAATAGATCGGAAATTGTTTCCTCCCTTCTTCTCGCACAAGAACCGAGCTCACCGCCATAGTCCTGACCCCCAAATATAAAAACAAGGTCTCTGCTTCCCTTGGTCCCTGGAGTAAGGGCGTCTGGGTAAGCTGTTGTTTTATGGCCTGGAAAGCCGTCTCACATTCCGAGGTCCACTCGAATCTCTTGCCTCCTCGCAGCGTTCGGAAGAAGGGCGAGCACCTCTCCCCGGCTCGAGAGAGGAACCTGCTTTGCCCGGCCAACTTGCCTGTGAGACGCTGGACTTCCTTAGCATTCCTAGGGGACTCCAATTCTAGGATTGCTCTCACTTTTTCGGGGTTGGGCTCCACTCCAGATGGAGTGAGAAGATGTCCCAGGAACCTTCCCCTGCTGGCACCAAAAATACGTTTCAGGGGGTTGAGTCTCATTTTATACTCCATTAGGGTTTCAAAGGTCTCCTCCAGATCTAGGACATGAGCTTCAAGGTCCTTGCTTTTGATCATCAAGTCAACCACGTAGACCTCGAGGTTCCTCCCTCTCTGTTCTCGGAAGATCCGATCCATCATTCTTTGATAGGTTGCTCCCGCATTTTTCAAACCGAAAGGCATCATATTAAAACAGAAGCATCCATCCTCCGTGACGAAGGTGACGTCCTTAACGTCCGGGGGATGCATGCGTATTTGATGATATCCAGAAAATGCATCCAAGAAACTCATAAAGGGGAAACCGACGGCTGAGTCAACCAGCGCGTCGATTCGGGGCAGCGGGTAACAATCCTTGGGGCATGCTTTATTTAAAAGAGAAAAATCCACACACATTCTCCACCTACCCTCCCCTTTTTTGACCATTACAACATTACTCACCCACCCCGGATACTTACAGGCAGACACAAACCCCGCCTTAAGCAATTTTTCCACTTCCTCTCTAATAGGTCCGGCCATCTTGGAGGCGATGGCCCTCTACTTTTGTTGTATGGGGCGAGTGTTGGGATCGAGATTGAGGCGGTGACAGGCGATGTCTGCATCAACCCCTGGCATGTCCGCGGCGCTCCATGCGAAGACGTCAATATTTTTCTGCACGCAGGTCCTGATCTTCTCACGGTCTTCCGGCTGAGCTCGCCACTGATTTTTATCTTTTCCTCTCGGCCTTCCTTGGTGCGGATCTCTACCTCGAGTACCTCCACGACCGCTTTCAGCCTTGATGGCTCTTCCTCCCCTTCTTGCTCTGCCTGTGCATCCTGCTCCTTGGCTTCTCCTTCCACGTTGGCCATCACCATCTCTTCCCCCAGCTGCTCTGTCTCTCACTTGCTTGCATCCTCCTCTCCCTGTCGTGAGGCCCTTCTCTTTTCTGGCCGGGCCCCACTCCCGGGCGACCCTCCCGCTTATTCCATCTGCCTTTTCTCTCTCCTCCCTACCTCTTCTTTTGGCTCCTTTTCCTCTGCCGCCTCCGTATCTTCGCCCTCCTTTCCAGCCACTTCCAGCCTCTCCACCATGTCCCAGTTTCTCACCATTTCTCCCTCTCCTTCCGCTCTTTCCTTCTCCTTTTCTTCTACCATCACCATCTCCCCGAACTCCTCTCCCGCCATTTCTGGCTCCCCCGCAATGCCTCCCACCATTACTACTTCTTCTTCTCCTCCAACATCTTCCTCCTCTCTTTGATCTTCCCCACCTCCATGTTCTTGTTGTAATTGCTCCATCCACTTTCCCAACTCCTCCACATCTCCCCGCCAGGATATGGTGTTCCCTTCCGTCACGTAGCATTCCCTAGCGGCCTTTGGATCCCCCCGTACCCTGATTTGGGTACCCCCTGAATTCAGCTTCAAGCACTGGTGAAACGATGATGGAACGCATCTGAAAGAGCTGATTAAGGGGCGTCCAAAGATAGCGTTTTAACTACTGGGGGCATCCACTATAACAAAGCGGCAATTCCGGGACAGCCCTCCCAGCGTCACCTGAAGTTCCACTCCCCCTCGACTTCTTTCCTCTCCCCTGAGAACCCAAACAGTGGTCCATCCGCCGCCAGCACCCTCCGGGCCTCCACCCTCATTGCATTGAATGCTTTTTTGAAACTCACGTTCACTGAGCTCCCATTGTCTACTAGGATCCGCAACACCGTGAAGTTCTAGATGGCGGTCTGTATCACCAGCGCGTCACAAAAGGGGTCCTCATGGTCCGGCATGTCTTTCCTCGAAAAGGTAATCTTTTCATCTGGGGGAGGGGATTGTGACGTCGAGGCGACGCTTCGGCGGTACATAGTGTGAAGGCTCGCCTTTCGGGCCGCCTCTATCCCCACCCCCCCCCCCCCCCACCCCATTGATCACTCCAATTCCCCCGCGATCCCCTTCATTCGTCCGATCCACACATCGATCCTCTTCTCCTGTAACTGTTACTTCCTCTATCCGCACCGGTCTTTACTATTCTCCTGCCCCTCGAGCTCTCCTCATCTCCAAGAAATCTGGGCAGGTAGCCGTTGCGTGACCTTCCTCCTCGTGGAAGTCACAATATGGCAATGCCACCTCCCCCCCTTGCCTTCCTTCCTGAGGGTTCCTCCTTCTCCCTGCTCCTGCTCCTCTTCCTCTCTCCCGGCCTCTTCCTCTGCCTCGGTCGATGGCCATGGCCTGCTGGGGAGGGGGCAGGGGTGGTCTATGACCATACCCCCACCCCTGCTGGTGAAACCTTCCCGGTCCTCCTTGTTGGTTCCTCCCCCTTAGGGAAATCCTCTACCTTGTCCTGGGGCAGGGCCTCCCTGTTGTCTCCACCCCAGCTCCGGATACGCCGGCGCCCTTGGCTCCTCTTTTCTCCTTGCCTCCTGTTGTCTCCCACCTGACTCCCTCGACTCTACCTCAGTGAGCCTTGCCAACTTCTTCGCAAAAGCTGGGTTTGCCGCCTCCATCGCTATTTCCTTTGTCTCCTTCTCCATCAAGCCCTCAAAGGACAGCGGCGCCTTCCAGGTGAGGCTCATCTTGAAGAATCCTTCCTGTAGTCCCATATTAAAGGCCATCTGGAGGGCAAACCCTGGCACCTCCTGTATATCCAAAATCTCTTCTTGGAACCTATCCACGTACTGAGCCAGCGACTCATCCGCCTTCTGCTTAATCAAAAAGATCGACTCCGGGTTCTTCTTCCTCTTCTTAGATGTGGAGAACCGGAGCTGGAAGCTCCTACTTAAGTCCTCGAAGCAGTATATCGAGCCTGTCTGGAGTTGATGGAACTAGTCCCTAGCTTTGTCCTTTAGAGTGATCGCAAAAAGGCGGCACTTAAACGCGTCCGTCATGGGCCTGATCGAGACAGCATCTTCGGACCACTGCAAGTGATGGAGGGGATCATCCTTCCCTATATAGTAGTTCATCTCGGGCTCTCGGAAGCCCTCCGGGATGGGAGCGGACAGGATTAGCTCGCAAAAAGGGGACCCTCTCGCCGCCGGTCTCACCGCCCCTACTCGCGCGACGACCTCTCCTGGCGAGATGGCACTCGCCGGGCTTGGGAACAGCTCCCTTCCCGCCATGTCTCTCCCGCTCCCCTCCGCAATCACCTCCTTTCCCGGCCTTCTCCCCGGGGCATCCTCTCCTATTCGTGCCGAGACGAGTTCTTCCTGAGTC
This sequence comes from Platanthera guangdongensis, assembly GCA_039583875.1. NCBI lineage: Eukaryota > Viridiplantae > Streptophyta > Magnoliopsida > Asparagales > Orchidaceae > Platanthera > Platanthera guangdongensis. The sequence goes on along the minus strand of CM077147.1, from coordinate 183,450,718 downwards.
GCGAGAGCTGGCACTTGAGGCAGTGGAGTTGAACAATCTCCCTGCCACGAGATCCCTTGCAGTAGATCCATGATCCCCTTGATTGAAGCCATAAACTCCGCTCTTCCTACAAATCCCCCTGGGTTATCCGACTCCCCTCCTTCTCCTTCTCTGTGATCTCCCGCCATGTGGTTTCTCAAGGTTCTTCTCTGAGGGCTGCGTTCCACGCTCACCGCACCAAAAATGTTGGAACCAGCTTTCTGATCCCTCCTAAAGTTCGAAACAGGATGCAGCCCATACGTACTCTCCCTGCGCTACCCTCTTGACGAGAGTCAGTGACCTGAAAACAGATCGAGGGGGCCCAGCTTGGAGGTCCCACCTCTTACCCGGAAGAACTGAAAGTCTTCCCCTCCCTAGCCAGTGCTGAGTTAGGTGCCTGTGAGGAAGATAGTGGAAACGTTCAACAACCTTTTCTCAGGCACCTTATCTATCTATTTATAGGCCTCTGAATCTGCTCTGCAAATATCACTTCTAAATCATCCTGAAAAGACCAAAACACCCTGGGCTGGGTCTGCCAACAGCCAAACTCCGTTGTTCTGGAGAGATATATGCAGACCTCCCGGGGTAAAAATGTAAAATTACCTGGGGCATAAAGGTAAAAACCCCCCTTGGGGGTAAAAAAGTAAAGACACCTCTCTTCACATGTGGCGAGTGGGGAAAGATCCGTCAGGCCTAGAGAGGTCTCGCCTGGTGGGCCATCTCGCCCCACCAGGAGGTCTCGCCTATAGAGGTCTCGCCTAAATCCATGGGCTGTCAATACCTCTCGCCTCTTGCGGGTGGGCCTCCTCCCATCTCGCCAGTCCTCCTTTCTTGCTTGTTGGGTCACCTCTCGCGAGCCCAAGGTTGTATAGTAATAAATATGACACTAATAAATATAGCTCTGTAAATATGGCTCAATAAATTTGGCCAATGAAATATGGCGCAATAAATATGGCTCAAAAAATATGACCATAACTTTTGTTTCGGTTGTCCGTTTTTCGCCCGAAAAAGACCATTTAAAAGAGCTCGAAATTATCTATCCATTGGTGAACAGGTTTACCTGTTTGGGCTTATTTATTACTGTATAAATATGACACAGTAAATATGGCGTTATCAGCGCGAAAAAGCCCGAAAAAGCCAATGATCGGGTTGTCGGTTATCAGCCCGAAAAAGATAATTAAAAAGAGCACATAAAGGTCTATCCATTGGCGAACAGGTTTACCCATTCGGGCTCGTTTATCACGCAATAAATATGGCAAAAACATCATGCGCAATAAATATGGCGCAATAAATATGACACAATAAATATGATGTAATAAATATGCATTAATAAATATGGCTCAAAAACTTTTACTCAATAAATATGGCACAAGAAGTATGACTCAATAACTAAGTCTCAATAAATATGGCTTAGTAAATATGGTTTAGTAAATATGATAAAATAAATATGGGGCATTAAATATGACTAGATAAATGTAATCATAAATTTGGATTCAGTTGTCTATTTTTATTCTGGAAAACCCCATTAAAAGGTGCTCTGAATGATTTATCCATTGGCAAATATGTTTACCCACTCGGGCTCGTTCAATGCTCAATAAATATATTATAATAAATACTATGCAATTAATCTGGGGCAATAAATATATCTCAATAAATTTGACGCAAAAAATACGGCTCAATAAATATGGCTTATTAAATATCTCTCAATGAAAATGCTTCAAGAAATATGATTCAATAATTATGTATTAATAAATATAACTCTTGAAATATGGCTCAATCATAACGGCTCAATAAATATGGCGCAAGAAATATAGCCCAATAAATAAAGCCATAATTTTTGATCTGATAGTCTATTTTCATCCAGAAAAAGATATTTGAAAAAAGCTCGGATAAATCTATCTTTGGCAAATAGGTTTAACCGTTCGGGCTTGTTTAACGCTATATAAATATACCGCAATAAATATGACATAAATAAATATAGCTCAATAAATATTTCTCAATAAATAAGGCCACAGAAATATGGCGCAAAAAAAAATAACTCAATAAATATGACCATAATTTTTGTTCTCGTTATCCATTTTCAGACCGGAAAAGACCATTTAAAAGTGCTCGAAATGATTTATCTATTGGAGAACGTGATTACCTGTTTGGGCTTGTTTTGCACTCAATAAATATGGCACAATAAATGTGGTGTAATAAATATGACAAAATAAATATGGCATAATAAATATAGACCAATAAATATAGCTCTAAATGATTTATCCGATGACAATCATGTTTACCCGTTCGGGCTCATTCAACACTCAATAAATATATCATAATAAATACTACATAATAAATATGACGCAATAAATATATCTCAATAAATTTGGCATAATAATCATGGCTCAATAAATATGTCTTATTAAATATATTTTAATGAAAATGCCACAAGAAACATGGCTCAATAATTATGTCATAATAAATATGGCTCAGAAAATATGGCTCAATAAATATAACTCAATAAATATGACAATAAATATAGCCCAATAAATATAGAACAACAAATATAGCTATAATTTTTGATCTGGTTGTCCATTTTCAGCCCCGAAAAGCCTATTGAAAAGTACTCGGATAAATTTATCATTTAGCAAGCAGATTTTCCTGTTCAGGCTCATTTAATGCTATATAAATATTGCACAAATAATATGACACAAATAAATATGGCTCAATAAATATGGCTCCATAAATATGGCCAAGGAAATATGGCGCAATAAATATGATTCAATAAATATGACCATAACTTTTGTTCTGGTTGTCCGTTTTCAGCCCGAAAAAACTCATTGAAAAAACTCTGAATGATTTAACCATTGGGGAACAGGTTAACCCGCTCGGGCTCATTCAACACTCAATAAATATGTTATAATAAATACTTCAAAATAAAAATTGAGCAATAAATATTTCTCAATAAAATTAGCGTAATAAATATGGCTCAATAAAAATGTCTTATTAAATATCTCTAATGAAAATGCTTCAAGAAAAATGATTCAACAATTATGTCTCAATAAAGATGACTCGTGAAATATGGCTCAATCATAATGGCTCAATAAATATGGCACAATAAATACTGCCTAATAAATAAAGCCATAATTTTTAATCTCGTTGTCCAAATTTATCCCGAAAAAGACATTTCAAAAAAGCTCGGATAAATCTATCTTTGGCAAACAGGTTTACCCGCTCAGGCTCGTTTAACACTATATAAATATGGCGTAATAAATATGTCATAAATAAATATAGCTCTGTAAATATGGCTCAATAAATATGGCCTACGAAATATGGCGCAATAAATATGGCTAAATAAATATGACCATAACTTTTATTCCGGTTGTCCGTTTTTCGCCCGAAAAATCCATTTAAAAGAGCTCAAAATTATCTATCCATTGGGGAATAGGTTTACCCGTTTGGGCTTGTTTATTACTATATAAATATGACACCGTAAATATGGCATTATCAGCCCGAAAAAGCCCCAAAAACCAATGATTTGGTTGTTGATTATCAGCCCGAAAAAGCCAATTAAAAAGAGCACATAAAGGTCTATCCATTGGCGAACAGGTTTACCCGTTCTGGCTCGTTTAAAGCTATATTAATATGGAGCAATAAATATAACACAAATAAATATAACTCAATAAATATGACTCAATAAATAAGGCCAAAGAAATATGGCGCAATAAATATGACTCAATAAATATGACAATAATTTTTGTTCTGACTGTCCATTTTCAGCACGGAAAATCCCATTTAAAAGTGCTCGAAATGATTTATCTATTGGTGAACATGATTACCTATATGGGCTTGTTTGGCACTCAATAAATATGACACAATAAATATGGCATAATAAATATGACAAAATTAATATGTCATAATAAATATAGCCCAATAAATATAAAACAATAAATATAGCTCTAAATGATTTATCCATTGACAATCATGTTTACCCATTCGGGCTCATTCAACACTCAATAAATATATTATAATAAATACTATATAATAAATATAATGCAATAAATATATCTCAATAAATTTGGCATAATAAACATGGCTCAATAAATATGGCTTATTAAATATCTTTTAATGAAAATGCCACAAGGAACATGGCTCAATAATTATATCTCAATAAATATGGCTCAGAAAATATGATTCAATAAATATGGCATAATAAATATAGCCTAATAAATATAGAACAATAAATATAGTCATAATTTTTGATTCGATTGTCAATTTTTGGCACCGGAAAGCCTATTGAAAAGTGCTCGGATAAATCTATCATTTAGCAAACAGATTTTCCCATTCGTGCTCATTTAACGCTATATAAATATGGCGTAATTGATATTATACAAATAAATATGGCTTAGTAAATATGACTCAATAAATATGGTCAAGGAAATATGACGCAATAAATATGATTCAATAAATATGACCATAACTTTTGTTCTGTTTGTTCGTTTTCAGCCCGAAAACACTCATTGAAAAAACCTCTGTATGATTTATCTATTGGGGAACAGGTTTACCTGCTCGGGCTCGTTCAACACTCAATAAACATGTTATAATAAATACTTTGAAATAAAAATAGAGCAATAAATATTTCTCAATAAAATTGGCGTAATAAATATGGCTTAATAAAAATGTCTTATTAAATATCTCTAATGAAAATGCTTCAAAAAATATGGTTCAATAATTATGTCTCAATAAAGATGACTCATGAAATATGGCTCAATCATAATAGCTCAATAAATATAGCATAATAAATATTGTCCAATAAATAAAGCCATAATTTTTGATCTCGTTGTCCATATTCATCCCAAAAAAGACATTTCAAAAAAGCTCTCATAAATCTATCTTTGGCAAACAGGTTTACCCATTCGGTCTTGTTTAACACTATATAAATATGGCGTAATAAATATGACACAAATAAATATGGCTCAATAAATATGGCCAATGAAATATGGCGTGATAAATATGGCTCAATAAATATGACCATAACTTTTATTCCAATTGTCCATTTTCCGCCCGAAAAAGCCCATTTAAAAGAGCTCGCAATTATATATCCATTTGGGGAACAGGTTTACCCATTTGGGCTTGTTTATTACTATATAAATATGACACCGTAAATATTGTGTTATCAGCCCGAAAAAGCCCGAAAAGTCAATGATCCGGTTGTCGGTTATCAGCCCAAAAATGATAATTAGAAAGAGCATATAAAGGTCTATCCAATGGCAAACAGGTTTACATATTCGGGCTCGTTTATCGCTCAATAAATATGGCAAAAAAAATCAGGCACAATAAATATTGCCCAATAAATATGACACAATAAATATGGTGCAATTAATATTGATACTTAACAAATATGACACAGAAAATATGGCAAAATAAATATGACTCAATAAATATGGCCAAATAAATATGATACAATAAATATGACTTAATAAATATGACCATAACTTTTGTTCCGGTAGTCCGTTTTCTGCCTGAAAAAGCCCATTTAAAAGAGTTTGAAATAATTTATCTATTGGTGAACATGATTAACCGTTTGGGCTTGTTTGGCACTCAATAAATATGACACAATAAATATGGCATAATAAATATGACGCAAAAAATGACACAGTAAATATGGTGTAATAATATATCTTAATAAATATAGTGCAATAAATATGACATAATTATTATGTTTATATAGATATGGGGCAATAAATATGGCACAATAAATAAGATGCAATAAATATGTTTTAATAAATATGGCAGAAAAATATAGCTCAATAAATATGACATAAGAAATATGACTCAATAATTAAGTCTCAATAAACATGGCTTAGTAAATATGGTTCAAAAAATAAGATAAAATAAATATGGCGTAATAAATATAACTCAATAAATATGACTATAACTTTTGATCCCATTTTCTATTTTCAGCCTTGAAAAGACCATTAAAAAGATCTCTGAATGATTTATGCATTAACAATCATGTTTACCCGCTTGGTCTCATTCAACACTCAATAAATATGTTATAATAAATACTACATAATAAATTTGGCGCAATAAATATATCTCAATAAATTTGGCGCAATAAATATGGCTTATTAAATATTTTTTAATGAAAATGCCACAAGAAACATTTCTCAATAATAATGTCTCAATAAATATGGCTCATGAAATATGGCTTAATAAATATGACTCAATAAATATGGCATAATAAATATAGCCCAATAAATATAGAACAATAAATATAGTCATAATTTTTGATCTGGTTGTCCATTTTCAGCCCCAGAAAGCCAATTAAAAAGTGCACGGATAAATCTATCCTTCAGAAAATATATTTTCCAGTTCAGGATCATTTAATGCTATATAAATATGACGCAATAAATATGACACAAATAAATATGGCTCAGTAAATATGGCTCAATAAATATGGCCAAGGAAATATGGCACAATAAATATGATTCAATAAATATGACCATAACTTTTGTTCCGGTTGCCCGTTTTCAACGCGAAAAAATCTATTGAAAAGTCCTCTAAATGATTTATCCATTGACGAACAGGTTTACCAGCTCGGGCTTGTTCAACACTCAATAAATATGTTATAATAAATACTTCATAATAAAAATAGCGCAATAAATATTTCTCAATAAAATTGGCGTAATAAATATGGCTCAATAAAAATGTCTTATTAAATATCTCTAGTGAAAATGCTTCAAGAAAAATGGTTAAATAATTATGTCTTAATAAAGATGACTCATGAAATATGGCTCAATCATAATGGCTGAATAAATATGGCACAATAAATATTGCCTAATAAATAAAGCTATAATTTTTGATTTGGTTATCCATTTTCATCCAGAAAAAGACATTTCAAAAAAGCTCGGATAAATCTTTGGCAAACAGTTTACCCATTCGGGCTCGTTTAAGACTATATAAATATGGCGCAATAAATATGACACAAATAAATATAGCTCTGTAAATATGACTCAATAAATATGCTGAAGAAATATGGCACAATAAAGAGGGAGCAAATGGCACAATATAGCTCGAATTTCTGGTTTACAGCAACGAATTACACATTTGCAACTAAAGAGACCATATATGTGTCGTTACTGCGCAGCAAAATTGTTCGATGGTGAAACACAAACTATGTGCTGCAATAATGGAAGAACAGTCATACCACCTATACCAACACCCACGGAGCTACAACTTATTTTCAGCGCACACTCTGCCGATTACGAAAAATTCATAACAAATATTCGCCCATACAACCATGTTTTCGCTTTTACCTCCATGGGTGTTACGCTTGATCAAAATGTCGCAGTCAATCATCAAGGAGTGTATACATTTCGAGCTCATGGTGTTATATATCATAGAATTGGGACTTTATTGCCTGCTGCAAACACAAGACCAAGATATTTGCAGTTATTTATTTATGACTCAATAAATATGACCATAACTTTTATTCTGGTTGCCCGTTTTACGCCCGAAAAATCTCATTTAAAAGAGCTCGAAATTATCTATCTATTGGTGTACAGGATTACCTATTTGGGCTTGTTTAGTACTATATAAATATGACATAATAAATATGGCGTAATAAATATGGCATAAAAATATGACATAGTAAATATGGCGTTATAAATATATAGCAAAAAATATGGCATAATTACTATGGGCACATAAATATGGTATATAAATATGGCATAATAATATGGCTGAAAAATTTTATCGCAATAAATATAGCTCAATAAATTTTGGGAAATAAATATGGCACAATAAATGTGGCGTAATAAATATGATGCAATAAATATGGTCATTATATTTGATCTGGTTGTCGGTTTTCAGCCCGAAAAAATCAATTAAAAAGAGCACATAAAGGTCTATCAATTGACGAACAGGTTAACCCATTCAGGCTCGTTTATCGCTCATTAAATATAGCAAAAACATAAGGTGCAATAAATATGCCACAATAAATATGGTGCAATAAATATGTGGTAATAAATATAACTCAATAAATATGGCACAAGAAATATGACTCAATAACTAAGTCTCAATAAATATGGCTTAGTAAATATGGTTTAATAAATATGATAAAATAAATATGGCGTAGTAAATATGACAATAACTTTGGATTCAGTTGTATATTTTTAGCCTGAAAAAGCCCATTAAAAAGTGGTATGAATGATTTATCCATTGACAAACAGGTTTACCCACTCGGGCTCGTTCAACGCTCAATAAATATATTATAATAAATACTACGCAATAAATATGGCGCAATAAATACATATCAATAAATTTGGCGCAGAAAATATGGCTCAATAAATATGGCTTATTAAATATCTCTCAATGAAAATGCTTCAAAAAATATGGTTCAATAATTATGTCTCAATAAATATGACTCTCGAAATATGGCTCAATCATAATGGCTCAATAAAAATGGCGTAATAAATATAGTCCAATAAATAAAACCATAATTTTTGATCTGGTAATCCAATTTCGTCCATAAAAAGACATTTGAAAAAAGTTCGGATAAATCTATCTTTGGCAAATAGCTTTACCTGTTTGAACTCGTTTAATGCTATATAAATATGGCGTAATAAATATGTATAAATAAATATAGCTCAATAAATAAGGCTCAATAAATACGACCAAAGAAATATGGTGTCATAAATATGACTGAATAAATATGACCAAACTTTTTGTTATGGTTGTCCATTTTCAGATCAAAAAAGCTCATTTAAAGGAGTCCGAAATGATTTATCTCTTGGTGAACATGATTACCTGTTTGGGCTTGTTTGGCACTCAATAAATATGGCAAAGTAATTGTGGCATATTAAATATGACCCAATAAATATGATACAGTATATATGGCATAATAAATATAGCGCAATAAATATGGCACAATTAATATTGGTACTCAATAAATATGACATAGTAAATATGGTGCAATAAATATGACTCAAAAAATATGGTCAAATAAATATGACGCAATAAATATGACTCAATAAATATGACCATAACTTTTGTTCAGTTAATCCGTTTTCTGCCCGAAAAAACTCATTTAAAAGTGCTTTAAATGATCTATCTATTGGTGAATAGGATTAACCATTTGGGCTTGTTTTGCACTCAATAAATATGACACATTAAATATGACGTAATAAATATGATGCAAAAAATAAGACACAGAAAATATTATGTAATAATATATCTTAATAAATATAGTGCAATAAATATGGCATAGTTATTATGGTTATATAAATATGGTATATAAATATGCCACAAGAATATAGCTCAAAAATTTTATCTCAATAAAAATGGAGAAATAAATATGGCATAATATATATGGCGCAATAAATAAGGCGAAATAAATATGGTCATTATATTTGATCTGGTTGTCGGTTATCAGTTCGAAAATGCCCACTAAAAAGAGCACATAAAGGTCTATCCATTGTCGGACAGGTTTACTCGTTCGGGCTCGTTTATCGCTCAATAAATATGGCAAAAAATAAGTCGCAATAAATATGACACAATTAATATGCGCAATAAAAATGTGTTAATAAATATGACAAAAAAATATAGCTCATTAAATATGGCATAAGAAATATGACTCAATAATTAAGTCCAAAAAAACATGGCTTAGTAAATATGGTTCAAAAAATAAGATAAAATAAATATGGCACAATAAATATGACCATAGCTTTTGATCTGATTTTCTATTTCAAACCTTAAAAAGCTCATTAAAAAGAGCTCTAAATGATTTATCCATTGACAATCATGTTTACCCGCTCGGGCTTATTCAACACTCAATAAATATGTTATAATAAATACTACATAATAAATATGGCGCAATAAATATATCTTAATAAATTTATCACAAAAAAGGCCTAATAAATATGTCTTAATAAATATCTTTTAGTGAAAATGCCACAAGATACATGGCTCAATAATTATGTCTCAATAAATGTGGGTGAGGAAATATTGCTCAATAAATATGACTCAATAAATATGGCATAATAAATACAGCCCCATAAATATAGCCATAATTTTTGATCTGATTGTTCATTCTCAGCCCCGAAAATCTAATTGAAAAGTTCTCAGATAAATCTATCTTTGTCAAACAGGTTTTCCCGTTCGGGCTCGTTTAAGACTATATAAATATGGCACAATAAATATGACACAAATAAATATAGCTCTGTAAATATGGCTCAATAAATATGGCTAAAGAAATTTGGCGTAATAAATATGACTCAATAAATATGACCATAACATTTATTCTGGTTGTCCGTTTTTCGCCCGAAAAAGCCCATTTAAAAGAGCTCGAAATTATTTATCTATTGGTATATAGGATTACCTATTTGGGCTTGTTTAGTACTATATAAATATGACACAATAAATATGGCGTAATAAATATGGCATAAAAATATGACACAGTAAATATGCCGTAATAAATATATAGCAAAAAATATGTCATAATTACTATGGGCACATAAATATGGTATATAAATATGGCATAATAATATGGTGAAAAATTTTATCGCAGTAAATATGGATCAATAAATTTTGGGAAATAAATATGGCACAATAAATGTGGCGCAATAAATATGATGCAATAAATATGGTCATTATATTTGATCCGGTTGTCAGTTTTCAGCCCGAAAAAATCAATTAAAAAGAGCACATAAAGGTCTATCCATTGGCGAACAGGTTTACTCATTCAGGCTCGTTTATCGCTCAATAAATATGGCAAAAAAATACGGTGCAATAAATATGGCATAATAAATATGCCACAATAAATATGGTGCAATAAATATGTGTTAATAAATATAGCTCAATAAATATGGCACAAGAAATATGACTCAATAACTAAGTCTCAATAAATATGGCTTAGTAAATATGGTTTAACAAATATGATAAAATAAATATGGCGCAGTAAATATGACCATAACTTTGGATTCAGTTGTATATTTTTAGCCTGGAAAAGCCCATTAAAAAGTGGTCTAAATGATTTATCCATTGACAAATAGGTTTACCCACTCGGGCTCGTTCAACGCTCAATAAATATATTATAATAAATACTGCGCAATAAATATGGCGCAATAAATACATATAAATAAATTTGGCGCAAAAAATATGGCTCAATAAATATGGCTTATTAAATATCTCTCAATGAAAATGCTTCAAAAATGTGGTTCAATAATTATGTCTCAATAAATATGACTCTTGAAATATGGCTCAATCATAATGGCTCGATAAAAATGGCGTAATAAATATAGTCCAATAAAAAAAACCATAATTTTTGATCTGGTAATCCAATTTCATCTAGAAAAAGACATTTGAAAAAAGCTCGGATAAATCTATCTTTGGCAAATAGCTTTACCTGTTTGAACTCGTTTAATGCTATATAAATATGGCGCAATAAATATGTACAAATAAATATATCTCAATAAATATGGCTCAATAAATACGACCAAAGAAATATAGCGCCATAAATATGACTGAATAAATATGACCATAATTTTTATTCTGGTTGTCCATTTTCAGTCCGAAAAAGCCCATTTAAAAGAGTCCAAAATGATTTATCTCTTGGTGAACATGATTACCTGTTTGGGCTTGTTTTGCACTCAATAAATATGGCAAAGTAATTGTGGCGTATTAAATATGACATAGTAAATATGGCGTAATAAATATAACGCAATAAATATGCCACAATTAATATTGGTACTCAATAAATATGATACAGTAAATATGGCGTAATAAATATGACTCAAAAAATATGGTCAAATAAATATGACACAATAAATATGACTCAATAAATATGACCATAACTTTTGTTCAGTTAGTCTGTTTTCTGCCCGAAAAAGCTCATTTAAAAGTGCTTGAAATGATCTATCTATTGGTGAACAGGATTAACCGTTTGGGTTATTTTGCACTCAATAAATATGACACATTAAATATGATGTAATAAATATGGTGCAAAAAATATGACACAAAAAATATTATGTAATAATATATCTTAATAAATATAGTGCAATAAATATGGCATAGTTATTATGGTTATATAAATATGGTATATAAATATGGCACAATAATATAGCTCAAAAATTTTATCTCAGTACACGTCTGTGTTGCTGGGCGTGTTCCTCCATCGATACAGGATCAAAAACCACCCGAGAAGGACACGGTTAATCGACACGCCCGTGTAAAAATTAACATGCATGTGTCAGGCCGAACACACCTGGGCTCCAGGTCATGTTCAATCCCCCTATACGGCCCGGCTCATAACCCAAGCAGGACACAGCCTGGGACACGCCCGTGTCTCAGGCCGTGTTCGAAGTCTCGAAGATCGTCGACTGCCATTTCGTCGAATTCGCAGAAAATTCGTCGAACATGCTCACGACACGGCCTTGAACACGCCCGTGTCCCAAGCCGTGTTCACTGTCTCGACATTTCGTCGAGCGTAGTTCGTCGACCACCCGAGTTCTCCATTGAACCCGAGCACAACATGGACATGGACACGCCCGTGTCCTAGGCCGTGTTCCCTATCTCCACACTTCGTCGAGTGAAAATCGTCGACTTCCCGGGTTCTCGACAAACCCAAGCATGAAACGGTCATGGACACGCCCGTGTCCCAGGCCGTGTGACCCTTACCAAGACCCAAACTTGGCTCTCGACGCTATTCGTCCCTCTTTCGAATTTTGTGGCGTTACAACTCTCTCCCCTTAAGAGAATTTCGTCCCGAAATTATAGAAAGCAAAGGGGGTACACAAAACTTAGATGATACCTGACCAAAAAAGCTCTAGATATTCCTCCAGCATGGTCTGTTCTTGCTCCCACGAGAGCTCCTCACGACCGTAGTTATCCCATCGGACTTTTACGAGTTTGAACTCCTTGTTCCGCAACTGTCGAATTTCTGAATCCTCTATAGCAACTGGAAAAACTCGTGTCCTCAAGTCTTCCTCTATCGGCACCGAAGCCGATTCGATCACCACACTAACCTCTACCAAGGCTTTCCTCAAGATGGAGACATTGAAAATGTCGTGCAATCCACTCAGCTCCGTGGACAAAGCTAACCGGTATGTTGCTTCTCCCACCCGTTCTACAACCTCGAAAGGTCCCAAAAACCTCGAACTCAACTTCTTGAGTCGGCGAATCCGTGAAATGCCTTTGAATGGCTTGAACTTTAAATAGACCCAATCGCCTACCATGAACTCCAGCTTCCTGTGGCGAGCATTAAAATATTTTTCTTGCCGATCTTGAGCCACCTTCATGCGCTCTTCAATGGTTTGCACCAACTCACATGCATCAGCTGCCACTTCCTTTCCCAAAAGTTTGGTGTCTCTTTCCTCTGTCCAAGACATCGGTGTTCAACACCGCCTCCCATACAAAGCTTCGTATGCCACCATTTTTATACTTGCTTGATAACTTTTGTTATATGCGAACTCCACCATTAAGAGGTGATCCTCTCATTTCTTGTCGAAATCAAGAATACACATCCTCAGCATATCTTCTATAGTACGATTCGTTCTTTCGGTTTGCCCGTCAGTTTGAGGACGGAAAGCCATACTGAACTATAGCTTCGTGCCCAGACTCTTTTGAACCAACCTCGGTCCTTGCACGTGAAACGTCCATCACGATCACTAACTATACTTTTAGGAATCCCATGTAGTCGCACCATGTTGCGAACATACAACTCTACCAGCTTCTCCACGCTGTCCTCCTTCCGATTTGGGATGAAGTGAGCCACTTTGGTTAAGTGATCCACAATCACCCAAATTGCGTCATTACCCTGCTACGATCTAGGTAACCCATGCACAAAGTCTATGGAGATGTCATTGAATTTCCACTCAGGGATAGGAAGAGGCTTCAGGAACCCACCCAGCTTCTGACACTCGGCATTCACCAAGGCATAAGTTTGGCATCGATTCACGTACAAAGCTACGCCCCGCTTTAGTCCAAGCCACCAAAAAGATTTCTTCATATCCAGGTACATCTTTGTACTGCCCGGTTGAATGGAGTACTTTGTGAAGTGAGCCTCAAACATCAACTCCTCGCGGAGCTTACCAAACTACGGTACACAAATCCTTCCGTCCTTCCTTAGAATCCCATCAATCAACTCCCAGGCGCTGCGCTCTCCCTTTTGAGCTTCCACCACGTATGGTTGAAACTCCACATCTAACCGAGTCGCTTCCCGAATACGATCAGACAAGTCGTTTTGCATTTCAATCCAGTTCAACCGAGCCACGCTAAACTCGCCTCTTGTTACACATACCATGCCAAGGGACTCCCAGTACCGCACCAACCGCTCATCATGAGCGTCTATCCAATTCCCTTGCCCCGAGTATTTTCTACTCAAGGCATCTGCCACCACATTGGCTTTGTCTGGCGTATACTGAATCGCCACCTCATAGTCTCCAAGGAACTCGACCCATCTGCGCTGTCGTATATTCAAGTCCTTCTAATCTATGAGATACTTCAGGCTTTTGTGATCCGTGAAGATCTCCACCTTCGCACCATAAACATAGTGCCGCCACAATTTCAACGCGAAAATTACTGCCGCCAACTCCAAGTCATGGACGGGGTAATTCCTCTCGTGAGGCTTCAGCTACCTAGACCCATAGGCTATCACACTGCCTTATTGCACCAATACGCAACTCAAACCGCATCCCGATGCATCACTGAAAATTTGAAATCCGTCGGTCCCTTTTGGTAGACTTAGGATTGGAGCCGTCATCAGCCTTTCCTTCAGTGTCTCAAATGCCTGACTGCACTACTGAGTCCACACAAACTTCTGATCCTTACAAGTTAGTGATGTGAGGGGTAGAGCTATCCACGAAAAGTTTTCTACGAATCTTCTATAGTACCCGGCTAGTCCAAGGAAACTTCGGACTTCCGCCACGGTTCTCAAAATCAGCCAATCTCTGATGGCTTCCACTTTTGTTGGATCTACCGCCACCCCATCCCCACTAATCACGTGGCCCAAAAATGCCACCTTCTCTAGCCAGAACTCGCACTTTGAGAACTTTGCATAAAGCTGGTTCTCTCTCAACACTTGCAAGACTACTCTCTAGTGAGTCTCATTATCCACCTCCGATTTGGAGTAAACCAGAATGTCGTCAATAAAGACAACTACAAAAGGGTCCAAGTATTCCTGAAATACTCGATTCATCAAATCCATGAATACTGATGGTGCGTTCGTCAGCCCGAACGACATCACCGAGAACTCAAAGTGACCATACCTCGTACCAAACGCTGTCTTGTGTATGTCCTCGTCTCGAATACGCAACTGATAGTATCCCGACTTTAAGTCCAACTTTAGATACACCACTGACCCCACCAGCTGGTCAAACAGGTTGTCAATCCGAGGAATCGGATACTTATTCTTGACAGTCATTTATTCAACTCTCAGTAGTCTATGCACAGCCGCATACTATCATCTTTCTTCTTCACGAACAACACAGGCGCGCTCCACGGTGAAGAACTGGGTCTGATATACACCTACTCCAATAGTTCCTGCAACTATACCTTGAGTTTGGCCAACTCCTTTGGTGTCATCCTAAATGGAGGACGTGACACCGGCCTAGCCTCTGGCACTAACTCAATCGAGAAATAGATCTCCCGTCGAGGAGGCGCTCCAAGAAGTTCATCCGGAAACACATCCTTGAACTCTTCTACTACGGGCACTTCCCCAAGTGATAACTTGGAAAGGCGAACCTCCAATAATGCTACAAGAGCTACTCCACTGTGGTTAACTACCCGTACCAACTGCATAGCCAAAATTAGGGAACAGGCCACTCCATTAAGGCCCTCAAACTTGACTTCTGTCTGCCCTTCGCTTCTTAGAGTCACCACCTTGTATAGGCAATCAATACTGGCATGTTGCTCTACTAGCTAGTCCATTCCCAATATCACATCAAACTCAACCAATGGTAGGACCGTTGTTATCAACGCGAAGTCAACTCCGCCTAGCTCCCAACAAATGCGCCTTTTTCCCCGGTGGTCATGGATGACCCATTGGGCATGCACACCTTCAGTTCTACATCCGCCGAGAACGACTCAACTCCAATTCTCCGGATGAAGCTTTCCGCAAGAAAGGAGTGCGACGCTCCCGTATCAAACAATACCCTAGCGGGGTATCCGGAAACTAACACAAAGCCTAAAACATAGACATCAAATATAATGGTCTGAAAGTATGAAGCACAAGGTTAAACTTAAACTTCCTCATACCTATCACCACATCGGGTTGGCGGATCACTTCTTGCTATCCAAGGTTGTAATCCCTTGGTTGTACCGGTTGGAACCGAGAAGCGCTAGACTCTGCTATCTTCCCTTTCTCTACGGCGTTGGGGCCGGAGCGCACAGTCTGCTCCTGCCTTGCCTCCTGCTCTGCACCTCCTTGATTACAAAAACAAGCAATGTGTCCCACCTTCCCACAATTGAAGCACGTTGGTGGTCCCTTAGAATGAGACCCTCCAGACATCCACTTGCTTTTCTCACCAAACTTGAATGGGTGAGGCTTTTTCCTCCACCTATTCCCTTCAGACTTTCCTTGGGATTGAGGAGGCTTCCCTTCCCCTTGCTTAGGCGCAAAACCCTTACGATGTTGGCTTCGCTCTAGATCACTCTCCAACGTCCTGGCAGTGTAACAGCCCAAAGTTCTGAAACAGGAAATTTGGGTGACACGGCCTGGGACACGGGCGTGTCCCAGGGCGTGTTAGGTGACACGGCCTGCGACACGGGCGTGTCGCAGGGCGTGTCGAGTTGTGTCGACGATTGGGCTTTGTCTCGACGATTTCTAGTCTCGACGATTCGTCGAGAGGAGGCACACGGCCCAGGACACGGGCGTGTCCAAGGCCGTGTCGCATGCTCGACGATTTTTACTCGACGATCGTCGAGTGTCGAGAAGTGGGTGTCGAGTGTTGCACACGGCCTGTGACACGGGCGTGTCACAGGGCGTGTCAAATCAGGCGACGAACTCAGCCCGCCGAGATTTCGACAGGGCGTGTCTTTGTGCCGTGTCTGGGCACACTGCCTGGGACACGGGCGTGTCACAGGCCGTGTGAAGTCTCGGGATGATTTGGGATTTTTTTTCCCCAGGTACACGGCCACAGACACGGGCGTGTCTGAAGGCGTGTTGGTGACACGGCCAATGACACGGGCGTGTCCCGTGGGCGTGTCACTGGTTTGGATAAGTCGGTTGACCACTGCTTGAGGCACACGGCCAGGCACACGGCCGTGTTCGAAGCCGTGTCGGGTCAAAATGTGTGTTTTTGGCAGAATCGTGGCCGTCCATTTCTTCAGTCTGGATCCAAGGGCTGAAAGCTCTTCTTCTTTTTCCTTAAGGGCCGAAATCAGAAAAGAATCCTCACTTTGAATTGGCCTTCATCTTTCTTCAAGAGAGAGAAAGAGAGAGAGAAAGGAGGAGGAAGAAGGGAAGGGGACTGCTGTTGGTGGTGCTGCGGTTTACCGGCGAGAGATCCGAAGCCAGCGTTGCGGAGGAAACGCTCTTGCGAGTCTTGCAAGCAAGCTTTCAAGCCATGGCACCGAAGCGATCGTCAAGGGTAACGACTTTTCTTCCTAGCCATGTGAAGGCTTCTGTTTTGGCATATCTTTTGATTCCCCCACCAAGAGGTGGCTGCTTTTGGGAGTCATTTGGGTGGATGCTTGAAATCCCCTTGGTATTGCATATAGATCCGGAAATGAGTACGGAATAGGCATGCTGTGTGAAGCCCATCTGGACAGGTTGGTCTGGATTGGTGATGTTGCATACGAACCGGAGAAGACTCCGTGATAAACGTGTAGTGTAAGGAGTCTATGGGTTATGCCTGCGAAAAGGAGTAGCAGGAAGTACTGGGGTGGTAGTCCAGGAAAATAGCCTTGTGGTGGTTTTGGGTCCAACCTGTGGTTGAGGCACAGGAAGTACTGGTGGGACCAGGAAAGGCCCTTTTTGTGATGCTTGATGTCATAGGGTGTCCACCTGTGAAGCGAGTCACAGGAAGTACTGGTGTGCCCAGGAAAGACCCCTGACATTTGTGCTTATGCGGTGTCCACCTGTGGAGAGAATCACAGGAAGTACTGGTGCGCCCAGGAAAGACCCGTTGTTGCTGTGAGGAAATGGGTATAGTGACATACCCAGGCTTGAATGCCAGGAACAGGATTGGTGAGACCGACCCGCGCCTTTGATATAGCCGTGAGTACGCTGTACTCGGAGAAGGCAAGGCGATTTGAGCAACGGGGGGTGGAGGATCCGACCTGCGCTATGTCCGTCTGACGTGAGACCAAAAGTGCAGTCTGTTGGAGCGCATAGCAAGAGTCTTCGGCCTGCGCGCCATGACACAATGGGGGGCTACGGGCCATCCCGGTGTCCGATGACTAACTCCGGCTACACGCCATGGAGTAAATGCTCAAGAGTGTTACCGTTGGGTGATAACCCTGATACGGTGGTGGGCAAGAGGTTGCCAGAACACCAAGAATGTGCCCTGAGTGCACGGACCGTTGGGCCGGGCGGCGAACGGTTGTGATGGCTTGTGTGCGTGAAAGCACCTTTGATGATATAGCTTGCCATACTTGTGATATGATATGCCTGCAGGGAAAATACCGCTGCCCCGAGAGGAGGGGTAGGGTCGTTATAATTTGGTCAGCTGAACGCTGACCGTTGCTTTTGTTTGCCACCGTTGGGTGGATTGTCCTTGCACAGGTGCTGGAGAGCCGAGCGGGTCGCATAGAGGTTGATGCTCCTGCTGGTGTTGCTGCTGCTGCTAGCCCTCGAAGGCTAATGTTCTTTTGAGTGTTTTCTTTTTGTGGCCGGCCTGCGCGCCAATTTGTTTAGGCCACTGCATGAAAACCCTGTAAGGCCATAAGGCCAGTTCTTTGTACATGTTGTAAGACATTCCTATATATATAAAAGGTGGAGTTTTATATTTGGACATTCCTGAGGAGTTCAAGTAGTTTAGGCTTCCGCTAGAATGCTTGTGATAGGTGCGATGCGCTACTCTGGTATCATCCTGTACCTTCACCGACTGTTTTGTGGTATATCCTGTGGGGCCCCGGCCGGACCTTCTAGAATATATCATATGAACGGATGGGGTTGTTACAGGCAGCCTCAACCAACTCATTGAAACCAGCTCTCTTCATGACAATGAGTAGTTGCCTTAGATTCTCCCTCAGCCCCTGGTAGAAGAGGTTATCCCTCTCTTCATCATCTGTCATTGTTGTTCCTGCATAACGACCCAACTGAGTGAACTCCTGTACGTACTCGTGCACCGTCTTGTCCCACTGCACCAAGTGCAGGAACTGCCTTTGGAGGGCCAACCTAGTCAAAACGGGAATGTACTTCTTTAAGAAAGCAATCCCAAACTCTTCCATGGACGGGGTGCGTCTAGGAAACTGGCGGCCGCTATGGCTCACCCACCACAACTTCGCATCTCCCTCCAACATGAAGGCCGCAAACTCAGATTTCTTCTCCTCTGGCATCTTTGCCACCCTCTGAAGCTCTTGCATTCATGCACACCAATCCTCTGCATCAGTCAGCGTACCGACTCCCTTGAACGTTAGAGGATGGAAGCTCAAAAAATACTTCATCTGCCGGTCTCCATGCCCGACCACCACTCTTTTGGCCAACAACTCTGCTCGCCTGACTTCTCTGCCTGGCACGGCCATCACCATATCCAGTGTAGCAGGGGTTGCTACCTAAGCTGTCGCTGCAGCTTGGGCTGCCACCATTGCTTCTGCAAGCATGCAACAGAAGTCGGCCGGGTTTACACCCATGCTTAAAGGACCCTGAGCAGTGGTGTTGCTCGCTGAAAGCTCTTCTCATGGTCTCGACGTACCCACCTCGTTTCTTGCGCTCTTTAAGAAAAGCAAGGAAACAAGGAATCAGTCTCTAACTCGCAAGACTCAAACATAAGGACACTCATAGTCCCGCATTACTCCTATGTGGATAACTTCTATACGCACTAACCTTGAATCTAACCTCACTTTGATACCAAATTGTAACACCACCCCTGTAATGACCGTATAATATGGGTCTGGTCGGGGCCGCACAACATACAGACGCCACAGCTTTAGCATTAAAAGATGATATAACTACCCAATCTCAAAACTCAAAATTAAACAACATCGGAGACATCAACCAAGACTAGAAGTTATCCACATACACAAGAGTATCGTAACGACCTTATGGCCTTACAATAAAAGAGAGTCCAAACTCCAAAAGTTAACATCAATAACAATGAGCAAAAAACTCCTAGACTACCTCAGCATGCAAGCCGGAAAATAAAAGCATCAAGTATACAGAGCCACCAAAAATATAGCTAGTACAAAATTGGAAACACTTCATGAAGCTTAGGGCTTATTGGTCGGCGAGCTAGCTACTGCTTGCGATACTTGCCTTGTAAAAATTGGTTATAACATGGGTCAGCAAAGGCTGACCTCAAACTGTGTAACAAACACATCTCCTCCCGGCCACCCCTAACGGACCCCGGGGTACCCCTCCAACCTACAAGTCAGCACTTCATATACCATATACATAAACGAGTATAGTACTAAAAGAATAGGCTTGGATGTCTCACACAACATGCACGTTTTTTTATTGTTGAGCATATAATAAAAAGGGGCCTACTATGCAGCATGTATGCAAAACCCGGGCTTCACCCAAGGAACCCTATCGCGTATGCTTCTAGTACATCATCAAACATCTGGGTACTTCCAATTTCCCCATTGGCATTAAGCCTCAAACAAAAAGGGTACTGCAATTCCCCTAACGGCATACAAGCTGCCACACGGAACTCTTGCCAAGGCCCCACCCGCTTATGATCTTATATCCGGGCTTGTCTGCAAGTTCTGACTTCTCATATCAGGATTCCGTCTAACACACTGACCGATTCTAATAACCCTTGCTGGACCCCACCCGCTCATGGTCACATTGCCCGGGCTTGCCCCATGCTTGGCATTCACTTTAGTCTCACAGAAGGGGACTAGTCTCGCCGGGACACTCTCCCCACATGACTTGCATGTCACGGGATAGCCAGCCGACCACGGAGACAAAGCCGCGCCTTAGCACATCACAATCCAATACCATTCCCACCCTAATCCCTCATTTGTACTGCAACGTCCCCGCGCACCAAGGAAACCATCTACTGTCAATGCAGAGCTAACCTTGTCCACCAAGGAAACCATCTACCGCCATTGTGGAGCTAATCTTATCCGGTTCCCACTACACGTACTCACTCGAGAAAAGGGGGAAAACACAAACGGCACCTTGTCGCAATGGATTTCTACAAAATCTTTAAAGCTCGTATGCAACATCACCGAGTCGGACTAACGGTCGTGACCATGGCTTCACCCACAAGGCCTAATCCACTAACGGAGCGGATCTCTAATGCAAAAACATGACGGGGATGAACTCAATCGATCCGGAGGATCCTCTTAAACCATGGCGACCCAAACCCCTCTCATTTGGGATATTTGGTGTCAAATATCTTGAAAGAAAAGATGCTAAACACGCATCCTAAAACCAAGAGGAGAAGTGTCGTTACCTTACGACCCCTCTTCCTAGCCATGGAAACTTAGTCGGATGAAAACCGCTGCAACAAACTTGCCTCCGCGGATCTGGACTCGGCTCGCGATTTGGGGCTCCTAAGCTTCTCCGGCAGCCGGATCTCTCCTTCACCTTCTTCCTTGCTCTCCCTTCTCTCTAGAACTTAGAAAGAGAATACTTGATGAATAATGAGGGTTTCCTAACCCTATTACCAGACCTAACTCAGCAAGG
Organism: Platanthera guangdongensis; assembly: GCA_039583875.1. Classification (NCBI taxonomy): domain Eukaryota; kingdom Viridiplantae; phylum Streptophyta; class Magnoliopsida; order Asparagales; family Orchidaceae; genus Platanthera; species Platanthera guangdongensis. The sequence goes on along the minus strand of CM077147.1, from coordinate 183,428,922 downwards.
ACAGCCCTGGACCATCAGATCCCCTTAGAAGGAAACAAACGGTCACGATCCGAACTTAAAACCAAAACACCTAGGCCGAATACGGCTTGTGACACGCCCGTGTCCAAGGTCGTATGCCTCAATCGACGCTGAAACCGTCTCACCCAGAATAGGACACGGGCACTGGACACGCCTATGTCAAACATGATACGCCCGTATTGGTAGGTGTGTTCCTCCATCGACACAGGATCAAAAACCACCCGAGAAGGACACGGGTAATCGACACGCCCGTGTCGAAATTGAGACACCCGTGTCAGGCCGAACACGCCTGGGTTCCAGGCCATGTTAAATCCCCCTACACGGCCCAGCCACAACCCGAGTAGGACATGGCCTGGGACACGCCCGTGTATCAGGCCGTGTTCGAAGTCTCGACGATCGTTAACTGCCTTTTCGTCGAATTCGCAGAAAATTCGTCGAACACGCGCATGACATGGCCTTGGACACACCCTTTGAAAGAATTAGTGTCTAAACACCTAGAGGGGGGGTGAATAGGTGCACTTAATCTTTTTAACTTTTATGGCAGAAACACTGAATTATTAGACCTGTTTATGCAATACTCTACAGCAATTTAGCACAGTTAACACAGCAATCACACAAGCATACAATCACAGAGAGCACACGGGATTTATAGTGGTTCCCCAAGGTCTGGGTACATCCACTTTCCCCCTTTGCCTATCTAGTAGTGTACTAGAATCGGCCTAATTTCTCCACTTCTCCTCAGATCCACAGATCTTACAACTCAGAACCCCAAACAGGTTCCTACAACTCAGATTGATCCCACTCCTACAACTCAGGCACAAAGCCCTACCACTCAGTCTTCACCAAGACCTACACTCAGCCTTCAACAAGGCCTACACTCAGAGAAAAGTATCTCCTACACTCAGGCACACAGGCCCTACCACTCAGCCTTTATAAATATAGGCTTACAACTCAGATCCCTTAGGATCCTACAGAAAATAAAGAGTACAAGGATTAATAACCACAACTCTGATTGAGAAAGTTGAGTTGACTGGCTTCTTGATGAGTTCTTGAAAGAACTTTGCAGAGATCAACCTCCCTTGGCTTTATTCAAAGCTTCTTGAATTAGAACACAGTAGGGTTGTATCTCTATGCAGATGATCTTCAATCAACTGCTGTCTTGAGAATCAGATCTCAATCTGAAACTTTCTTTATCAGCCTGGTTCAATAGCTGTCTTCTTAGAAGGAGCTTTCTCTCTCCAACTTCTTAGATCTTCACTTCAAGGTCTTCTTCTTGTTTGTTGTTTCTCACTTCAATGATTGCTTCCTCTATTGAATGTTTCTTCTGTTGAAGGAATAAGCCTTTATATAAGCTTTCTTCAAGGTGACCGGCTGATCCGGTTTCTAACTAACGTCTAACAGCTCTGACAGTAGCAGTTGACCGGTTGAAATGGCAGCTATCAAGTCATCCAGTCACTTCTTGAAAACTCTGTCACTGTCTGAAAGTGTCGAGACAGATAGTCTTTTTGTGTCGACACAAATAGACCAAGTGTCGACACAAATAGACTAAGTGTCGACACTAGCCTTCATGGTGTCGACACAACTCATTGTGTGTTAGAAACTGCTTCTCGACACTGCTTCTTCAGAATGTGTCGACACAAATCCTGTGTGTCGACACAAGTCCTTCTTCTTCAATACTTAGTTGATTTCTGCTAAGTGTAGACACAACTCCTTTGTGTCGACACATTTTCTTGTGTTGAAACTTGCTAAGTGTCGACACATCTTCTTTGTGTCGACACATGCCTTCTGTGTTGAAACTTTTGCTGAGAGTCGACACATCTCCTTTGTGTCGACACATTCTTCATGTGTTGAGACTTTGCTGAGTGTCGACACATCTCCTTTGTGTCGACACTTTCTTCATGTGTTGAGACTTTGTTGTGTGTCGACACATCTCCTTTGTGTCGACACTTGTACTTAAACTTTGTTGAAGTTTGCTGAGTGTCGACACAGCCTCCTAGTATCGACACTTGTACTTGAACTTTGTTGAAGTTTGCTGAGTGTCGACATAGCCTCCTAGTGTCGACACTTTTGATGTCGACAAAGTTCCTCTGGGTGTCGACACTAATTATGTAGACATTTCTTCATTGAGTGTCGACACTGCCTGTATGTGTCGATACTTTGCTTCTGGTGTCGACTCTGCCTTCCTGGTGTCGACACAATTACTCCAAGTGTCGACACTGCTTCTCTAGGTGTCGACACAAGCCTTCTTAAGTGTCGACACTTTTCTTCTAGGTGTCGACACATGGACTTAGAAACTTTTCCTGCAAACCTGCAGTTACTTAACCTGCACAAATAAACTCAAAGCACATCAAATACACCTTGTTGTATATCATTGAGTAGGGTGAGGCTTCTTCAAATCAGGTACATATATTCAAATGTACCCAACAATCTCCCCCTATTTGGAGAAGTCATAACTCTTAGTCAATGATATACACCATACATAACAAAATCTCAGTATGATGAAAAACAGTAAAATATGACAGGGTAAGAACTTAAACATGTATAAACAGAACATGTATAACAATTATCTCAGAACAATTAATTTAATAGATTTGAACCATGACACAATGTTCTTACAAATTCCAACCTTTTCATTAGTCAAAAATTTACATAGAATTTTAATACAAATGATTACAATTTGTAAACTTAAGAAAAATGCTATCCTATTGCTGCTCTGGTTCCTTGATTACAATCCCCTTTCTAGATTGAATCTTTGCTTGAACTGTAGCTTCAGTGTCATCAGCAGCAGCAGGCTTCTTCCCTTTGAGATCTTTCTTTTTCAGCTCTTCAGCCTTGATCTTCTGCCTTTCAAAATAGTGATAAGGCTTGGGAAAATACTTGTTAGGCTCCTGTGTATTAGGAGGTAGCTTTCCCAGTTTAGCCTTCCTTCTATATTGTACAATGGTCTCTTGCCTATTCTCATGTTTTCTCCACTCCAGGTCAGAATACCACTTGCCTCTATCCAGGATATTGTCCTTAGCAGCCTTCCATGCAGTCAAGATGATATTCCTGGATGTGGGGCTCCATTGTTCAAAATCAGGCCTTAGTTCAGCTTGCTCTCTGAATCTTTTCTTAGATAATTGAGCCTCTTGTTCCTTTAATAAGGCCACTTGCTCTTTGAGTATTGCCTCTGGCACAGGCTGAACAACTTTCTCTATGATGACATTCTGATTTCCCTCAGGAGGACTATATATAGACTGTATCTCTTGATGTATTATGTCAAAGTCTGGTGGAGGGTATATCACTTGAGCCACTTCAGCTTGCTCTCCTCCAAGGTATGTAGGATTGATTCCAGACTCTGCAACATTGTCATCATCACATAAGGGTGGATATCCAAGGGTGGCTCTGATGGAATTTGAAATCCATTTGGCATGATCAGAGCCTGTCTTGACTAATACCCTCTCCCCCTTTATGACTTCTCTCTCAATGTGATCCCTAAGATCATCTTTCTGGAATCTTATCTGTGCATTCAGATAGTTAACTCCATCTTTATAGAAAGGTTTTAACCTTTGGAGCTTGTCAGTAATGGCCTTCTGAGAATTTTCAATGGCAGTTTTCACAGCAGTGAGACTCTCCTGTAATTGTTTATCAAATTCTTCTTTGGCAGCGGCACTTGCTGCAGTCTGAGCAGTAGCTATATTCTTCATTTCAGTTATAATGGCATTATGTGAAGCAGTGAGATTATCATTCATCCTTATCTGGTTTTCCAGGACATAGCCGTGCTTCACTTCTAGGTCATCAAGTTTTGTCTTTATTTTCTCTTGATGTGTGGCCAGATAAACTACTGCATTGCCTCCCTTATGGAAACAATCAGTCATTTCATTTTTGTTGAGATTCACTTCAAATCTGATAGATTTGATGTCTTGTGCAAGATCAAATTGCAGGGATTTATGCCCTTCATCCACATATTTTTCTAAAGCTTGCCTTTGCTCATCCAGCTTGATTTGCAATACTACCATCAGAGAACTATAATCAGTAGTGGTGGCAGGCTGTGGATTAACTGTCTGTAGGGCTTTCTTATAGTTCTAGCTCCTTCTCTTGAAGACTTGGAACTTCCTCTTCTTGGCTCTAACAGCCTCTTCATCTTCTGAAGCAGAAGTGCTGGCAATATCCACTCTGTCCTTAGGACTAGGAGGTAACTCCTTCTCAGTCATTTGTGGTTCCTCAGCATCCTTTGGCTTCTCAGTCTCTTGTGTAGCAGTTTCCTCTACAATCTCCACATGCTCCCCCTCCACATTGATCTCCTCCCCCTCAGCAGCAGCTTTCTCTTTCTCAAAATCAGTGTGTAGAAGATCAGGAAACAGCTCTTCTAATGTGTATTCCTATTGAGAATAAGCTGGAGAATCTCTGATCTCATCAACCACTTTATCAGCAACAGATGTGTCCTCCATGACAACATCTTGTGGTTGAGGTTGTATCTGTGTTTGCTGATGAATATCAGGTAATGAATCAGTCAAAACTTCATCCTCTCTAATGAAATCTAATTGATTAATTTCAGTGATTACCTCCAGAATGGTTTGGGTAGCCCTTTCACTCTCTAGTGGAGTTGGCTCTTCCACAAGTAAAGGCTCCCCCTGGAGTGTATCCAGGTGAATTGGGCTTGCTGGTGGTAGCTCCCCCTGCCTCTGTGCTTCTTCTTGTCTTGCTGGAGACTGTCCAGCATTTCCTGTCTCTTCATCATCAGGTGTAAAGACCACTTGCTCTTCAGAGCTGCTAGAGGATTCTTGAGCCACAGTGGCTGTCTTTTTCTTTTTCTTCTAGGGTGTTTCCTTTTCTGGAGTGGGTAGTTCCTTTGTTGGCACCCTATCCCATCTTGAGAAAATTCTCAAATCCATTCTCCACATGTGATTATCTTTGAACCAGCAGCTTGATTCATCACTTCAGGTATACTTCCAGCAAGGTATAGACTTAGTATTCTACCTAAATTGGGCTTCTTCATACTTTCTTTTATCTTATCAAACATAATAGCAGACTAATCAGTCTTAAGTTGGAAGATAATCCTTGTCATCAAATTGAACATCTGAGCTGAAATTCTGTCATGTCCTCCAGGCTTGTTCAGGATGACCTTGCCAACTATTTCAGATAAGAATTTCCCTTGTATATTCATCCCTTTTCTGTTGAAAACAGATCCAATTTTCAGATTTGAATCCAGTCTACACCATCTCAATGCCTCTCTAGTCTTAGAAGCAGATACATCTTCTTCCTCTTTTGTTATAGGTAGTTGAAGTACCTTCCTTAGACTTTTTGGTGTGACCTTGACTTTGGTTCCATGAACTCTAGACTTAATCTTGAGTCCAGTATCATCAAGTGAAGCTGCACTCAGAAATTCAAGGACCTCCTTCTTCCAGATCTTGATTGGTTCTAAAACAAGGTATTCCAGTCCAGTCTCGGCAATTAGGGTTACCACACCTTTGATTTAGGGTTCCGCGTCATCAAAGGCATGTCGCACGAGTTCATATCCTTCATTAACATTCTCTTCTAGCTTGGGCGCCATTAGGGTTTGAAGAAATTTGAATTTAGAGAAGAGAGATGTCGACACACAAGTTTGGTCTCGAAACTTTGGTGAGCGTGTCGACAAACAATGGCGAAAACCTATTTATACCTTTCTAGAATCGAAGATGAACAGGCGCGTCAAAATACTTAAATTGTGTCGACATTGTTGAAAAGTGTCGACACTTACTTATAATATCTCGACAACTATGTGTCGTCATAAGTATAGTCGACGGAATATATGTGTCGACACTTATATATGTGTCGACACCACTCAGCTCAACACTTAGTCGAGACTCTACCAGACTAATTCTGTGTAAAGCCTAAGTGTCGACACCACCTTGGATGTGTCGACACCTATATTGCATGTGTCGACACTAATTCTCTGAAGTGTCGACACAGACTTTCTAGATGTGTCGACACCATTTTTCTGAAATGTCGACACCACTACTATGTGTCGACACCATTTTACTTAGCCAATTTTTTGTAAACTATTCTAAGTTTATCATCCCTAATTCAATTTTAAATTTATTGAATTTGGTTTCATCTAAGGTCTTAGTATACATATCATCTAGCTGATTATCTGTATTTATATACTCTATGGAAATATCTTCTTTTTCCACATGTTCTCTTAGAAAATGGTATTTTATTTCTATGTGCTTAGTCCTACTATGGGAGACAGGATTATTTGCAATAGAAATGGCATAGTAGAATCACAAAATAAAGGTGTTCTACTTACTTGAATACCATAATCTTCTAGTTGGTGTTGTATCCATAGAAGTTTAGCACAGCAACTTCCTGCAGCCACATACTCCGACTCAGCTGTGGAGATAGCCACACTGGTCTGCTTCTTGCTACTCCATGATATTAGCCTTCCACCTAGAAACTGACAGGTACCTGTGGTACTCTTTCTATCTTCCTTGCAGCCTGCAAAATCTGCATCTGAATAACCTGTCAGTTCAAAATCTCCATTCCTAGGGTACCAAAGGCCTAGATAAGGAGTGCCCTTAAGATATCTCAAAATTCTTTTGACTGCTGTCAAATGTGTTAGAAAGTAGAGAAAAGAAGCGAAAAGAAGAGAACAAGCCGAATAAACTTTTGAATAATCGAAATTTTATTATCCAAAAAAAGATGACTATTACAAAGGTATGTCCTCCCTTATATAGAATGGAGGAGAGAAGAGAGAATACAAATAAGAGATGTGGGACTAAAATTTACAAGCTAAGCGGACTGTACAAAGTAAACCGCACAGGCCGCGCGGTTAGACAGAAGGACTAACCGCACGGCTTACAATAAGAGATGCAGAGAGGTCGCCTGTGAAGATTGCTAGACCGCCCGGTTTACAAGTCGCCGAGTCAAACCGCCAGACCGTGCGGTCTCCAACCCGCCAAGACAGACCGCCCGGTCTCCAACTTCAACACTCCCCCTCAAGCTAGAGCATATATATCAATCATGCCCAGCTTGTCGCAAACATGCAGAAACGAGGCGGAGACTGGCTTGGTGAAGATGTCAGCTAGCTCTTTATCAGATGTGACAAACGGAGTGCAAATCTGTTCTTTTAAAATCTCTTCACGAATGAAATGGCAGTCAACCTCAATGTGCTTTGTTCTTTCATGGAATACCGGATTTTTGGAGATGTATATGGCGGCCTTGTTATCACAGAACATAGGTAGAGGATGGTTGTACACCTCTCCTAAATCTAGCATGAGAGCCCGCAACCATTTCAACTCACAAGTGGTTGACGCCATACTGCGATACTCAGCTTCTGCACTGGACCTGGAGACAACAGACTGCTTTTTACTCTTCCAGCTCACCAGATTTCCCCCAACAAAGGTGCAAAAACCTGAGGTAGACTTGCGATCCCCTTTGTCATCAGCATAACTTGCATCTGAGTAGGCTTCAATCCTCAGATGACCATTCTTCTGAAACAGTAATCCTTTCCCAGGCGCTGCTTTGACATATTCCAAGATCCGCAAGGCGGACTGAAGATGACATTCCCTGGGCGCTTGCATGAATTGACTCACTTTGCCCACAGCATAAGAAATGTCGGGTCTGGTCACTGTGAGATATATGAGCTTACCAACCAGACGCCTGTACCGCGAACTATCTGAAAGAAGAGGCGAATCATCTGTCCAGGTTTTGTCCTCCCCAATAGCCATGGGACATCGGGCAGGTTTAGCTCCAGTCAATCCTGCCTCTTTTAAAAGATCAAGGGCATACTTACGCTGAGAGAGAACTAAGGAGTCGGGCTTCCGAGAGAGTTCGATCCCCAGAAAGTACTTTGGAGAGCCCATATCTTTAGTGATCAGATGTTGGCGAAGATGTCGCTTTGTCAGGGCTACCCCTTCCTGGTCATCGCCAGTGAGAAGAATATCATCGACGTATACAGCAAGAACAACCAGCCCAGAAGGAGTTTTGCGAATAAAGAGAGAGTGATCAGCAGAGCTTCGCACAAAACCAACAGCCGCCACAATACCGCTGAACTTGTCAAACCAAGCTCGAGGACTCTGCTTGAGGCCATAAATTGCCTTCTGCAGCCAGCATACTCGTGTCTCCCCCTGAGCAACATACCCAGGAGGTTGCTCCATGTAAACGGCCTCGTGAAGATCACCATAAAGGAAGGCATTCTTGACGTCCAGCTGATAAATTGGCCAATCCCGATTGACGGCCACAGAGAGAAGAACCCGGATTGTGCTGAGACGAGCTACAGGGGAGAAGGTGTCAAAGTAATCAACCCCATAGGTCTGAGTAAAGCCCTTAGCCACAAGGCGAGCCTTATACCGATCCACAGTGCCGTCTGGGCTAAATTTGACCACAAAGACCCAGCGACAGCCAACAACATCAGTGCCAAAGGGAGGAGGAACAAGAGTCCAGGTACCCCGCTCAGTGAGGGTCGCCATTTCCTCATCCATGGCCATCTTCCAGTGAGGAATAGCAAGGGCCTCCTGATAGGAGCGGGGTGTGGCAGTGGCAGAGATAGCCAGTGCAAAGGCCCTGCGAGAAGGAGTAAGACGATCATAGGAAACAACAGCAGCAAGGGGGTGTAAGGTGCACGTCCGCACCCCTTTGCGAAGAGCTATAGGAAGATCCAGGTCAGCCGGGCCCGCGGCATCCGGAGCATCCGTGGTAGAGAAAGCTGGCCCGGGAGAAGAGAGCGACGGCAGCGGAGAGGAGGGAGAGGGTGGTGGGGAAGGGAGAGAGAGAGGTGGAGGAAGAGGAGGGGGTGGAGACGGTGTAGTGGTGGAGAGTGTAGGAGGAGACGAGGGAACGAAGGGAACGACAGGAGAATCAGAAGCTGGGAGAAGAGGAGAAGAGGCATCCGAGAAGTAGGAGGTATTCTCGAAGAAGGTGACGTCAGCAGAGACGAACTGCTTACGAAGGACGGGATCAAAGCAACAGTAGCCTTTCTGAGTGGTGGAATACCCCAGAAAGACACATTTGGTGGAGCGAGAGGAGAGCTTATCACGGGTGGCAGAAGGGGCATGCACAAAGGCAGTGCATCCAAAGATTTGGAGAGGGAGAGGAAACGGCTCCTTGCCCGGATACAAAATGGAGAACGGGGTTTGGCCATGGAGAACCGTGGAGGGAATGTGATTGATGAGGTAGCAGGCAAGGAGAACAGCATAGCCCCAATAGGAGCGAGGAACATGCATCTGGGTCATCAAGGTGCGAGCGACATCGAGCAGGTGTCGGTTTTTGCGTTCGGCTACACCATTTTGTTGTGAAGAATAGACACAACTAGTTTGATGAAGAATCCCATTTTGCATGCAGAATATAGAGAAGTCACGACTGAGATATTCTGCGGCATTATCAGACCGAAAAACTTTGATAGAAACATCAAACTGAGTTTTGATCATGAGATAGAAGGATGTCCATACAGAGAATAATTCGGAGCGATCTTTTAACAGATACACCCACGTACAGCGAGAGAAATCATCAATGAACGTGACAAAATAGGAACTACCCCGACCAATGGTAAGAGTAGGAGAAGGACCCCAGATGTCGGAGTGGATAAGATCAAACGGACGGGTAGAGCTACGAATGTGCTTTGGAGGGAAGGAGGAGCGGTGATGCTTGCCAAGCTGACAGGCCTCACAGTTGAGCGGAGGACTTTGAGGAGGAAGGTGAGGCAGAAGTTGACGAAGAAGACGGGGAGGAGCATGACCAAGGCGGAGATGCCATTGGAGAAGATCTGTGGAGGTGGAGGAGAAGGTGGAAAAAGCAGAAATGTTGTCTAGGAAGTATAAGCCGCCACTCTCAGTCCCAGTAGCAATCGTCCGTTGGGAGTCCGGATCCTGAAAAGAGCAAGAAGTAGAAGTAAATGTGACGGAACACTGTAATTGCTTGCAAAGAGATGTAACAGATAATAAGTTGCACGGGAACTGGGGCACGTATAGAGTATCCGCCAAGTGAAGAGACGGGGTGACATGAACTATCCCTGTGCCATGAACTGATGATGAAGAGCCGTCAGCGAGAGTAACTGGGGGCAAGCGAGCATGTTTTTCTAGGAGAGAGAAACACGGGAGATGGCCGGTCATATGATTCGTAGCACCAGTGTCGATCAGCCATTTGCCCTGAGTAACAACGTGTGCACGACCAGAAGACGTGACAACCGAGGCGAAAGCCATGAAGGGAGGAAGAAGAAACTGCAGCGGTCTCGGTGACAGCACACCAGCGGCACGAAGGGCCACGACCAAGGGGCAGAGCACAAGCCGCGCGACTAAACCAGGAGGTCGCGGCGACTAACAAGAGAAGCGGCTAAGAGCGAAGAGGCGGAGAGGCCGCTCAAACAAGGAAGAATCCGCGTGAAACCGCGGCGGGAACAAAAGGGAAGAAGCCGCGTGAACACGAGCGGCTAGGATTCAGATCAAGGCACAGCGGGGAAGAAGTCGCGCGGACTGCAAAGGGCCGAGCGAACAGAAGAGAGGAGAAGAGCAGGTGACCGCGACCAAGATGCGGGTAAGAAAGGGACAACCCGCACGGTCAGACAGATCACAGCATTTGCGAGAATGCGGTCAAGGGCACAGCGGGGAAGAGGTCGCGCGGACTGAAAAGGCCGAGCGAACAGAAGAGAGGAGAAGAGCAGGTGACCGCGACCAAGATGCGGGTAAGAAAGGAACAACCCGCACGGTCAGGCAGATCACAGCAGCAAACCGCGAGTGCAGAGACAACACACGCGGATAGAGACAGACCGCAGCGACTAGGAAGTCGGAGCGGCAGGAAAGAGCAAGGAGCGCGGCGACACGGAAACAGGTCGCTGCGACAAAGAGCAGTAGGAGAAGAGAAACAAGAAGAGCAAGCCGCGCAAACAGGCAGCGGACAGAAACAAGCCGCGCGGATAGAAACAAGCCGCGCGGACAGAGGAGAAGGCAAGCCGCGAACAACAGAGAGCGCACATAATCAGGAGGAAAAGACCGTGTCCTCTGATACCATGTTAGAAAGTAGAGAAAAGAAGCGAAAAGAAGAGAACAAGCCAAATAAACTTTTGAATAATCGAAATTTTATTATCCAAAAAAAGATGACTATTACAAAGGTATGCCCTCCCTTATATAGAATGGAGGAGAGAAGAGAGAATACAAATAAGAGATGTGGGACTAAAATTTACAAGCTAAGCGGACTGTACAAAGTAAACCGCACAGGCCGCGCGGTTAGACAGAAGGACTAACCGCGCGGCTTACAATAAGAGATGCAGAGAGGTCGCCTGTGAAGATTGCTAGACCGCCCGGTTTACAAGTCGCCGAGTCAAACCGCCAGACCGTGCGGTCTCCAACCCGCCAAGACAGACCGCCCGGTCTCCAACTTCAACAAAATGAGATTCTTTATGGCAAGCTTGGTACCTAGCACAGACACATGTAGCATACATGATATCTGGTCTACTAGCAGTCAAATACAATAGGGAGCCAACTATCCCTCTATACAAAGTTTCATCTACAGGTTTCCCTGCATCATCTTTGCTTAGAGACATGCTTGACCCCATAGGAGTTTTCATGGTTGTGGATGATTTCATACCATACTTTATTATCAATTCTAGGGTGAACTTAGACTGGCATATGGATAAACCATCCTCAGTCTGTCTAACTTGGAGACACAAGAAGAACTTAAGTTCCCCCATACTACTCATTTCAAATTGTCCTTGCATTAGTTTTGCAAACTTTCTGCAAAGATTACTTTCTATAGACCCAAATATTATGTCATCTGCATATATTTGGACTAAGATAATCTTGCCTCTGGATTTCCTAAGGAATAGAGTCTTGTCTATTTTCCCCCTTGTGAATTTATTCTCAATGAGGAAACTAGACAAGGTCTCATACCAAGCCCTAGGGGCTTGTTTTAACCCATACAAAGCCTTCTTAAGTCTATAAACATAATTAGGTTTAGTAGAATCAACAAAACCTGATGGCTGTTCTACATAGACTTCTTTCTTCAGATTTCCATTCAGAAAAGCTGACTTAACATCTATTTGGTATACCTTAAACCCTTGAAATGTTGCATAGGCCAGGAACATTCTTATTGCTTCCAGTCTTGCTACTGGAGCAAAGGTTTGATCAAAATCAATACATTCTTCCTGCATATATCCTTTAGTAACTAGTCTAGCTTTATTCTTTATAATAACTCCATTCTCATTCAACTTGTTCCTAAAGATCCACTTAGTTCCTATAATGTTGTGGCCCTTTGGTTTAGGAACAAGCTCCCAGACCTTGCATCTTTTGAACTGGTTCAGCTCCTCTTGCATTGCCTCATTCCAATGAGGATCTAGGATTGCTTCTTCAAATTTCTTTGGCTCTACTTGGGATATAAAGCTGGAGTAGAGAACTGAACTTAGATTCCTGCTCCTTGTTTGTACCCCTTGTCTGAGATCTCCAATAATTTGATTGACTGGATGATCTTTTAAATGCCTATTTGCTGGAGGAAACCTGTCTTCTGCTTGTACACCTTCAGCTTCTTCATTTAGCTGCTCCTCTTGGTCTTCTTTAGTAACAGGAGTATCTTGTACTCCCCCTGGACAGCAGCCACTATCATCCACTTACTGACTTGCAGTAGAACCTTCTTCAATAGTAAGCTTGTCCATCTTCTCAGTCACACCTGTGGAGCTGCAAACACTTCTAGACAATTCATTGTTAATGAGTCTAGCTTCATCAAAAACTACATGAACTGACTCTTCTACAACTTGAGTAGTCAAGTTGTAGACCCTATAAGCCTTACTATTGTTGTTGTACCCTACAAAGATCCCCTCTTGGGATTTGGCAGCAAACTTGGTTAAATAAGACTTACCATTGTTAAGTATATAACATTTACAACCAAAGATCCTGAAATAGGATAGATTTGGTTTTCTACCCTTCACAATCTCATAGGGGGTCTTATTGTGGCTCTTGGTGATAGTAGCCCTATTGATCACATGACAAGCAGTATTAACTGCCTCAGCCCAGAAATATTCTGGGAGAGATGTGTCACTCAACAGGGTTCTACCAGCCTCTATCAAGGTTCTATTTTTCCTTTCAGCAATACCATTTTGCTGAGGTGTTCTTGGTGAGAAAAATTCCTGAAATATCCCAAACTCTTCACATAGCTTTGTCATACTATCAGACTGGAATTCAGTACCATGGTCACTTCTTATTTTGACCACTGCACTGTCTAACTCATTCTGAATTTGTTTGACAAAACTATAAAAGATACTAGGAGCTTTAGATTTTTGCCTTAGGAAGAATACCCAGGAAAACCTTGAATAATCATCTACAACCACAAATGTGTAGACCTTCCTACCTAGGTTGTGAACTGGCATAGGTCCAAAAAGATCCATATGCAAGAGGTATAGGCACCTCACAGCATCTTTGTTCTCAATGCTATGAAAGGTGGATTTGGTCTGCTTGCCCTTTTGACAAGCTGAACATATCTCATCCTTTATACACTTAACCTGAGGACCATTCCTCACTAACTCTTTGCTAAAGAGTTGACCAATTGTCTTATAGTTAAGATGAGCCAGCCTCTTGTGCCATTTAACACAATGAGAGACTTTCTCATCTGCTATAAGACAAATGGGAGAAACAATGTTCTCACACATAATGTCTAGACAATAGACATTTCTCTTCCTATATCCAGTCAGAATGATCTTTTGATCATTTGACCTACTGATATGACAACCATCATTGACAAATGAGATGTCATATCCTAAATCACTCAGCTGACTTATGCTAATGAGGTTATGTTTCAAACCCTTTACATAAGCCACTTGAGTAATTGAAATAAGGTTGCTAGAAATGTTACCAAAGCCTTTGATGATTCCTTTTTCTGAACCACCAAAGGTAACCTTAGGACCATCCTTGATTGGTGTATAGTCCTTCAGCAATCCCCTAGTTCCAGTCATGTGCCTGAAACATCTACTGTCCAAGTACCATATTGGGGCATGGCCACTTGGACTTACCTGCAAAACAGATTACTTAACCTTAGAACCCAAATAATTCTTGGGTCCTTGGTGCAAGTTAGTCTGACTCTTAACAAAACTACCTGTAGCTTTCCTAGCAGGGAGTTTTCTACTCACCTTGGCACTTGAATTATGCCAATAATCTATGGCAAAGTGGCCTACCTTGCCACAACACCAGCACTCAAATCTGTTGTACCTTTGTTTAGGTACAACTCTGGCTGTTTTATCTTCAGCAGGCTTCTTATTGAGTACTGGGGCTTTGCCCTTAGACTTGGACTTTACAGTCCAGGCAGGTTTTGTAAACCCCAATCCAGTTTTACCCTTATGAGGTACAAACTCATCTATTAAAGGTAGAACAGATTTTGGTTTAGAAAAACTTGCTACAATATCTCTCTCCTTCTGAAGTCTAGCCTCCAGATTTCTAATTTGATCATTCTTGAATGTAATAGTACCCATCTGAATAACAGTAATATTCTTCAGTCTGGCTATTTCATTTAATTTCTGATCTAATAACTTGTCAAAATCTATTGCAGCCACTTTAAGACTAGCAATCTCCTTAGCCTGAGTCTTGGACAAGAGTTTGCTTTTCTTCAAAGCCTACAACAATACTCTATATTCATCAATTAACTGACGAATGTCTCCTTCAGATTCAGATCCACTCACATCACTTGATGCTGATGTATCTGATTCTGATCCAGCACTAGAAATTGAACTGGAAGAACAATTTTGTACCTGACTAGGTGCAGGCTGATCCTGGATTTTGTCTCCTTCTGATAAGGCCATCAGTCCCTTGCACTGAATGTCCTCCTGCTCATAAATTGAGTTCATTAGCTGCATGAACTCATTTTCTTCTTCTTCAGCAAACAAGCCAATATAGGTTTCAGCTTCTGAATCTGTTTCTGAAGATGACATATTAGTCAGACTTTTATCCTTCTTAGCAACAAAGGACCTTTCCTTTTTGCCCTTGAACTGTGTCTTCTTCTTGTCAGTGGACTCTTTCCTCTTTTCTGGACAATCAGCTATTACATGTCCTTGTCTATTGCAACAATAGCATACTATCTTTGAGGATGTAGTTTTACTAGACTTGGACTTTCTCCTGTCATTCCTTGATGACTTCCTGTTCTGATAATAGTCATCTTTTATCTGTGAAGTGGATGGCTTGGACCTCCACTGCTTCTTCTTTAGAAACTTCTGAAAGTGCCTAGTAAATGAAGCAAAGTCTTCATCACTTTCACTGCTTTCTGACTTCTTGCTATCTGAAGTATCTATCTCAACCTCAGCAACTTTTTGAGGTGGAGATGGAGACTTTCTTTTATATCTCCTAGTGGCTTCAGTCTTGAAGGCCACAGCTCTTTCTTTGTGCTCCACTCTTGTAGTCTTTTCTTCCTCCTTCCTTACCATTAACTGCATCTCATAAGATAACAGTTTTCCAAACAAAGTTGGTGGAGGAATGTCTGCTAATTTGGCCATTTCCCTTATGGCACAAATCTTGGTGTCCCAGTCCTTTGTCAGAGATCTCAAGAACTTATCATTCAATTCATAATTACTGAACTCTCTTCTATAGGACATCAATTCATTGACTATCCTATAGAATTTCTTGTAGCATTCAGTTATGCTATCAAACCTGCCTTGTCTGAAGCTTTCATACTCTTGATTTAATAAAGACTTCCTGTCTTGGCTTACCTCTTCTGATCCCTCCATATATACTATCAGTGTGTCCCACATTTCTTTTGATGTTTTACAATGAATCAGATTCTGAAATGTGGCATCATCAATTACACTTACAATAATATTTTGGGCCCTCTTGTCCATAGTGGCCAGAATAATCTCATCTTTTGTCATTTCTGAATAATCTTTGGGAGTTCTCTGATTTGCATCTAGAACAGATACTTTCATTGGCACATAAGACCCTTCTTTGACTGTAATGTAAATTCTTCGGTCAGAGACTTCCATAAAAAGTCTAACATTCTTTTTCCAAATGCCAAAGATCTCCTTTCTGCAGATTGGCAATTTCATGGATCCTAGCTCTTTGTGATTCTCAGTTGAACCCATTTTCTTGATTCTTGATTATACTGATTCTGCCTACAGGATCTCTACTCAGACTGTTATGTCCTTTTTTTGAGGAACCTCCCTCTGATACCACTTGAAAGAACTAGTGCCTAAACACCAAGAGGGGGTGTGAATAGGTGCACTTAATCTTTTTAACTTTTATGGCAGAAACACTGAATTATTAGACATGTTTATGCAATACTCTACAGTAATTTAGCACAGCTAACACAGCAATCACACAAGCATACAATCACAGAGAGCACACAGGATTTATAGTGGTTCCCCAAGGTCTGGGTACATCCACTTTCCCCCTTTGCCTATCTAATAGTGTACTAGAATCGGCCTAACTTCTCCACTTCTCCTCAGATCCACAGATCTTACAACTCAGAACCCCAAACAGGTTCCTACAACTCAGAGTGATCCCACTCCTACAACTCAGGCACAAAGCCCTACCACTCAGTCTTCACCAAGACCTACACTTAGCCTTCAACAAGGCCTACACTCAGAGAAAAGTATCTCCTACACTCAGGCACACAGGCCCTACCACTCAGCCTTTATAAATATAGGCTTACAACTCAGATCCCTTAGGATCCTACAGAAAATAAAGAGTACAAGGATTAATAACCACAACTCTGATTGAGAAAGTTGAGTTGACTGGCTTCTTGATGAGTTCTTGAAAGAACTTTGCAGAGATCAACCTCCCTGGCTTTCTTCAAATCTTCTTGAATTAGAACACAGTAGGGTTGTATCTCTATGCAGATGATCTTCAATCAACTGCTGTCTTGAGAATCAGATCTCAATCTGAAACTTTCTTTATCAGCCTGGTTCAATAGCTGTCTTCTTAGAAGGAGCTTTCTCTCTCCAACTTCTTAGATCTTCACTTGAAGGTCTTCTTCTTGTTTGTTGTTTCTCACTTCAATGATTGCTTCCTCTATTGAATGCTTCTTCTGTTGAAGGAATAAGCCTTTATATAAGCTTTCTTCAAGGTGACCGGCTGATCCGGTTTCTAACTAATGTCTGACAGCTCTGAAAGTAGCAGTTGACCGGTTGAAATGGCAGCTGTCAAGTCATCCAGTCACTTCTTGAAAACTCTGTCACTGTCTGAAAGTGTCGAGACAGATAGTCTTTATGTGTCGACACAAATAGACCAAGTGTCGACACAAATAGACTAAGTGTCGACACTAGCCTTCATGGTGTCGACACAACTCCTTGTGTTGTAGAAACTGCTTCTCGACACTGCTTCTTCAGAATGTGTCGACACAGATCCTGTGTGTCGACACAAGTTCTTCTTCTTCAATACTTAGTTGATTTCTGCTAAGTGTAGACACAACTCTTTTGTGTCGACACATCTTCTTGTGTTGAAACTTGCTAAGTGTCGACACATCTTCTTTGTGTCAACACATGCCTTCTATGTTGAAACTTTTGCTGAGTGTCGACGCATCTCCTTTGTGTTGACACATTCTTCATGTGTTGAGACTTTGCTGAGTGTCGACACATCTCCTTTGTGTCGACACTTTCTTCATGTGTTGAGACTTTGCTGTGTGTCGACACATCTCATTTGTGTCGACACTTGTACTTAAACTTTGTTGAAGTTTGCTGAGTGTCGACACAGCCTCGTAGTGTCGACACTTGTACTTGAACTTTGTTGAAGTTTGCTGAGTGTCGACACAGCCTCCTAGTGTCGACACTTTTGATGTCGACAAAGTTCCTCTGGGTGTCGACACTGCTTCTAAGTGTCAACACTGATTATGTAGACATTTCTTCATTGAGTGTCGACACTGCCTGTATGTGTCGACACTTTGCTTCTGGTGTCGACTCTGCCTTCCTGGTGTCGACACAATTACTCCAAGTGTCGACACTGCTTCTCTAGGTGTCGACACAAGCCTTCTTAAGTGTCGACACTTTTCTTCTAGGTGTCGACACATGTACTTAGAAACTTTTCCTACAAACCTGCAGTTACTTAACCTGCACAAATAAACTCAAATCACATCAAATACACCTTGATGTATATTATTGAGTAGTAGGGGTGCGCATAAAGCCCGGCGGGCCCGGGCTTGGCCCGGGCCTGCAGGGCCCGGGCTTTTCCGAACTGGGCCCAGGCCGCGCTTAATAATGTAACCGGGCCGGGCCGGGCTGGGCTATGCTCCCTGGGGTGCCTGGTAATGCCCCCCAGGCCGGCCCGGGCCGGGCCCAGGCTAAGCCCGGCCCGGTTTTTTTAAAAAAAAATTTGTTTTTTTTAATTCATAAAAAAAAATAAAGTTTTGATTTTAAAAAAATGGAGTTTTTGATTTACAAAAAAAATAAAAAAAACACAACATCGCAATATTAAAATGGAGTAATTTCGAGCCACCATATGCACCTCGCCTTTTGCTCCGCGCTGACTTGCACTAAGTCGAAATATTCCCCAACCGGCGTCGTACGCTTGTGCTCCACCACTTCGTGAGCGACGGATGATGAAGATGACGCCTGCGTTGACGACATATTCGAGCGAAATGAGAATAGAGATTAGAGAGAGAGGGTGGGGGATGAGGGGGTAGTAGAGGGAAAGAAGGAGGGGGGTTTATAGATTTTTTTTAAAAAAAAAAATTATTTTTTAAATTAAAAAATGGCTGCCAGCATGCCCATGTGGGATGCTGGCAGCCAACGGCTCTAAGAGCCAGCTCGGGCTTAGCCCGGGCTTTTCCTGGCCCGGGCTAAGCCCAGTAACCGGGCTTTGCCCGGCCCGGCCCGGGCCGGGCACCGGGCCGGGCATTTGCCCTACAATGGGGCCCGGAAGGGCCCCATGGCCCGGCCCGGGCCCGAGGCGGGCTTGGCCCGAGGCGGGCTTGGCCCGGGACCGGGCCTGTCGGGCTTTTCACCGGGCTGGGCCGGTCCGGCCCGGTGGGCCCGGTTTTTTAGGACACCCCTATTGAGTAGGGTGAGGCTTCTTCAAATTAGGTACATATATTCTAATGTACCCAACACCCTTGTCCCAAGCCGTGTTCACTGTCTCGACATTTCATCGAGCGCAGTTCGTCGACCACCTGAGTTCTCCATCGAACCCGAGCACGACACGGCCATGGACACGCCCGTGTCCTAGGCCGTGTTCCATGTCTCCACACTTCATCGAGCAAAAATCATTGACTTCCCGGGTTCTCGACGAACCCGAGCACGACATGGTCTTGGTCACGCCCGTGTCCCAGGCCGTGTGACCCTTAACAAGACCCAAACTTGGCTCTCGACGCTGTTCGTCCCTCTTTCGAATTTTTGGGCGTTATACATCTAGGAGTTCTTATATGAGTTCCTAGATAAACATTGAACCTTTAGAAAAAAATCCATTATATGAACTCCTGGATAAATCCTGAGAGGAACCCTTAGATGAACACTAGAGAAACTCCTGGATAAAACCCTGGATGAACTAGGGGTTTAGGAGTTCATCTAGATGTATATCTAGGGGTTCATCTAGATAGGGCTTATCAAGTAGTTGTCTTCAAGTTTATCTAGGGTTAATGATTGTCCAAGGGGATTATTTATGGGTTCATCTACGATTTTATCTTGGAGTTCTTCTATTAGTTTATCTTGGGGTTTTATCTATGGGTTTAACTAAAGGAACACTTAGTTTAGTCCCTATAAAAACCCCTAGATGAAACCTAAAGATGAACTCCTAAATGAACGTGGTTTTCATCTTGGCAGTTAATCTAGAGGTTTATATAGGGGTTCATCTAGTGGTTTATCTAGGGGTTCATCTAGGGGTTTATTTAGGGGTTCATCTATGGGTATAATAATGAGTTTATCTAGGGTTCGTATAAGAGTTCATTAATGGGTATATATATTTAGGGGTTCCTAGATAAACCCTTACATGAATATATAGGTATACCCCTAGATGAGCTCCTAAATAAACCCCTAGATAAACTACTAGATAGAACCCTAGATGAACCCTTAGGTAAACCCCTAAAAACCCCAAGATAAACACCCTAGAAGAACACCCAAGATGAACCCCAATATTTGTTTATCTATGGGATTATCTAGGGGTTCATCTAGGTGTTTATCTTGAGAAACCCTTAAATATACCTCAAGATGAATCTCTATATGAACCCCTAGATAAACTTCCAGATAAAAACATATATAAACCCCTAGATGAACCTACTGATAAATATCTAGAGGAACCCCTAGATGAACTCGTAGGAGAACCCCTAGATGAACCTCTAGATAAACCCAAGAAACCCCAAGATGAACCCCCTAATTAAACCACTAGGTAAACCCATAAAAACCATGGATAAATCCCAATGAACCCTTAGATAGGGCTTATCAGGTAGTTATCTTCAGGTTTATCCAGGGTTAATGATTGTCCAAGGGGATTATTTATGGGTTCATCTAGGGTTTTATCTAGGAGTTCATCTATTAGTTTATCTTGGGGTTTTATCTATGGGTTTAACTAGAGGAACAATGAGTTTAGTACCTACAAAAACCCCTAGATGAACCCTAGAGATGAAATCCTAAATGAACATTGTTTTCATCTAAGCGGTTTATCTAGGGGGTCATCTAGGCATTTATCTGGGGGTTCATCTAGGGATTCATTTAGGAGTTCATCTATGGGTATATTAATGATGTTATCTAGGGTTCGTACAAGAGTTTATTAAGGGGTATATATATTAAGGGGTTTATAGATAAACCCTTAGATGAACATATAGGTAAACCCCTAAATGGGCTCCTAAATAAACCCCTAGATAAAATACTACATAAAACCCTAGATGAATCCCCGAGATGAGCCCCCAAGATGAACCCCCTAGATGAACCCCAATATTTGTTTATCTATGGGGTTATCTAGGGGTTATCTAGGAATTCATCTTGAGAAACCCTTAATATACCCCAAGATGAACCCCAAGAAGAATCTTTATATGAACCCCTAGATGAACTCCTAGATAAAAACATATATAAACCCCTAAATGAACCACCTTGATAAACCTCTAGAGAAACCTCTAGATGAACTCATATATGAACCCCTAGATGAACCTCTAGATGAACCCAGAGATGAACTCCAAAATAAACCCCTAAAAACCCCAAAATGAACCCCCTAATTAAACCACTAGGTAAACCCCTAAAACGTGCATACATTCCTAGATGAGCCTTAGATGAACCTAAATAAACCCTAAACCCTTAGATGAACCCCTAAATAAATCCCTATATTAACTCACAAATAAACTTCTAGATTATCCTCCATATGAACCCCTTAGATAAACCACTAGATAAACCCCTAGATGAGCCCTAAATAAAACTCTTAGATGCACCCACAAATAAACCCCTAGGTAATCTTAATTTATCTACATGAACCCCTAGGTAATCCTTGTTTATCTAGATGAACCCCTAGTGGTTTTTTTAGTTTTTTCTCCGGGGTTCATCTAGGGGATTTTAAGGGTTTGTCTAGTGCTCATCTAAGGGTTCATCTGCGGGTTCATCTACGTGTTTATCTTGTGGTTCATTTAAGGGTATATCTAGGGATTCTTCTAAGTTCTTTATCTTGATGTTCATACAGGGTTTCAACTAGGTGTTTATCTAGGGGTCATAGTGAAATCCATAGACGGACCACTAGAGGAAAGTAGATATTAACTATGGGTTTATTTATTGGTTCATCTAGATAAACCTTAAATAAATCCCTAGGTAAACACCAAAATATGACTTTATATAAACTCTTAGATAAACCCTCTAAATACATCCCTATATGAACCCTTCTATGAACCCCCAACAAAACATGTACACCTAGGGGTTCCTCAAGGAGTTTATCTATGGTTACATCTAGTTATTATCTAGGAGTTTACCTACGGTTTCATCTAGGGGTTCATTGATGTTCATCTAGTGGTTTATTTACGGGTTTATCTAGGGATTATCTAGGGGTTCATCAAGGGGATTCAACTAGTAGATAAATTAATATATAAACCCCTAGCACCCCCTATATGAACCCTTAGTTAAACAGATAAACCCCTAAATGAACCTCAATGACCCCCTAAATGAACTCTTAAGATAAACTCCAAGATAAACCCCTAGATGAAACCCTAGATAAACCCTTAGATGAACCCTTAGATAAATCTCTAGATAAACCCTTAAATAAAATCCAAGATAAGCCCCTATATGTACACCTAAATAAACCCCTAATTGAAATTCTTAGATGAACCCCTAGATAAACCAACCCCTAGGTTAACCCCAAGAAGAAACCTTAGATAAATCCTTGTTAAAATTCAACAAAACCGTAGAGGCCTCCTCGGATACCCTGTTGACACTCAACAAACCGGCGGAGAACACCCCACTTATATTGTTGAAAGTTTTCCCGGATCGTGGAGTTAGCAGGGGTTATCTCAACAAAGCAGTAACAACCAGCAACGCATGCAGCACAAGCTTCTTTATTGATCAAGAGCAAACTTCTTTACAAGGCGAGACATACATGGCGAGACATGCTTCACCAAAACCCAAACCAGGAGAGCAGAGACAGTTACAAAGACAAGAAAGAAAACAAGCCGCGCGGACTCAACCACCAAGCCGCCGGTCTACTGCTGTGGAGTCCGCTCAGTCCGCCAGGTCGCCAGACCGCAACCCAAGCCACACGGACTACCCCTTATTCCAATGCTTAGCTCTTCACCGCCGATCTGCAGGCCGCCTGACCGTGAGGTCGCCTAGCCGCCAGACCGCACAAGCTGCGTCACCGAATGGAACAGTCCGCCTGAATCAGGCGACTTCATGAACCCCGAACCAAGTTGCCAAAGAGGAGACCGCCTGGTCGCTATCCGCGACCTGCTGTTTACCGCCTGTTGCTTAACCGCAGAGTCTGCACTGTCCCTGACTGCAATCAGAGGCAAGTCCTAGCTTTCTAGTGCTATCCGCACAACCTGCACAGCACAACCGAGTCAACTCTCAAACCGCGCGGACACCAAAGTCCAGACCACAGCAACTTACGCGAGCTCAATTACTGTTCACTTACTTCGGTTCAGGTTGCCTTCTCCTGATGTGACATGGGTCCTATTTATAGGCACGATGATGAGTATGGTCACCGCCATAGCCGATAGGAACACCGCCACATCCCGCAGCAAGAACAAGTGTGTCCGCCAACCCGCGGACACACATTCCAGTTCGCCGCTCCTGTGCAGATAGCCAGTCTGCCTCAGCTTCTCCAAGGCCGGACTCCAATATCCAGCCCGCCTTGCCGCCAAAGGCCAAGCCAGGACCACCACAGTCGGACTCTACAACAGCTATGTCCGCCAATCCGCGGACACAGCACCAGTCCGCATAACCCGAGCCCGCAGCCTCGCCATCAAGGCACCTGCCGGACTCAGCGGACACTCGGCTTCCGTCCGCACTTCCCGAGTCCATTGCCACAATCTCCAAGGCACCGCCGGACTCAGTTGACACGCCGATTCAGTCTGCTTTCGCAGCAAACTCCAGTCCGCATTCCTGAGTTCATAACCTCATCACAAGGCTAAACCGAACTCAGCGGACTCTAGCTCCAGTCCGCACGCTCTTGCCCAGGCAAACCTCTAATCCGCATACCCCCAAGCTAGCAAACAAAGCAACAGCACTTCTACTAGGCTTGGCGGACTGAGAAAATAGCCCACGCTCCACTGCGCAATCTCCCCAGACTGAGCCACCCTGGACTTGGTTCAGATCACACCAAGTCCAGTCCACTGGCCACATGGGCCAGTCCGCACTTACTGGCGGACACTGGATCTAGCCCGCCATACCGGGCGACCTCCAGTTTCTGTCCGCGCTGACCAGCGGACTCCGCGGCTTCCACTTGCCGCTGCACTAGAGCAAGACCAAGGCAACTTCCAAACCGGTCTGCCGAGCTCCAGTTCATCAGTCCGCTTCATGCCAGACTCCGCAGATAGGATTGATATCCGCCCGGTTACTTCCTGGGAACCAACTGCCTGCTGAGTAATCCCCGGCCTGACAGACCGCCGCTGATGTCCGCGTAGTCCGCGCGAACAGACCTCCCAGGCCGCCATAGAGCAAACCGCCTGCAACATCCCTGCCGACTTAGCAGTCCGCAAACCCTGTCCGTGTAGTCCGCGCGGATAGGTTGCCCAAGCCTTCCATTCACCCACTTTCACTTCACAAGTTTCAACACTCCCCCTTGAAGTGAGAAGTGGTGAATAACTCCAGCAGCTCCCGTAACCTTACACCTGGTCCCTCCGATAGCATCTACGAAGAAATGTCCAAGACATAGTCCTCGCCCCACATATCATGGACCATGAGGGAGCCCTCCAGCATCTCCCAAAATGAGTCATGCTTCCCTCTGCCTTCTTCAGCTTCAACCTCCACTCATGCATCATAGGAGTATCATCAACTTCCTTGGGCACAAAAGCCCAAGCCTTATTACCTCTGAGAGAAGTCACCTATTCAGCCTTGGTGTCAACCACCTCCTTGATTCTAGTGGGGTCATCACAGCCAGAAGTACCTTGCTCGACTTGAGGGCTAACAAGGAAACACGGGACCAAGTCCGTCGTGTTCCCTTCGCTATATCGAGCTGGTGGCTTACTGATCCTCTTCGATCTCCGAAGAACCTGATCATGGCTAACCACTTCCGCTGCTTCTGAACCAGCTCCATTCTCGGGCAAACCCGGAACAATGCTCCCCTTGCTTCCTGAACAAGACGCCTCCTCACTGGAACCAAGAGCACCTGGAGCAACGCTCCCCCTGCTACCTGAACCAGAAAACTCCCCTCTTGAACAAGAACTACCTGGAACATTGCTCCCCTTGCTTCTTGAACCGGAAGCCTCCGCCTTCGAGCCAGAAGATCCTGGAGCATCACTCCCCCTTCTTCTCGACTCTGATGCCTTTGCCCCAGAGCTAGAACAACCTGGAACACCTGGTGACTCAGGTAACTCCACTTCCTTAGCAGCAGCCTTCTTCAGCCCATCATCTGACCTGCTTATCTCTAGCTCCACATGAGAGCTACCCCAATACGGCGTCAACTCATCAAAGACAATGTCTCTCGACACTATGAGTTTCTTCGTCGCAGGATCCATACACCTCCATCTTCTCCTCTACTCATCATACCCAACAAAGACTAGCTTTGTTTTGAGATCACCCGGAGAGTGTATATAGCAGGTAGATCCAAACACCTGAAGGTGCTTCACTGATGGCTTCACTCCGAACATCAGCTCATAAGGAGTCTTCACTATGATCGGACTAAGAGGCATCCAGTTGATGACATGAGCAGCACAGGCCATCCCTTCCGCCCACAGGGCCTTTGGAGCGCCTTTACTCTAAAGCCAACACTTGCAGGTCTCCGTTAACCAACGGATCATCCGAGCTGCAATACTACCTTGTTGTGAAGTATGTCCACAAGAAAGCTCCTTCCGGATCCCTTGCTTCCTGCAAAAGTGTGAAAACTCGGTTGAGCCAAACTCACCACCGATACTTGTCCTCAACACCTTGATCCTCCGGCCAAGCTGGCCTTCCACAAGCTTCTTGAACTCCACAAACAAGCGTACCATGTTGGACTTCTTCTTCATGAAGTATACCCACATATACCTAGAATAGTCATCAACCAATATCAGCATGAACCTGCTGCCTCCAAGACTGGTCGTGACGGTCGGTCCCACCAGTGCACAATGGACAACCGCTAATGGTGCTTTACATCTGGATTGTGCTTTATCAACCATGAAGCGATAGGCTCCACTTTCCTGACATCCCGCACACCCCCGACCATCGACATAGGATGACAATCTAGGCAAGCCTCTTACGAGTCTTCTTTCCGCCATTGCTTTCAGCTTGTCCATCCCTACATGCCCCAGTCTTTCATGCCAGATAGCAGCACTATCACTGGCAGTCCTCCGATCAGATCCAGAACTTGTTGATAACCCAACAAGGTTCTTCGCCTTCCTCCCTACCTGAGCAACGTTCGCTGAGAGCAAGGTAACCTTGCACTCCTTCCGAAGATGACCATGCTGCTTGCATTTATAGCACCTTGGTCCTTCCTTCCTCTTCCTATCATGCCTAGGAGAAACACTCCTTTCTTCCTGATATAAAGTAGAGGGACCATCTTCAACAGCAACCTTCACCTTCTTCCTGAACAACCCATCAAGGTAAGTCCAAACCTCCGCAGCTGACCGACATCCACTGATGTGGTCCAAGAGCTCCGATGAGATCACCTGCTTGAGAATAGACTCCGCTTTCGCATTTGTCTCCTTCCAAGCTCTCATCTCCTCAGCATTGCCAGCAGTATCCTCTTGTCTTCCTGCTCCGCATACAACCTCCCAAAGGTCCTCGCCAAGAAGAAAGCTCTTCATACAGGACTTCCACCTTTCAAAGTTCGTCGCTGTAAGGAGATCAATGACAAGACAACTTGCATTCTCCACTGTCATGGTTCTACCACTGGTTTCCTCTACAGAAGAGCAACTACTTCCGTTGAGCACTGCTTGACCACTCCAACAACCTGGCTCTGATACCATGTTAAAATTCAACAAAACTGTAGAGGCCTCCTCGGATACCCTGTTGACACTCAACAAACCGGCGGAGAACACCCCACTTATATTGTTGAAAGTTTTCCCGGATCGTGGAGTTAGCAGGGGTTATCTCAACAAAGCAGTAACAACCAGCAACGCATGCAGCACAAGCTTCTTTATTGATCAAGAGCAAACTTCTTTACAAGGCGAGACATACATGGCGAGACATGCTTCACCAAAACCCAAACCAGGAGAGTAGAGACAGTTACAAAGACAAGAAAGAAAAACAAGCCGCGCGGACTCAACCACCAAGCCGCCGGTCTACTGCTGTGGAGTCCGCTCAGTCCGCCAGGTCGCCAGACCGTAACCCAAGCCGCGCGGACTACCCCTTATTCCAATGCTTAGCTCTTCACCACCGATCTGCAGGCCGCCTGACCGCGAGGTCGCCTAGCCGCCAGACCGCACAAGCTGTGTCACCGAATGGAACAGTCCGCCTGAAGCAGGCGACTTCCTGAACCCCGAACCAAGTTGCCAAAGAGGAGACCGCCTGGTCGCTATCCGCGACCTGCTGTTTACCGCCTGTTGCTTAACCGCAGAGTCTGCACTGTCCCTGACCGCAATCAGAGCCAAGTCCTGGCTTTCCAGCGCTATCCGCACAACCTACACAGCACAACCGAGTCAACTCTCAAACCGCGCGGACACCAAAGTCCAGACCGCAGCAACTTACGCGAGCTCAATTACTGTTCACTTACTTCGGTTCAGGTTGCCTTCTCATGATGTGACATGGGTCCTATTTATAGGCACGATGATGAGTATGGTCACCGCCCTAGCCGATAGGAACACCGCCACATCCCGCAGCAAGAACAAGTGTGTCCGCCAGCCCGCGGACACACATTCCAGTTCGCCGCTCCTGTGCAGATAGTCAGTCTGCCTCAGCTTCTCCAAGGCCGGACTCCAATATCCAGCCCGCCTTGCCACCAAAGGCCAAGCCAGGACCACCAAAGTCGGACTCCACAACAGCTATGTCCGCCAATCCGCGGACACAGCACCAGTCCGCATAACCCGAGCCCGCAGCCTCGCAATCAAGGCACCTGCCGGACTCAGCGGACACTTGTCTTCCGTCCGCACTTCCCGAGTCCATTGCCACAATCTCCAAGGCACCGTCGGACTCAGCGGACACGCCGATTCAGTCTGCTTTCGCAGCAAACTCCAGTCCACATTCCAGAGTTCATAACCTCATCACAAGGCTAAACCGAACTCAGCGGACTCCAGCTCCAGTCCGCACGCTCTTGCCCAGGCAATCCTCCAGTCTGCATACCCCCAAGCTAGCAAACAAGGCAACAGCACTTCTACTAGGCTTGGCGGACTGAGAAAGCAGTCCACGCTCCACTGCGCAATCTCCCCAGACTGAGCCACCCTGGACTTGGTTCAGATCACACCAAGTCCAGCCACTGGCCACATGGGCCAGTCCGCACTTACTGGCGGACACTGGATCTAGCCCGCCATACCGGGCGACCTCTAGTTTCTGTCCGCGCTGACCGGCGGACTCCGCGGCTTCCACTTGTCGTTGCACTAGAGCAAGACCAAGGCAACTGCCAAACCGGTCTGCCGAGCTCCAGTTCATCAGTCCGCTTCATACCGGACTCCGCGGATAGGATTGCTATCCGCCCGGTTACTTCCTGGGAACCAACTGCCTGCTGAGTAATCCCTGGCCTGACAGACCGCCGCTGTTATCCGCGTAGTCCGCGCGAACAGATCGCCCAGGCCGCCACAGAGCAAACCGCCTGCAACATCCCTGCCGACTTAGCAGTCCGCAAACCCTGTCCGCGTAGTCCGCACGGATAGGTTTCCCAAGCCTTCCATTCACCCACTTTCACTTCACAAGTTTCAACAATCCTTAGAGGAAATACCCTAGATAAACTCGTAGATAAACCCTAAACCCCTAGTTAAACCCCTAAAGAAAACGAACCCCTAGAGGTTTATCTAGGGGTTCTTCTATGGGTTTATCTAGAGGATTCATCCAGGGGCTCATCTATTGGTTTATCTAAGGGTTCATCTAAGGGTATATCTAGAGGATTATTTAGGGGTTCATCTATGGATTCATCTAAGGCGTCATATAAGGTTATTGGGGTTATTATAAAGGATTTATCTTGGGTTTAATCTAGGGTACAGTTAGGGGTTCATCTAGAGGTTTATCTACGGTTTCATCTATGGGTTCATCTATGGGTTCATCTAGTTTCATCTAGGGTTTTATCAAGGTACTTAATAAATAATATATAAACCCCTAGATAAACCCTTGATGAACCCATAGAAAAGCTTCTAGTTGAACCCAGCCCATAGATGAACTCCTAGATAAACCACTAGATAAACACAACTCATAGTTGAAAAGGTGCTTCTAGGGGTTTTATCTAGGGGTTTATCTAAGAACCCCTATAGGAACTCATTTAGGGGTTTAGTGGGATTTGGTTTTAGGGTTTTATTAAAGGGATTCATCTAGGGGTTTATCTAAGGTGTTTATCTTGGTGTTCATCCAGGGGTTTATCTAGGTGTTTATCTTGGGGTCATAGAGAAATCTGTAGATGAACCCCCTAGGTGAACCACAAGAGGAAACTAGATATCAACTAGGGGTTTATCGAGTGATTCATCTAAGGCTTTTACTAGATAAACCTCTGAAAGAACACCATGATACTCCTCAAAATTAAACACCAGATAAACCCCTTAGATACACCCTTATATGAACCACGTCGAAGGGTTCATCAAGGGGCTTATCTAGGGTTTCATCTGAGGATTATCGAAGAGTCTACCTAGGGGTTCATCTAGTGGTTCATTGAGGTTCATCTAGTGGTTTATCTAGGGTTTATCTTGGGGTTCATCTGGGGATTATTTTGGGGTTCATCAAGGGGATTCATCTAGGGGATAAACTAATATATAATCCCCAAGCACACCTTATATGAACCCTTTGTTAAACCCTTGAAGAACCCCCAAATAAACCCCTAAATGAACCTCAATGATCTCCTAGATGAACCCTCAAGATAAACTCAAAGATAAACAACTAGATGAAACCCTAGATAAAATCCTAGATAAACCCCAAGATAAACTCTTAGATAAATTCTTAGATAAACCCCTCGACGTACATCTAAATAGACCCCTAATTGAAACAATTAGATAAAACCCTAGACGAACCCCAAGATGAAACAACACCTAGGTGAACCCCGAGAAGAACCCCTAGATAAATCCTTAGAGTAACCACCCTAGTTGAACCCCTATATAAACCTTAAACCCCTAGTTAAACCTGTAGATAAAATGAACCCCTGGATGTTTATCTATATGATTCATATAGGGGTTCATCTTGTGATTTATCTAGGGTTTCATCTAGGGGTTCATCGATGGGTTTATCTAGTTTCATCTAGGGTTTTATCTAGGTATTTAATAAATACTAGATAAACCCATGGTGAACCCCTAGGTAAAACCCTAGATGAACCCAGCCCATAGAATAACTCCTAGATAAACCTCTAAATAAACCCAACCCCTAGAAGAATAGGTGCCTCAAGGGGGGTTTTCTAGGGGTTTATCTAAGAACCCCTATAGGAACTCATCTAGGGGGGATGGGTTCATCTAGGGTTCGTCTAGTGGTTTATCTAGGGTTTATCTAGGAGTTCATCTGGGGATTATTTAGGGGTTCATTAAGGGGATTCAACTGGGGGATAACACCAAGATGAACCCTAAAGATAAACCCCAAGATAAACTCTTAGATAAATTCTTAGATAAACCCCTAGATGTACTACTAAATATACCCCTAATTGAAACCATTAGATGAACCCCTAGATGAACCAACCCCTAGGTGAACCCCTAGAAGAACCACTAGATAAAACCTTAGAGGAACCACCATAGATGAACTCATAGATAAACCCTAAACCCTTAGTTAAACCTGTAAATAAAAGGAACCCCTAGAGGTTTATCTATAGGATTCATTTAGGGGTTCATCTAGTAGTTTATCTAGGGATTCATCTATGGTATATCTAGAGATTATCTTGGGGTTTTTCTAGGGATTCATCTAAGGGGAACTATAAAGATTTAGGCAATAATATAAAGGGTTTATTGGGGTTTCATCTATAGTATCATCTAAGGTTTTATTAAGGGGTTATTTATAGGTTTATCTAAGTTTTCTTCTAGGGGTTCATCGATGGGTTTATCTATTTTCATCTAGGGCTTTATCAAGATATTTAATAAACCCTAGATAAACCCCTAGATAAACCCATGATGAACCCCTAAGTTAACACCTAAATTAACCCAACCCATAGAGGAACTCCTAGATAACCCTTTAAATAAACCAAACCCCTAGATGAACAGGTGCCTCTATGTAGGTATATCTAGGGGTTTATCTAAGAACCCCTATAGGAACTCATATAGGGGTTTATCTAGGGGATGGGTTCATCTAGGGTTTATCTAGGGGTTCATCTTAAATTTCATCTAGGGGTTCATATAGGGGTTTATTTAGGTTTATCGAGCACCTAGATAAACCCCTAGATGAAATTGGATAAAACCATATATGATCCCCTAGTTGAACTCGTAGATAGACATCTAGATGAAACCCTAAAACACCTTAAATGAACCTATATAAACACAGAATGAACCCCTAGATAAAATCTTAGGTGAACCTATATTAAAATGTTTAGATTAACCCCTAGATAAATTGCAGTCACTAGATGATCCTCTAGATAAACCACTATAATAAAAAAACTAAATAGTCCACTAAACCCCTAGATGAACCCTAGATACCCCCGAGATAAATCCTTAGATAAATATATAGTGGTTCATCTAGATAAAATAGTATAATCAAGGGATTCATCTAGGAGTTCTTATAGGAGTTCCTACATAAACCTTGAACCTTTAGATAAAACCCGTTATATGAACCCCTGGATAAATCCTGAGAGGAACCCTTAGATGAACGCTAGATAGGCTCCTAGATAAAACCCTGGATGAACTAGGGGTTTAGGAGTTCATTTAGAGGTATATCTAGGAGTTCATCTAGATAGGGCTTATCATGTATTTATCTTCAGGTTTATCTAGGGTTAATGATTGTCCAAGGGGATTATTTATGGGTTCATCTAGGGTTTTATCGAGGAGTTCTTCTACTAGTTTATCTTGGAGTTTTATTTATGGGTTTAACTAGAGGAACACTTAGTTTAGTCCCTACAAAACCCCTAGATGAACCCTAAAGATTAACGACTAAATGAACGTTGTTTTTATCTAGGCGGTTTATCTAGAGGTTTATCTAGGGGTTCATCTAAGGGTTCATCTAGGGGTTTATCTAGGGGTTCATCTAGGGGTTTATTTAGGGGTTCATCTATGGGTCTATTAATGAGTTTATTTAGGGTTCGTATAAGAGTTCATTATGGGGTATATATTAAGGTGTTCCTAGATAAACCCTTAGATGGACATAAGGGTAAACCCATAGATGAGCTCTTAAATAAACCCATAGATAATCTACTAGATAAAACCCTAGATGAACCATTAGGTAAACCCCTAAATAAACCCATAGATAATCCCCTAGATAAACCCCCTAGATGAACCCCCTAGATGAACCACAATATTTGTTTATCTATGGGATTATCCAGGGGTTCATCTAAGTTTTTATCTAGAAAAACTCTTAAATATACCCTAAGATGAATCTCTATATGAATGCCTAGATGAACTCTTATATAAAAACATATATAAACCCATAGATGAACCCCCTGATAAACCTCTAAAGGAACCCCTAGATGAACTCGTAGATGAACACCTAGATGAACCTCTAGATGAACCCAGAGATGAACTCTTAAATAAACCCCTAGAAACTCCAAGATGAACCCCTTAATTAAACAACTAGGTAAACCCCTAAAAACCCTGGATAAATTCATAGGATCCCTTAGATGAGCCTCTAATTAAACCCCTAGATTAACTCACAAATAAACCTCTAGATTATCCTCCATATGAACCCCAAGATGAACCCCTTAGATAAGCCACTAGATAAACTCCTAGATGAGCCCTAAATAAAACTCTTAGTTGAACCCACAAATAAAACCCTAGATAATCCTAATTTACCTACATGAACCCCTAGGTAATCCTTGTTTATCTAGATGAACCCCTAGTGGTTTATCTAGTTTTTTCTCTAGGGTTCATCTAAGGTATTTTAAGGGTTTGTCAAGTGCTCATCTAAGGGTTCATCTACGGGTTCATCAACGTATTTATCTTGTGCTTCATTTAAGGGTATATCTAGGGGTTTATTTATGGTGTTTATCTTGGTGTTCATATAGGATTTAATCTAGGTGTTTATCTAGGGGTCATAGTGAAATCAATATAAGGGTCCTTATATGAACCCCAACAAAACCCATACACCTAAGGGTTCATCAAGGAGTTTATCTAGAGTTTCTTCTAGGGATTACCTAGGAGTTTACCTAGGGTTTCATCTAGGGTTTTATCTAGGGGTTCATCTAGGGATTATGTAGGGGTTCCGTAAGGGGATTCAACTAGTAGATAAACTAATATATAAACCCCTAGCACCCCCTATAGTAACCCTTAGTTAAACCACAGATAAACCCCTAAATGAACCTCAATGACCCCCTAGATGAACTCTCAAGATAAAGTCCAAGATAAAACACAAGATGAAACCCTAGAAAACTCGTTAGATGAACCCTTAGATAAATCTCTAGATAAACCCTTAGATAAACTACAAGACAATCCCCTAGATGTACACCTAAATAGACCCCTAATTGAAATTCTTAGATGAACCCCTAGATTAACCAACCCCTAGGTGAACACCTAGAAGAATCCCTAAATAAATCATTAGAGGAACTACCCTAGAAAAACACCTAGATAAACCCTAAACCCCTAGTTAAACCCATAAATAAAATGAACCCCTGGAGGTTTATCTAGGGGTTCTTCTTTGGATTTATCTAGAGGATTCATCCAGGGGTTCATCTAGTGGTTAATCTAGGGGTTCATCTAGGGGTATATCTAGAGGTTTATTTAGGGTTTCATCTAGGGATTCATCTAAGGCGACCTATAAGAATATAGGGGTTAATATAAATGATTTATCTGGGGTTTCATTTTGGTTACATTTAGGGGTTCATCTAAATATTTATCTAAGGTTTAATCTAAGGGTTCATCAATGGGTTTATCTAGTTTCATCAAGGGTTTTATCAAGGTACTTATTAAATCATAGATAAACCCTTGATGAATCCCTAGATAAACTCCTACATGAACCCAACTCATAGATGAACTCCTAGATAAACCTCCAGATAAACACAACTCATAGTTGAAAAGGTGCCTCTAGGGGGTTTATCTAAGAACCCATATAGGAACTCATCTAGGGGTTCATTGTGTTTTGGGTTTAGGGTTTTATTAAAGGGTTTCATCTAAGGGGTTTATCTTGGTGTTCATTTAGTGGTTTAACTAGGTGTTTATCTTGGGGTCATAGAGAAATCCGTAGATGAACACCTAGGTGAACCATAAGAGCAAACTAGATATCAACTAAGGGTTTATCTAATGGTTCATTTAAGGGTTTATTTAAATAAACCCTTGATCAACTCCTGGATGAACACAAAGATACTCCTCAAAATGAAACACAAGATAAACCCCTTAGATACACCCATATATGAACCGCAACAAAACCCCAACATCGCAGGGTTCATCAAGGGGTTTATCTAGGGTTTCATCTAGGGATTATCGAAAAGTTTACCTACGGGTTCATATGGGGGTTCATTGAGGTTCATCTAGTGGTTTATCTAGGGTTTATCTATGGGTTTATATAACACCCTCATCCGTCACATAACATATAACAGTAGGTCTGGTTTGGGCCATATGCCATATACTACGGATAGTCAAAGGAGTTACTAATTAAAACCATAATCCAATTTCACCCATCCTAACACAGAGTGCATTCTAGCAGAAGAATTAGAGATTTTAGAACCCAACCAACTGAATGTCTATTAACACAATAAATAGGAATGAGAAACCAAATACATAACTGTTATGGTCTTAAGGTCTTACAATAGTCAACTTATAAAATGAAATGTCTTGCATACATCGGCACGCAGGCCGGCCACAAATGAACTATAGATAAACGGGTAATTTGCTTTGGCCTTCAAGGGAGATTTAAGACATCCTAGGGCTCCAACCTGCTATTTCCCGCTTGGCTCGCATGCACATGCACATAACATACCACCACAATAATGGCAAATAATAGCAACAGTCAACATTAGCTGACCAAATTATAACGACCCCACCCCTCACTCAGGGTGGCGGTGCTCCTTCCCTGCAGGCATTATCATAAACATAACATAGCAATCAGAATGTGCAAACTAAGCACCATTCGTCATAGACATTGGCACACATGCCCAATACCCCATGCTCTCAGGGCACATTATTGGTGTACAGGACCTCATGGGTCACACCACCGTTCTTTACGACGGTCAGCAATGCTTGAGCATTCTACTCTTTCAGGGCCAATGCCAAATAAAATGCCCCTATGGCTACGACCAAGTCACGGTGATTTACACTTGACTCACTCCAGGTCGATCGGCATAGGGTTGGGTATAGTTTAGCTCTTTCCCGTTACTTAAATTGTCGGGCGCAGCAATATTGATGCGAGCAAGCATCCCCTTTCCCATCCGTACGATTCATAACCTCGTTAAGATCCTAGTCCAGCACTCATGGCTGCCCCAGTTGGGCCATAAAGGCTCTGAGCCTAACAAAACGGCCCCCAGGTCTTCAAGAGATAGGCCTCCACAGATGGCCCCCAGGTCTCACAAGACAGGCCTCATAAATAAATAGACATCGGGTCTCCCAGAGATAGGCTTTATAAACAAATATAGCTCACTATGAGCTATAGCCGGTGGTAGCGCTACCGCCGCGCGGTATGGGACAGACTATTGATTCTTCCCTTTCTCGGTTGTCTTCCTGGAGACTAACTCCAGTATTCTCAAAGCAGTCATCTGCATACCCCGTGACTCCGAAATCTATACGATTACCATGGAGTCTTTTCCAGCACACAAAACATACAAACATCACTAATCCAGACCAACCTATATAGATGGGTTTCACACAGCATGTCTATTCCGTACTTCAAATCTGAATCTAACTGCAATACTACCAGGGATACACGGATCTACCCATTGGGGGAACCACCTCCACGTGTTCGTGGAGCATCTATCCACAAATTCCAAAAAGAAGGACTTCACATGTCCAAGGAATAGGATCGTTAACCTAGAAGTCTGTTTCAGTGCCATGAGAGAAATTCTAACATGATAGAAGTGACTGCCTTGGCTTTTCCTCCATAGATCAGAACTCGCCTCGCGAATATGTGCTCTGAAACTCTAACGGCGACGAGACCTCCATCAAACGAACATCCCTCTTCCTGCTTCAGCCGGCCAGCCCAAACACTCCAAGAGAATGAAGTGAAAACGGCCTTTCCAAAGCTTTAAACCAAGCTACCGTCGCGCGGTAACTAGCTACTGTCGTGCGGTATCGTTATTCAACGCCTCGTTTCGTATGACACTGCCCAGGCCCTCCAATCACACGCCGACACGTGGCCACGCATTACAAAAAATCTATCGCCGCACGAAAGGATACTACCGCCACGCAGTAACTAGCATCGGTTAAGGCACGACTGCTACCGCTACCGCCGCACGATAGCTACTACCGCTGCGCGATAGCAAGCAGAGATATTTGCCGATTAAATCAACCAAGCTACCGCTAGCGGTAGTTCTACCGTTGGGCGGTATCTTCCCGAGATCTATGGCACACTAAGCACGGTGTTATAACCATGCGATAACAACCTACCTTCGTGCAGTAGACTCTGTGTCGCATCCATATGACACTCTCGACGCTTTCGAAGCCCTGAAGCTATTGTTGTGTGGCATTGCTACTGCCAAGTGGTATCTCACAGAGAGGGCTTCCAGCAAAATATTTGGAGCTACTGCCGGCGTTACCACTACCGTCGGACAGTATCTCTCTGAAGTTATTTTCCTACTTCAGGAGACTCGGGCCGTTATAGTTTATCTAGGTATTATTTAGAGTTCATTAAGGGGATTCATCTAGGGGATAAACTAATACATAAACCCCAAGCACCCCTTAAATGAACCCTTAGTTAAACTCTTGATGAACCCCAAGATAAACCCTTAAAGGAACCTCAATGATCTCCTAGATGAACCCTCAAGATAAACTCCAAGATAAATGCCTAGATGAAACCCTGGATAAATCATTAGAACCCCAAGATAAACTCTTAGATAAATTCCCCAAAATTGAAACAATTAGATGAAGCCCTAGATGAACCCCTGGATGAACCAACCCCTAGCTGAACCCCTAAAAGATCCCCTAGAAACATCCTTATAGGAACCTCCCTAGATGAACCCCTAGTTAAACCTGTAGATCAAATGAACCCTTGGAGGTTTATCTATAGGATTCATTTAGGGGTTCATCTAGTGGTTTATCTAAGGTTTCAACTAGGGTATATCTAGAGATTTATCTAGCTGGTTATCTAGGGATTCATCTAAGGGAAGCTCTAAAAATTTTGGGATTAATATAAAGGGATTATTGGGGTTTCATTTATAGTATCATCTAAGGTTTTATTTATGGTTCCATCTAGAGGTTTATCTAAAATTTTATCTAGGGGTTCATCTATTGGTTTATCTAGTTTCATCTAGGGTTTTATGTAGTTATTTAATAAACCCTAGCAACCCCTGGATAAAATCATGATGAACCCCTAGGTAAACTCCTAGATGAACCCATCCTATAGATGAACTCCTACATAAACCTCTAAATAAACATAACCCCTAGATGAAAAGGAGCATCTAGGAGGGATTATCTCGGGGTTTATCTTAGAACCCTATAGGAGCTCATCTATGGGTTTATCTAGGGGATGGGTTCATCTAGGGTTCGTCTAGGGGTTCATTTTAGAGTTCATCTAGGGGTTCATATAGGGGTTTATTTAAGGTTTATTGAGCACCTAGATAAACCCCTAGATGAAATTAGATAAACCCATATATGATCCACTAATTGAACCCATAGACAAATATCTAGATGAAACCCTAAAACCCCTTAAATGAACCAATATAAACCCAGAATGAGCCCCTAGATAAAACCTTAGAAGAACCTATATTAAAATCTCTAGATTAACCCCTAGAAAAACCACAGCCATTAGATGATCCTCGAGATAAACCATTATAATAACCACTAGATATTCCCCTAAACCCCTAGATACCCCTGAGATAAATCCTTAAAAAAATTTGTAGGGGTTCATCTAGATAAAATAATATATTATAGGGATTCATTTATGAGTTCTTATACGAGTTTGAAGGATCAAGCGCATACCCAACTGTTTCAAAAGCTCGGACTGTTGGAAAGGGTGCTACTTAATTTTTTAAATAAGTAGTAGAGCGTCACGGGTCAAGTGAAGGAACACCGGACCCAACAATCCCCCCCCCCCCCCCCCCCCGCGTCCAACAGAACCCGTCGGCTCAGAGGTGGAGTTACCACATGGCCCACATGGCTCAGAGGTGTGGTTACCACATGTCCACGCCACGGTTGCACGGCTCAGAGGTGGGGTAACCACATATCCACGGTTTTCGGACCCACACAGGTAGAAGGGAAAAAATCGGTATTTAATAGCGCCCCCCCCCCCCCCCCCCCCGGGTCTTGAACCCGTGACCTACTCTGATACCAATTAAACGATCAAGCGCATACCAAATTGTTCCAAAAGCTCGGACTGTTAGAAAGGGTGCTACTTAATTTTTTTAATAAGTAGCAGAGTGTCATGGGTCAAGTGAAGGAACGCCGGACCCAACAAAGTTCCTAGATAAACCTTGAACCTTTAGTTAAAACCTATTATATGAACTCATGGATAAATCCTTAGAGGAACCCATAGATGAACACTGGAAAAACTCCTATATAAAACCTTGGATGAACTAGGGATTTAGGAGTTCATCTATAGGTTTATCTAGGGCTTCATCTAGATAGGGCTTGTCAAGTAGTTATCTTTAGGTTTAGCTTTGTTTAATGATTGTCCAAGGGGATTATTTATGGGTTCATCTAGGGTTTTTCTAGGAGTTCACCTATTGATTTATCTTGGGGTTTTATCTATGGGTTTAACTAGAGGAACACTTAGTTTAGACCCTACAAAAACACCTAGATGAACCCTAAAGATGAAATCCTAAATGAATGTGGTTTTCATCTAGACGGTTCATCTAGAAGTTTATCTAGGAGTTCATCTAGGGTTTTATTTAGGGGTTCATCTATGGGTATTTTAATGAGTGTATTTAGGGTTCATATAAGACTTCATTAAGGGGTATATATATTAAGGGGTTCCTAGATAAACCCATAGATGAACATATAGGTAAAGCCCTAGATGAGCTCTTAAATAAACCCCTAAATAAATTACTAGATAAAACCCTAGATGAACCCTTAGGTAAACCCATAAATAAACCTCTAGAAAACCCCTAGATGAACCATAATATATGTTTATCTATGGGGTTATCTAGGGGTTCATCTAGGTGTTTATCTTGAGAAAACCTTAAATATACCCCAAGACAAACCCTATATGATCCCCTAGATGAACTTCAAGATAAAAAGATATATATACCCCTAGATGAACCCCTAGATAAACCTCTAGAGGAACCCTTAGATGAACTCGTAGATGAACCCCTAGATGAACCTCTAAATGAACCTAGTGATGAACTCCTAAATAAACCCCTAGAAACCCCAAGATGAACCCCTTAATTAAACCACTAGGTAAACCCCTAAAAACCCTGGATAAATCCCTAGGAACCTTTAGATGAACCCCTAAATAAACTGCTAGAGTAGCTCACAAATAAACCTCTAGATTATCCTCCATATGAACCCCAAGATGAACCACTTAGATATACCACTAGATAAACCCCTAGATGGACTCTAAATAAAACTCTTAGATTAAACCACAAATAAACCCCTAGGTAATCCTAATTTATGTACATGAACCCATAGGTAATCCTTGTTTATCTACAAGAAGCCCTAGTGGTTTATCTAGTTTTTTCTCTGGGTTTCATCTAAGGTGTTTATCTTGGTGCTCATATAGGGTTTAATCTAGGTGTTTATCTAGGGGTCATAGTGAAATCCATAGATGAACCACTAGATGAAAGTAGATATTAACTGGGGGTTTATTTTTTGGTTCATCTAGGGGTTTATCTAGATGAACCCGTAGATAAACCCCTAGATGAACACCAAGATATGTCACTATATAAACTACTATTTGACCCCTCTAGATATACCCCTAGATGAACCCTTATATGAACCCCCAACAAAACTCGTACACCTAAGGGTTGATTAAGGAGTTTATCTAGGGTTTCTTCTGGGGATTATCTAGGAGTTTACCTAGGGTTTCATCTGGTGGTTAATTGATGTTCATCTAGTGGTTTATATAGGTGTTCATCTAGGGATTATCTAGGGGTTCATCAAGGGGATTCAACTAGTAGATAAACTAATATATAAACCCTTAGCACCCCCTATACGAACCCTTAGTTAAACCCAAAATTAACCCCTAATGAACCTCAATGACCCCTAGATGAACTCTCAAGATAAACGCCTAGATGAAACCCTAGAGAAAACCCTTAGATGAACCATAGATAAATCTCTAGATAAACCTCAAGATAAACCCTTAGATAAACTCCAAGATAAGCCCCTAGATGTACCCCTAATTGAAATTCTTAGATGAACCCCTAGATAAACCAACCCCAAGGTGAACCCCTAGAAGAACCCCTAGATAAATTGTAACGCCCCGAAACTCAAAAGAGGGACGGGTAGAATTTTGAACCAAGTTTGGAACTTGGTAGGGGTTACACGGCCTGGGACACGGGCGTGTCCAAGGGGTGTGTTGTGCTCGGGTCGACGATTTGGCCGAGTGGTCGATGAATTTGGAGTTGACGATCGTCGAGTAGCTAATATGGCCTGAGACACGAGCATGTCCCAGGTCGTGTCCTTCCCGGGATGAAGGTCAGGCCGTGTCGTGGGAGATACACGGTGTTAGCACACGGGCGTGTTTTGGTAGACACGAGCATGTCAGGTTTGGCACGAGCGTGTCAAGTACCCGTGTACCTTGCGGGACATTTTTGGTCCTGTGTCGATGGAGGAACACGCCCGGCAACACGGGCGTGTACTGGATTACACGGGCGTGTCAGGTGTGGCACGGGCGTGTCGGGTGCTCGTGTCCTATTCTAGGTGCGATGGTTTCGGCATCGATTGAGGCACACGGCCTTGGACACGGGCATGTCACAAGTCGTGTTCGGCCCAGGTTTTGGATTTTTAGTGCGAATCGTGGTCGTCCGTTTCCTTATTTTGGGATCCAACGG
This sequence comes from Platanthera guangdongensis, assembly GCA_039583875.1. Classification (NCBI taxonomy): domain Eukaryota; kingdom Viridiplantae; phylum Streptophyta; class Magnoliopsida; order Asparagales; family Orchidaceae; genus Platanthera; species Platanthera guangdongensis. Next base: position 183,388,132 of record CM077147.1, on the reverse strand, counting down.
TTCAGGGCTGTTCTTGCTGGATTATACCCGGGAATAGGGTTTGGATACCTTCATTTCATTCAAGCAATCTCTTTCTAAAGTTCTAGAGAGGGGAGAGGAAGGGAGAAGAAGGAAGATAGATCTGGCCGTCGGTGGAGCTTCGAAGCCCCAAATCGCAAGCCGAGTTTGGATCTACGAAGTCGAGGACATTGCGGTGCTTTTCATCCGCGTAGATCTTCATGGCGCCGAAGAGGAATGTTAGGGTAATGATTCTCATCCTAGGACATGTGAAGTCCTCTTTTCCTTTGCATAGGAAGCCCGCTCTCGTGAGTTTGTGGTGAGTGGGAGGCATTCCTTCGGGTAGATACGAATAGTCCCCGTTGTTTAGCATGTAGAGTCCGTAATCGAGAAAAAGACATAGGCATGATGTGTGAAGCCTACCCGGACAAGTTGGTCTGGAACGGTGATGTTGCATTGCATGAATGGTCAGATAAGACTACGCGTCGATGGTTGTTTTCGGGTTTTCTACACGGTAGATTGCAGCAGGGAGCCTTGGGGACTAACTCCAAGGTGCACACGGAAAACTGGGCAGATGCGTGATTCTGCGATCTTGGTGGCCTTGGAGCCAACTTGTACATAACCGGGTTATGTGAAGTGTGTGATCGGATTGGGACTCGGGGAAGTTTAACCCGCGCCATTGTCTTCAGTTGATAGGGTGGTGTGAGCAACGGGTTAGGCGAAACCGTACCCGCTCTATGTCGTTCGGTTAAAGAGACCTAAAGGTACTTGGCACTTGCCGTTGGCATAGATGGAGGGTCTTAGGCATTAGCCAGAAAGACCATAATGCTCACGAGATTTGTTGTACAGTGGTGGTGGTGAGACCGCGGACTTTGACTGGGTTCCCGAGAATGTGCCCTTAGAGCACGGGGTGTGTGGTCGTGCGTGCCCACGCCTGTGATGAAGTGTTTTTACACTATACTGCTTGGTTATGCTAACAAAGTGCAGGAAAGGAGCATTGTCACCCCGAGTTCGGGGGCGGGGTCGTTATAATTTTGTCAGTATAGCTGACCGTTGCTTTTGTTTTCCACCGTTGCGGTGGATTGTTGCTTGCAGGTGCTGCGGAGCCAAGTGGTAAATAGCGGGCAAAAGCCCATGTTGCTAAGCCGGCCCTTGAAGGCCTAATTATTAAATGTTTACTTATATTATTCATGTGTGACCGGCATGTGTGCCGAGGTTTGGAAAACACTTTAATTTGAGTAAACTATTGTAAGGTCATAAGGTCAAGTACTGGTGTATTGTATGTTCATTCCTCCTGGGTTTGTTTAGTGGACATTCATGCTTATGGCTGGGTTCTTTATTTTGCAACTTTTAAATTACTTCCGCTAGAATGTACACTGTGTAGGACATTGGTTATTGGCAGGATGGTTTCCATTGCGTAACCTTCCGGTCTGTTTGTGGTATATGGCGTCAGGCCCGGGCCGGACCTACTGTTATATGCTATGCGACGGATAGGGGGTGTTACAATTTTGTATCAGACTACTGGTTTCGGTCAACTTAAATGAATTCGTGGGCGAATTCTTTTAAAGGGTGGTGAGCACATGTGTGTGAGTCATCGTTATAAAATAAAAAGAACTCATGAATGTCCACTTAGGAATGAAAATACACGTGTTTGAGGAACCTGCGTGTTCCTATAATTATTTTTTGCAATTTTGTTTGGTCGCTTAATGGTGTTTTGTACGACTATAGGTGACCAGAAGTGGTGCAGGGCCGTCAAAACATCCAGTTTCTGAGGCAATTAGTACACTGAATGATGTGCCTACAATACCTCCCTCTGCAGAAACCATACGATTGGTGGTCAAAGTGGTGTTTGCTATGATCAACGCGTAGCCTGCAAGGCAAATACAGCAGCCCGCTCCTGCGATGGAGCAGGTACCGCTTCAAGTGGCTGAACCGAGAAGGGTAGAGTAGGTGGTGGTGGAGCTTTGGTGCCTAGGAGAGCAACTGAAAGGCAGCTCAAACATGTTATGGGCTTCAATCCTCCGGTGTTCTCGGGGACGGGAACCCCATCCCAAGCTAAGGATTGGCTCTCCAGAGTGAAGAGAGTACTGACAGCTACTGAAACGGAAGAGTGGCAGATGACCACTATAGCTACATTCCTATTGGATGGAGATGCTAGGCTGTGGTGGAATGGTTTGGAGCTACATCACTTGAGGGGAAGGCAACTCACGGACGTCTCGAGGGAAGAGTTTTCGAGACTATTCTTGGCAAGGTACCTTCCCTCGGCTCAGAAGATTGCAATGGAGAATGAGTTTCAGAGGTTGATACAAGGAGAGAGTAGCGTGGATGAGTATCTCCACGAATTTACTCGGTTGGGTCGGTATGCTAGCTCTACGTTTGCGGATGAGGAGTGTAAGACAAATTGGTTTTATGAAGGTCTGAGAGATGATTTAAGGCTACTGCTCTCGGGGCCTATGAGGCAGGGCTTCTTGACCATGGTCAATACGGCCCGATCTTTGGAGAAGGATCTGAAGAATGTGCAAGTGAAGAAAAACTATGGTGATAAGAAGACTGAGTTCAAGGTGCCGGCTAACTCAAAGCCTGCGTACTGCACGTGTTCTAAGAAGGCTAGGACTTTGGGTCCAGCCCCTTCTTCCGGTGCTTTTGGGGCGACTACGGGACGAACCTCAAGCGCATGCTTTACTTGTGGAAAGCCGGGACACTTTGCCCGAGACTGCTGGAGCGGACGTCGCAAGTCCGAGAGGAAGCCAGGAGCAACCTATGAGGAGAAGGGCAAGGCGGTGGAGTCAACCGCATCCCATTATGCTCCGGCTCAACCTAGAGTCTACAATCTTGGCCAGCAGGAGGGCATCAAGCAAGCGGATGTGGTGACAGTTACGGTTTAAATGTATAGCAAGTTAATTTTTGAATACTTGTTATGCGTGTGTTACCTTACCAATGCTTGTATAGGCTTTGCTTTGATTTGTGATAATCTGGCGAGAGCACTCTTCGATACGGGAGCTTCGAACTCCTTTTTGTCCGAAGGATTCATATCGCGCATCGGAGTACCTTCTTTGATGGCAAAGGACAAACTGGATGTGTTGTTGTCGAATGGGTGTTCAATGCACGCGGATAGAGTCTGTGGCGTAAAGATTCGTATTGGGAATCAGGAGTTTGACTTGCAAGCATCATTACTACCGCTGGTGGAGTTCGACGTGATATTTGGCATGAACTGGCTCTCGGAGCAGCAAGCACATAACGATTGCAGTCACAAGGAGGTCAAGTTGGGAACAGGTCGTGAGATGACTTTTACGGGCTTGAAACGGTCGAGCAAGACTTTGATGTCTGCTTTTCAGGTGGTGAAGGTGGTTCGTGCTGGAGCAAAGCTATTCTTCACGCTAGTGGAGGTTGCAAAGCCAAAGCCTACGTTAGCCAATATTTTAGTGGTATCCGAGTACCCTGATGTGTTCCCTAGCGATCTTCCCGGAGCCCCACCTCAACGGGAGATTGATTTCACCATCGAGCTAGTGCCAGGTGCGAAACCTATGTCACGCTCCCCGTATCGGCTAGCGCCTAAGGAGATGGCGGAGCTGAAGGTACAACTTCAAGAGTTGTTGGAGCAGGGTTATGTACGTCCAATTTCATCGCTTTGGAGCGCACCGGTCGTTTTTGTTAAGAAGAAGGATGGAAGCTTGAGACTCTTATTGATTATCGAGAGCTAAATAAGCTAACGGAGAAGAACAAGTACCTGATCCCAAGAATTGATGATCTGTTCGATTAGTTAGTCTTGTAAATGGTGTACTCAAAATTGGATCTTAAGTCCGGATATTATCAGCTGAGGATAATGGAGAGTGATATCCCCAAGACAGCTTTTAGTACAAGATACGGGCATTATGAGTTTACGGTCATGTCGTTTGGGCTGACTAATGTGCCGTCAGTATTCATGGATCTGATGAACAGGACTTTCAGGGAGTACCTAGACCACTTTGTGATCGTCTTCATTGACGATATATTGGTGTACTCGCAGAGTGAGGAGGATCACTTTAAGCATCTGCATTTGGTGTTGGAGACGCTGAGGTGGAATCAATTGTACGTCAAGTCCTCCAAATGCGAGTTTTGGTTGTCCTCAGTAGCGTTCCTTGGTCACATAGTTAGTGGAGAGGGAATTGCGGTGGATCCGGCGAAGATTGTTGCGATACGAGAGTGGCCTGTTCTGTCTACGGTAGCGGAAGTCCGGAGTTTTCTGGGGCTTGTCGGCTATTACAGGCACTTCGTGGAGAACTTCTCGCGGATAGTGTTACCCCTCATGACTCTGACGAAGAAAGAGCATAAGTTTGTCTGGACGCCGGAGTGCGCACGAGCGTTCGAAGAGTTGAAGAGTCGGTTGACCACGGCGCCTGTGCTGAGTTCGCCGAGTGGGACTGAAGGCTTTGAGATCTATAGAGATACTTCGGGCAGTGGATTGGGTTATGTCCTACTGCAGCACTGAAGTGTGATAGCGTATGGCTCGCGTCAGCTGAAGGTGCATGAGAGGAATTATCTGGTCCATGACTTGGAGTTAGCGGCCGTTATATTTGCCCTGAAGCTGTGGAGGCATTACTTGTACGGGGTGAAGGTCGATATCTATACCAACCACAAGAGCCTGAAATACTTGTTGGATCAGAAGGATCTGAACATGCGACAACGGAGATGGATGGAGTTCCTGGGGGACTACACATTCATGATTCATTATGTGCGTGGGAAAGGCAATGTAGTTGCGGATGCGTTGAGTCGCAGGGCCTCAGCTCAAGCAAACTGGATGTCGTTTCATGACGAGCATTTGGTTCGTGAGTTGGAGGCGTTGGAGATCTTGTGTGTAGACAAGCAGTCTAGTGTCGAGGCGCTATTGAACTGGACAGAAGTTCAGTATGACCTGGCTGATCGGATTCGGCAGGCTCTGGATGTGGATAGCAACATGAAGAAACTCATGATAGAGTCTTTGGATGGGTCTAATTCCCAATATTAGGTTGTGGATGGATTGCTATGGAAAGACGGTCGTCTGTGTGTCCCAAATGTTGGCAATATACGGGCGGATTTGATGTATGATGCTCATCATACCAAGTACTCGATCCACCCAGGGAGCATAAAGATGTACCGTGATGTGAAGAAACTGTTCTGGTGGCCAAGACTTAAGAAGGATGTGGCACTCTATGTGGCGAAGTGTCAAACATGTGCCTTAGTGAAGGCGGAGTGCCAAAAACCTGGAGGATTCTTGAAGTCCTTGCCTATTCCGGAGTGGAAGTTCGACGACATTACTATGGACTTTGTGCATGGTCTGCCAAGGTTGCAGCAGGGAAATAACGTCATCTGGGTGGTTGTAGATCGTTTGACGAAAGTGTCGCACTTCATTCTGCATAGGAAGGATGATTCTGTGGAGAAATTGGCAAAGTTATATGTGGATAATATTGTATGGCTTCACGGTGTGCCCGAAGCATCGTGAGTGACCGAGATGGGCGGTTCACGTCCAATGATTGGAGGTTGGTGCAGCAGATGTTGGGAACAAAGCTGAGTTTTAGCACAGCCTTTCATCCGCCGACAGATGGTCAGACCAGGAGGATCAACAGGACGATGGAATACATGCTACGCATGTGCGTTCTAGATTTTGGGAAGCAGTGGGAAGATCACCTATACTTGGTTGAATTTGCTTACAACAATAGCTAACAGGAGAGCATTCAAATGGCGCCCTTCGAGGCCCTTTATGGTAGAAGATGTCGCATGCCATTGTCTTGGTTGGAAACGGGTGAGCCAAAGTTGTACAAGCGGCAAGAGGTGGAAGATGCAACGCCATTGGTTCGAACGATTCGAGAAAGATTGCTAATCGCTCAGGACCGCCAAGCTAAGTACTGCAATGCCAAGCATAGGAACGTGGAGTTCGCTATCGGCGACTGGGTGTACTTGAAGATTAAGTCGTTCAAGGGTGTCTCGCGGGTACGGCGCTTGAAGAAGCTAAGCCCAAGGTACCTTGGACCGTTTGAGGTTTTGGAGCGGATTGGCGAAGCAGCGTATCGATTGAAGCTATCAGTGGAGCTAAGTTGTCTACACGACGTATTACGGAAGGCGGTGTAAGAGCCTTCGCAAGTGATTGTGGTCGATCAAGTACCGGTTGATAATGGGTTGACGACGAAGGTCAAGCCTGTATGCATTGCGGACTCGAAAGTCAAGCGGTTATGCAACAAAGTGATCAGGATGGTCAAGGTCCGTTGGGATAATTGCGGTCGGGAGGAGCTCTCGTGGGAGCGAGAGAAGACCATGCTTGAGAAGTACCCAGAGGTATTCTACTCAGGTACCGATTTAGTTTTGTGTTTATTTCCCTTTCTGTAATTTTGGGACAAAATTCTTTTAAGAGGGAGAGAGTTGTAATGCCCCGAAACTCAAAAGAGGGACGGTTAGCGTTTTGAACCAAGTTTGGAACTTGGTAGGGGTTACATGGCCTAGGACACAGGCGTGTCCCAGGGGCGTGTCGTGCTCGAGTCGACGATCTGGCCGAGAGGTCGGCGAATTTGGAGTCGACGATCGTCGAGCAGTGAACACGGCCTGAGACACGGGCGTGTCCTAGGTCGTGTCCTTCTCAGGGTGAAGTCCAGGTCGTATCGTGGGAGATACACAGTGTTAGAGCACGGGCGTGTTCGGGTAGACACGGGTGTGTCAGGTTCGGCACGGGCGTGTCGAGTACCCGTGTCCCTTGCGAGATGTTTTTGGTCCTGTGTCGATGGAGGAACATGCCCGGCAACACGGGCGTGTACTGTATGACACGGGCGTGTCAGGTGTGACACGGGCGTGTCGGGTGCCCGTGTCCTATTCTGGTTGCGACAGTTTCGACGTCTATTGAGGCACACGGCCTTGGACACGGGCGTGTCACAAGCCGTGTTCGGCCCAGATTTTGGATTTTAAGTGCGAATCATGGTCGTCTGTTTCCTTATTTTGGGATCCAACAGTTCAGGGCTGTTCTTCTAGGTTATCCCCGGGAATAGGATTTGGATGCCTTCATTTCATTCAAGCAATCTCTTTCTAATGTTCTAGAGAGAGAGGAGAGCAAGGGAGAAGAAGGAAGATAGATCCAGCCACCGGCGGAGCTTCGGAGCCCCAAATCGCAAGCCGAGTTTGGATCTACGAAGGCGAGGACATTGCGGTGCTTTTCATCTGCATAGATCTTCATGGTGTCGAAGAGGAATGCTAGGGTAACGATACTTATTCTAGGAAATGTGAAGTCCTCTTTTCCTTTGCATAGGAAGCCCGCTCTCGCGAGTTTGCGGTGAGTGTGAGGCGTTCCTTTGGGTAGACACGAATAGTCCCCGTTGTTTAGCATGTAGAGTCCGTAATCGAGAAACGGACATAGGCATGATGTGTGAAGCCTACCCGGACAAGTTGGTCTGGATCAGTGTTGTTGCATTACATGAATGGCCGGAGAAGACTCCGCGTCGATGGTTGTTTTTCGGGTTTTCTATACGGTATATTGCAGCAGGGAGCCTTGGGGACTAACTCCAAGGTGCACCCGGAAAACTGGGCAGATGCATGATCCTGTCATCTTGGTGGCCTGGGAGCTAACTTGCACATAACTGGGTTATGTGAAGTGTGTGATCGGATTGGGACTCGGGGAAGTTTGACCCGCGCCCATGTCTTAAGGTGACAGGGTGGTGTGAGCGACGGGTTAGGCGGAATCGTACCCGCTCTATATCGTTCGGTTAAAGAGACCTAAAGGTACTTGGCACTTGCCGCTGGCATAGATGGAGGGTCTTAGGCATTGGCCAGAAAGACCATAATGCTCACGATATTTGCCGCCCAGGGGGCGGTGGTGAGACCGCGGACTTTGACCGAGTTCACCGAGAATGTGCCCTGAGAGCACGGGGTGTGTGGTCGTGCGTGCCCACGCATGTGATGAAGTGTTTTTACACTATACTGCTTGGTTATGCTAACAAAGTGCAGGGAAAGAGCATCGTCTCCCTGAGTTCGGGGGCGGGGTCGTTATAATTTGGTTAGCATAGCTGACCGTTGCTTTTGTTTGCCATCGTTGCTGTGGATTGTTTCTTGTAGGTGTTGCGAAGCCAAGTGGTAAATAGCGGGCAAAAGCCCATGTTGCTGGGCCGGCCCTCGAAGTCATAATTATTAAATATTTACTTGTATTATTCATGTGTGACTGGCCTGCGTGCTGAGGTTTGGAAAACACTTTAATTTGAGTAAACTATTATAAGGCCAAGTACTGGTGTATTGTACGTTCATTCCTCTTGGGTTTGGTTAGTGGACATTCATGTTTATGGCTGGGTTCTTTATTTTGCAACTTTTAAATTGCTTCCGCTAGAATGTACTCTGTGTAGGACGTTGGTTATTGGCAGGATGGTTTCCATTGCGTAACCTTCCGGTCTGTCTGTGGTATATGACGTCGGGCCCCGACCAGACCTACTGCTATATGTTATGTGACGGATAGGGGGTATTACATAAATCCCCTAAAAACCCTTGATAAATCCCTAGGATGAACTCGTAGGAGAACCCCTACATGAACCTCTAGATGAACCCACAGATGAACTCCTAAATAAACCCTTAGAAACTCCAAGATGAACCCCCTAATTAAACCACTTGGTAAACCCCTAAAAACCGTGGATAAATCCCTAGGAACCCTTAGAAGAACCCCTAAATAAACCCCTAGATTAACTCACAAATAAACCTCTAGATTATCCTCCATATGAACCCTAAGATGAACCTCTTAGATAAATTACAAGATAAACCCCTAAATGAGCCCTAAATAAAACTCTTAGATGAACCTACAAATAAACCCTTAGGTGATCCAAATTTATCTACATGATCCCCTAGGTAATCCTTGTTTATCTAGATGAACCCCCAGTGGTTCATCTAGTTTTTTCACTGGGGTTCTTCTATGGGATTTTAAGGGTTTATCTAGTGCTCATCTAAGGGTTCATCTACGGGTTCATCTACATGTTTATCTTGTTGTTCATTTAAGGGTATATCTGGGGGTTCATCTAAGGTGTTTATCTTGGTGTTCATATAGGGTTTAATCTAGGTGTTTACCTAGGGGTCATAGTGAAATCCATATATGAACCACTAGAGGAAAGTAGATATTAACTAGGGGCTTATTTACCGGTTCATCTAGGGGTTTATCTAGATGAACCCCTAGATAAACCCATACATGAACACCAAGATATGCCACTATATAAACTACTAGATAAACGCTTTAGATACACCCCCTAGATGAACCCTTATAAGAACCCCAACAAAACCCGTACACCTAAGGGTTCATCAAGGAGTTTATCAAGGGTTTCATCTAGGGATTATCTAGGAGTTTACTTAGGGTTTCATCCAACGGTTCATTGATGTTCATCTAGTTGTTTATCTAGGGGTTCATCTAGGGGTTCATCAAGGGGATTCAACTAGTAGATAAACTAATATATAAACCCCTAGCACCCCCTATATGAACCCTTAGTTAAACCCTAAATAAAACCCTAGATGAAACCCCTAGATAAAACCCTAGATGAACCCTTCGTTGAACCTCAATGACCCCCTAGATGAACTCTCAAGATAAACTCCAAGATAAACCCCTAGATAAAACCCTAGATAAACCCTTAGATGAACCCTTAGATAAATCTCTAGATAAACCTCAAGATAAACCCTTAGATAAACTCCAAGATAATCCCCTAGATGTAGACCTAAATAGACCACTAATTGAAATTCTTTGATGAACCCCTACATAAACCAACCCCTAGGTGAACCCCTAGAATAAATCCTAAATATATCCCTAGATGAACTACCCTAGATAAACCCTAAACCCCTAGTTAAACCCCTAAATAAACTGAACCCTTGGAGGTTTATCTAGGTGTTCTTTTATGGGTTTATCTAGAGGATTTATCCAGGGGTTCATCTAATGGTTTATCTAGGGGTTCAACTAGGGGTATATCTAGAGGTTTATTTATGGGTTCATTTAGGGATTCATTTAAGGCGATCTAAAAAGATATAGGGGTTATTATAAAGGATTTATCTGGGGTTTCATCTAGGGTACATTTAGGGGTTCATCTAGAGGTTTATCTAAGGTTTCATCTAGGGGTTCATCTATGGGTTTATTTAGTTTCATCTAGGGTTTTATCAAAGTACTTAATAAATAATAGATAAACTCTTAATGAACCCCTAGATAAACACCTAGATAAACTCCTAGATAAACTCAACCCACAGTTGAACTCCTAGATAAACCTCCAGATAAACACAACCTATAGTTGAAAAGGTGCCTCTAGGGGGTTTATCTTGGGGTTTATCCAAGACCCCTATAGGAACTCATATAGGGGTTCATTGGGTTTTAGTTTTAGGGTTTCATTAAAGGGATTCATCTAGGGGTTCATCTAAGGTATTTATCTTGGTGTTCATCTAGGGATTTATCTAGGTGTTTATCTTGGGGTCATAGATAAATCCGGTGATGAACCCCTAGGTGAACAATAAGAGGAAACTAAATATCAACTAAGAGTTTATATATTGATTCATCTAAGGGTTTATCTAGATAAAGCCCTAGATGAACACCAAGATACTCCTCAAAATGAAACAACAGACAAACCCCTTAGATACACCCCTATATGAACCACAACGAAACCTCAACATCGAAGGGTTAATCAAGGGGTTTATCTAGGGTTTCATCTAGTGATTATCAAAGAGTTTACCTAAGGGTTCATCTTGGGGTTCATTGAGGTTCATCTGGTGTTTTATCTAGGGTTTATCTAGGGGTTCATCTGGGGATTATTTAGGGATTCATCTAGGGGATAAACTAATATATAAACCTCAAGCAGCCCTTATACGAACCCTTAGTTAAACCCTATATGAACCCCTACATAAACCCCTTACAAGAGCCTCAATGATCTCCTCGATGAAGCCTCAAGTTAAACTTCAAGATAAACCCCTAGATGAAAACCTAGATAAACCCATAGATAAATCCTTAGAGAAACCCCTAGATAAACCCCAAGATAAACTCTTAGATAAATTCTTAGATAAATCCCTAGATGTACACTTAAATAGACCCCTAATTGAAACCATTAAATGAACCCTAGATGAACCAACCCCTAGGTGAACACCTAGAAGAACTCCTAGATAAATCCTTAGAGGAACCGCCCTAGATGAACCCTTGGAGGTTTATCTACATGATTCATTTAGGGGTTCATCTAGTGGTTTATCTAGGATTTCATTTATGGTATATCTAGAGGTTTATCTAGGAGTTTATCGAGGGATTCATCTAAAAGGAACTCTAAAGATTTAGGGATTAATATAAAGGTATCATCTAAGGTTTTATTTAGGGGTTCATGTAGAGGTTAATCTAAGGTTTCATCTAGGAGTTCATCTATGTGTTTATCTAGTTTCATCTAGGTTTTATCTATGTATTTAAAAAATCCTAGATAAACCTCTAAATAAACCCAACCCCTGGATGAACAGGTGCATCTAGGGGTTTATCTAAGAACCCTTATAAGAACTCATCTAGGGGTTTATCTAGGGGATGGGTTCATCTAAGGTTGGTCTGGGGGTTCATCTAAGAGTGTTGGATCCCTAGTTGGATTTGGGCTAGGTTCACTAAGTTATGATGTTTGACCCAACATGTATAGTTAGGGGCATGTATGAGTCTTAGAGTATAGGCCAAGTCCTTAGAGTCATCACTGCATGGACCAGCCAACAACAGACCGCAAAAAGACTCAAGACTTAGAGAAATTTCAGAGACTCAAAAAATGAGTTCGACATTCGTCAAACTCAGGTCGACAAAAGCAGTGCTCAGCTCGACGAACTCAGAGAAAATTCTCTGAGCTAAGCTCAACGAACTTGGTACTCAGGTAGACGAATTATGGACACTCTACTCCAACATTTTAAGTCCAGAATTTCTCTGAACTCCAGTTGACGAACTTAGTTCTCAGGTCGACGATATATGGGTATTCTACTTCAACATCTTTTTCCAGAAACAACTAAATATTCTAAGTCCAGGATCTTACTCCAGTCGACGAATTCACCTTCTTAGCTCGACGAACTTAGACCACATTCCTGGCAAGACTTACCTAGCAGTTAGAAGTTCTCAGCTCGACGAAATTAGCTCTCAGGTCGACGATTTCTGGTCTTTTTACTTAAAACATTTTTGAGTCCAAGGAACATGGTATTCTGAACTCTAGTCGACGAAGTTTTATTCTCAACTCGACGAACTTCATGCACAGAATTGGCAAGGTTATGGAGAAAGCAGTTGTCTGTTCTTAGGTCGACGATCTTGGATCTCAGCTCAATGAACAGCTATTATCAGATTGACGAACATAACCTCTCAGCTCGACGATCTGTGGACTCAGCTCGACGAATTCTGTTCTCTGTTCGACGATTCCAGACTTGGTTATTTTCATCCTTATGTCCTTATTCTATTGCAATAATTCCTGAGTGATTAATGCTAAAATATTCTCTGAATATTACCATTAGACGGAGCATTGATTATGATATTCTTCAGGATTATTGTTTGTCATTTTTCAATGGAACAGTTGGGGAAATCAATCAATGCAAAATATTCTCCAGGCCGTCAGCAATGAATGCAGAAGAGGAATTCAAATTTCAAAAGGGAAATTTATATGGAAAATATAAAAAGGGATTTTCTTGCTCTTCTAGTAGAGAGAACAGCAGTTAGAAAGTTACAAAACATAAGCATCTTCTTTCTCGACAGCACACAGAGAAACAACCCTAGACCAGAAACATCAAAGCAATCTGAAGAAGAAGAAGAAGAACAACTAATAAAAATCAAGAGTCTTCTTCTGCCTTCTTCCAGGATTCTTCAAAGGACAACAACTACAATATCTGTCAAGAAGTTCATGTAGCTCATCTGGTCAAAGCAACAGTTTGAAGAACTATCACCCTGCAGCAAAGCTCCTTCTTTCTTGAACCATTCAATATCTCAGGGGGAGCTCTTTGCTAAAATCAAGATAGACAAAAGTCTTCTCAGTTGTACTTTGAGAAAGAGAAGACAAAATAATTCTCTCATCCCCACTATATAAAGGGTTCTTAACTCCCTTCAAAAGTTATTCCTGGTTGCAAGTCACCTGATCAAAAGACTTGAGGCTTGGTTTTTGAGCACCTGATCAAAAGCTCATTGGTGTCAGGCACCTGATCAAAAACCTGAGTGGATTCCTACCAGGGTGGTAGAAGAGTGGATGTACCCAGGTTGGGGAACCACTATAAATTATGGTGTTGTCTGGTTGCTCCTTCTTTTTGTTCTTGTTGTGGCTGTGCTAGTTAGGTTTGCTGTTTGTGTTTGTTTAGTTTATTTTCTACAGCACCTATGGTAGATTAACTTAACTTAGGATTGTTTAATTCATAAGTTTTATTTGTAGCAAAAAGGCTTAAAAACCAAAGATACTCTATTCACCCCACCCCCCCCCCCCCCCTCTAGAATAATCCTGATCTAACCCTCACTTTCAATTGGTATTAGAGCCTGGATTCTTTTTGTTGTACAAGCTAACCCTTGAACCAAAGATCCTGAGTTAGATCTGTCTTTTCATTTCTATTAGATATTCACAAACAGCATGCCATAGAACAAAGACTATGCATGCACCAGACCTCCAGTTTGCAACCTAAATAGGTTTGCAATCTGGAAGGCAAGAATCAAGTTATATATGAAATCTATTGATGAGAATATTTTCAATTCCATTGTGATAGGTCCTCCTCGAGCATCTACCTCTACAGCAACCTCAAGCACAAATGCAGTTCCACCACCTGAGTGGACTGAGGCCCAAAAGAAGGCAAAAATTGTTGATGCCAAGGCCATGAATATTCTGGCCCAAACAATGTCAGATGATATTTTTTCAAAAAGTGGCTGAATGTACATCAGCCAAAGCCATCTTGGATTCCCTCAATCAAATGGTGGTTGGATCTGCTATTGAAAGAAAGGATAGGAGATCCAATCTCATATCCCAATATGAGAATTTCAAGAAGGAGGAAGCAGAATCAGTAGCTGACATGTACAATAGGTTGAGCTCAATCATTAATGAGCTAAATACCTTGGATAAGGACATCACCCTCACAGAGGTGAATGACAAAATCCTTATGTGCATCCCAAGCTCATGGGATTCAAGTATCTGGCCCATCAACGAGGCCAGGACCCTAAATGAGATTTCCACTAAATCTCTTTTGGGAAAGCTAAAGTCCTATGAGCAGCTCATCAAATCCAGAGAGGTGGCTGAGCAAAGAACACCTCCACCAGCAAGGAAGGAGCACAGCATTGCATTCAAGACTGCTGAGGAGACAGAGACTCCAACAATAAATGAAGAGCTGATGGGTCTACTTGCCAAAAGATTTTACAAGATGGCAAGGAAAGACTTCAGGAAGAGATCATCCAGATTGGATGACAAGCCAAGGTATGACAAAACCCCCCACTAAAGAAGTGGTTTGCTTTAGCTGTAGGAAACCTGGACACTTCCTCTCAGAATGTCCAGAAAATCAGAAGATGGAGAAGAGAAGAGAGAAGGATTCTAGAAGACAGCAAAGCAGCAGGCCTTCCTCCAGCAAATACAAGAAGAAGGGGAAAGGTTTTGTAGTTGAATCCTAGAGTGAAACTGAGAATGAATCAACATCCTCCAGCTCCAGTGAAGAAGAAGAAGAGGCAAGGGACAAAGAAGTGTGCCTCATGGCCATTGATGCTTCCAGAAGCCAGTCAGATGAAGATGTATTTGACAGTGAAGAAGCTTCAGAATCTAAAGCTGACAAGGTACTTTCTTCTTTTGATTATAGTTCTGATTCATTCAAATCTGAATTTAAAACCATGTGCATTGATTTGATAAATTCAGAAAAAGAAATTAAGATACTTAGGGAAAAACTAGGAAACCAAGAAAATGTTATCTCTGAAAACAATAGGCTAAAGGTTGAACTAAATGAAGCTAATGAACTAATCAATTCCTTGAAGACACAACTATGTGAGGCCAAACAACTTGAGGAATCTCTCAATGGGAGAAGCCTCAAGCTGATGGACATTACAAGCACTGTAAATTCCAGACTGAATGACAAGCTGGGCTTGGGTACTTCATCAAGATTGCCCCCCATTCTTAAGAAGAATATTTTGTCAACCCCCATCAAGTACGTTTCTGCTAAAGGCAAAGAGATAATAACTAATAAACAAATCACAGAAGAAACGCCCAACCTTAAAAATCAAAATAACAGAAACCAGTAAAAACAAAGTTCAGCAGATTTCGTCGAACTCAGATCGACGAAATGTAGCCAGTTCGTCGAACTCTAGTCGACGAACTCTGAACGCAAACTTAAGCTATAATTTTTCATCTAACTACGATCGACGAACTCTGTATGGTTCGTCGAGCAGAGAGCGATGAACTTGGTGCACATAAAATGACTATGTTCATTCTTTGGGCAGAGATCGACGATCTCATCCCAATTCGTCGAACTCTGGTCGACGAACTCACAACATTTCGTCGAACCCAGAAAGACTTAACAAAAATCATAATTATAACACCAACTCTATTAAATCTAGAAAACCATTTAATCCAATAGCTGACTGGATAATTCCACTAAGAAGATGTCATCCATTAGGATACAAATCTCAACCAGAATATTATGTGATATCCAGTTTTTATTATCAGCAAAACAAAGGAATCAAGGTAACCTGGGTCAAGAATAATTAATTATTTTCTCTGCAGGTAAAGGGCTGTCCAGTGAATAATCAAACATGGTACCTGGACAGTGGATGCTCCAAACACATGACTGGCAGCAAGGATAATTTAATCAACTACAAGTCCAAGCTGAGACCAAAGGTAATCTTTGGTGATTCAAAATAAGGCCAGTTAGAAGGCTATGAAGAAGTGAAAATTGGAGCAGTCACCTTCAATAAAGTGACTTATGTAAGAGGACTCAAACATAACCTCATCTCCATAAGTCAATTATGTGATGAAGTTTATCAAGTACATTTCAACTCAACTTCTTGCACTATTTCTGATAAAGAAAAACAAATTGTTTTAATTGGAAATAGATAAGGAAACATTTACTTAGTTGATTTTCAGTCTACCAAGTCAAATATCTGCTTACTTAATATATTTAGTACTCAGAATGAACTATGGCATAAAAGGCTAGGTCATGTTAACATGAAAAATATTGCTAGGCTATCAAAAGATAACCTTGTGAGAGGTTTACCTTCTGGTCCCTACAAGAAGGAAGGTCTCTGCAGGGCTTGTCAACTAGGCAAGCAAACTAAATCTAGTTTTAAATCAGTAAATAAAAGTGATTCACCTAGGATCTTATACTTGCTACACATGGATCTCTTTGGACCCATTGCTGTACAAAGCCTAGGAGGGAAATCCTATACCTTGGTTATTGTAGATGACTTCTCAAGGTTCACTTGGGTGTTCTTTCTGAGATCTAAGTCAGATACCTTTAAAGTTCTTACAGATTTTCTCAGGACCATACAGATTGAGTACTCTACTCATGTTGTATTGATCAGAAGTGATCATGGTACAGAGTTTGAGTCTCTTCTTATGCATGAGTGAAAGAATTAGTTCTTAAACACCTAGAGGGGGGTGAATAGGTGTAATTCCTTTTTCTTCTAAGGCAAAATATCTATACAGTTAATTAATCAGAAACAGCTAATTCAACAGCTAACACAGCACAGAATTCACAGAATCATACAATCACAGATTGCACATAGTTTTATAGTGGTTCCCTAAGGTCTGGGTACATCCACTTTCCCCCTTTGCCTATCTAGCAGTGTGCTAGATTCGGCCTAACTTCTTTCCTTCACCTCAGATCCGCAGATCTTACAACAGCTCAGAACCCAAACAAGGCTCCTACAACTCAGAGTGAGTACACACTGCTACATCTCAGGCACTCTGTCCTACCTCAGCCTTCAACAAGGCCTATAACTCAGAGATAACAATCTCCTACAGCTCAAGCTCACAGCTCTACCTCAGCCTTCAACAAGGCCTACCACTCAGAGATCTAAATCTCCTACAACTCAGCCTTTATAAATCAGGCTTACAGCTCAGATCTTAAAAAGATCCTACAAAAAATAGATTTAACAATGTATTTTACCACCACCCTGGTAGAGAGAGAAAGGATGGATGGCTTCTTGATCAGTTCTTGGATGAATCTGATGGCAGAGAACAACCACTCTTAGCTTTCTTCAAAGCTTCTTGAATCTGAACTCAGTAGGGCTGATCTCCTTTGAAGTTGATCTTCAATCAGCTTCTTTCTTGAAATTCAGATCTCAATCTGAATCCTTCTTGGCAGACTGGTTCAGAATCTGCACTTGAGGAACTTGTTGATATAAGTCCCTTTCTTCACTTCAATAGACGGAGCTCTCTCTCTTCAACTTCTTCTTAGATCTTCTGACGAAAATCTTCTTCAGTTCTTATGTAACTGTATGTGTATACTCTTTCCTGTATGAGTGTCTCTATCATCACTTTCTGTTGAAGGAGAATGCCTTTATATAGACTTTCTCCATGGTAACCGACTGATCTGATTTCTAACAAACTTCTGACAGCTCTGACAGTTGCAGTAGACCGGTTGGTAATGGCAGCTGTCAAGTCATCCAGTCACTTCTTGAAACTCTGTCTCTGTCAGCAAAGTGTTGAGACTGAACTTCAACATGTGTCGACACAAGTAGACTAAATGTCGACACAAGTCTTGGTGGTGTCGACACAGCTCCTTCGGTGTTGACACTACTTCTCGACACAGCATCTGTAGAATGTGTCGACACTAATTCTGTGTGTCGACACAATCACTTCTTCTCTTTAACTTTATTGAAACTCTGCTGTGTGTCGACTCAGTTGATGTCGACAAAGTCTTCTGTGTGTCGACACTGCCTCTGTATGTCAATATAATTGATGTCGACTATGCTTCTCTGTGTGTCGACACTGCCTCTGTGTGTCGATACAGTTGATGTCGACTATGCTTCTCTGTGTGTCGACACTGCCTCTGTGTATCGACACAGTTGATATCGACTAAGCTTTTGTGTGTGTTGACACTTCCTTTGTATGTCGACACAGCTTCTTCATGTGTCGACACAGCCTTTCCAATTGTCGACATAATTAACACCAAGTGTCGACACAGCTTTTCTCCAGTGTCGACACAAGCCTTCATAAGTGTCGACACAGCCTCTTCTGGTGTCGACTCATGGACTTAGAAACTTTTTTCTGCATTCCTGCATTTTCTTAACCTGTACATATAAACTCAAAACAACATCAAATACACATTGATGAATATCATTGAGTAAGGTGAGGCTTCTTCAAATCTGGTACACATTTTTCAATGTACCCAACAATCTCGCTCTATTTGGAGAAGTCATAACCCTTAGTCAATGATATACACCATTCATAATAAACACACATGATGATGTAAAACAACATTATATGATAGGGTAACTTCTAAAACAAAACATATATAAAAAGTCATCACAGAATAATAATGCAACCAGAATAAGCATTAATCATTATTTTGTTTCAACTTTCAAAAGTTTCTTTAACAATAGTTTACATAGATTTTTTAACATTAAAGCTTACAAAGTTGTAAAATCTAGTAAATCTATCCTAAGGCTGCTCATGCTCCTTGATGACTATGCCTTTGCCTGATTGGATCTTGGCTTGTACAGGAGCATCAGTATCTTCAGCAGGCTTTTTGCCCTTCAGATCTTTCTTCTTTTGCTCTTCAGCCCTTATTCTTTGCCTTTCAAAATTGTGAAAAGGCTTTGGAAAATATTTGCTAGGCTCCTAAGCATTAGGAGGTAGCTTCCCAGCTTTTGTCTTTCTTCTATATTGTAGAATCGCTTCCTGTCAAGCTTCATGCTTTTGCCATTCTTGCTCAGTGTACCATTTACCCCTATCATGGGTCTTATCCTTCACAGCCTTCCAAGCAGTCAATATAATATTTCTGGAAGTAGGGCTCCACTGCTCAAAATCAGGCTTCAACTCAGCCTGTTCTCTGAACTTTTTCTTAGACAATAGAGCTTCCTTCTAAGCATCCTTGTCAGCCCCTAACATTTCCACTTTCTCAATAATAATATTTTAGCACCCTTTGGAGGGCTGTACATTGACTGTACTTCTTTGTGAATCATTTCAAAATCTGCTGGTGGGTAAATGACCTGAGCAACTTCAGGTTGGTCACCTCCAAAATAAGAAGGGTGTATACCTGACTCAGCTACATTATCATCATCACATAGGGGTGGATATCCAAGTGTGGCTCTGATGCTATTAGATATCCATTTATCATGATCTGCGTCAGCTTTGACTAACACTCTCTCCCCCTTTATGACTTCTCTTGCAATATGATCCCTGAGGCCATCTTTCTGAAATCTGATTTATTCATCAAGATAATTAACACCATCTTTATAGAATGACCTTAACTTCAGTAGCTGTGCAGAAATGGTCTTTTACGATTGCTCAATAGCTGTTTGTACAGCAGCTAGGCCTTCCTGTAATTGCTTATCAAAATCTTTCTTGGCTTTAGCCCTTGCTTCAGTCTGGGCAGTAGCAATATTCTTCATTTCTGTAACAATCACATTATGTGATTCTGTTAGATTATAATTCATTCTAAGTTGATCTTCTAGAATATAGCCTTGTTTAATAGCTATTTCATCAAATTGAGTCTTTATTTTTTCTTGATGTGTTGCTAGGAAAACCACAACATTGCCTCCTTTGTGAAAGCAGTCTGTCATTCCCTTCTTGTTCTTATTTATTTCAAATCTTATTGATTATATATCTTGAGCCAAGGAGAATTGCAGATCTTTATAGGTCTCATCCATATATTTTTCCATGGCAATCCTTTGTTCATCTAACTTTACTTGCAATGAGATCAACAAGGAACTATAATCAATAGCTGGGGCAGATTGTGGAGCAGTTTGTAATGCCCTCTTATAGCTCTGGCTTCTTCTTTTGAATACCATTAGCTTTCTTTTCTTAGCTTGAATTTCTGCTTCCTCTTCAGAAGCTGAGGTACTGGCTATATCAACTCTTTCCTTAGGACTATGAGGCAATTCCTGTTCAGTCCTAGGTTGCTCCTGTAACGCCACAAAATTTGTAGAGGAACGACCAGCGTTTCTGGCCTAATTTTTTGGGAAATTTTGGTTTCTGGCAGGGGCACACGGCCTGGGAAACGGGCGTGTCCCAGGGCGTGTCGAGCCCGTGTCGACTATCGGCCCGGGGAGTCGATGATTTTCGCTCGACAAAGTGTCGAGACAAGGAACACGGCCTAGGACACGGGCGTGTCCAAGGCTGTGTCAGTCAGTCGACGAACTTCGCTCGACGAAGTGTCGAGACATCGCTCAACGAAGTGTCAAGACAAGGCACACGGCCTAGGACACGGGCGTGTCCAAGGCCGTATCAGTCAGTCGACGAACTTCGCTCGACGAAGTTTCGAGACATCGCTCGACGAAGTGTCGAGACAAGGCACGCGGCATAGGACACGAGCGTGTCCAAGGCCGTGTCAGTCAGTCTACGAAGGCACACGGCCAAGGACACGGGAGTGTCCGAGACCGTATCAGGGGTCGAGGCGTGAACACGGCCTGGAGTCCAGGTGTGTTGAGGTAGACACGGGCAAGTACACGGGCGTGTCCAGTACCCGTGTAGTTCTCGGGTTGTTTTCGGGGCTGTGTCGATGGAGGCACACGGCCGACCACACGGTCGTATCAGTTGGCACACGGGCGTGTCAGTCAGAACACGGGCGTGTCAAATGCCCGTGTGTTGTTGCAGGCGCGTCGGTTTTGACGGCAAATGGGGGACACGGCCCTGGACACATGCGTGTGTCAGGCCGTGTTCGGCCCAGGTTTTACTTTTCAGCTACGAATCGTAGCCTTTCGTTTCCTTATTTTGGGATCCAACGGCTGAGGGTCGTTCCTGATGGGATATACGCGGGTTTGGACCCTTAGAAACCCTCATTTCTTTTGAGTGGTTCTCTTTCTAAGTTCTAGAGAGAAGTGAGAGCAAGGAAGAAGGTGAAGTGGAGATCCGGCTGTTGGAGAGGCTTCGGTGCTCCAAATCGCGAGCCGAGTCCAGATCCTTGGAGTCTAGATCGTTGCGAAGGTTTTCATCCGGTTTTTTTCGCCATGGCTAGGAAGAGGAGTCGAAAGGTAACGACACTTCTCCTCTCGGTTTTAGGATGCATGCCTTAGCATCTTTTCTTTTCTAGTTTTTGGGCACCAAACACTCAAATGAGAGGAGTTTGGGTCGCCAAGGTTCAAGAGGAACCTCCGGGTCGATTGAGTCCGTCCCCGGCATGTTTTTTCATTAGAGATCCGCTCCATTAGTGGATTAGGCATGGTATGTGAAGCCGTATTCATGGCCGTTAGTCCGACTCGGAGATGTTGCATACGAGCTTTAAGGATTCGTAGAGATCCGTTGCGGCAAGATGTCGTTTGTGATGTGGTGATGTTTTCCCCTTTTTCTCGAGTGAGTACGTGTAGCCGGAACCGGACAAGGTTAGCTCCTCAATAGCGGTAGATGGTTTCCTTGGTGGACAAGGTTAGCTCCGCATGAGTGGTAGATGGTTTTCTTGGTGCGTGGGAACGCTGCAGTACAAATGAGGGACTAGGGTAGAATTGTCTTGGTTTGTGATGTGTCAAGGCGTGGTTGTGTCTCCGTGGTCGGCTGGATATCCCGTGATGTACACGTCATATATGGAGAGTGTACCGGCGAGACTAGTCCCCTTCTGTGAGACTGACGAGAATGCCAAGCGAGGGGCAAGCCCGGGCAATGAGGCCATGAGCGGGTGGGGTCCAGCAAGGCTTCTTAGAATCGGTCAGTTTGTGTTTGTTGGAATCTTGACTTGAGACGACAAAGCTTGCAGGCAAGCCCGAGTCTAAGACCATGAGCGGGTGGGGCCTTAGCAAGGGTTCCTTGTGGCGGCCTGTGCGCCGTTGGGGGGGATTGTGATACCCCCCTTTGTTTGTGGCATTATGCTGATGGGGAAGCGATGAGTACCCAATTGATGTGATGTTGTGCTAGATGCATACGTTTATGGTGCCTTGGGTGAAGCCCGGGTGTTGCATTCATGTTGCATAAGTAGGCCCTTTTTATTATATGCTCAACCAGTAGAGAACGTGTATGTTGTTTGAGACATCCAAGCTTGTTCTAAATGCATTTCTGGTTTATATTTATATATTGCATATGAAGTGCTGACTTGCAGGTTGGAGGGTTCCCCGGGGTCCGTTAGGGGCGGCCGGGAGGAGATGTGTTGTTTACACAGTTTGAGGTCAGCCTTTGCTGACCCACGTTACTAATAATTTTTATAGGGCAAGGATCGCAAGTAGGAGCTAGCTCGCCGGCCAGAAAGTCCTAAGCCTCATGAAGTGTTTCCCTTTTTGATGTAGCTTTACATTTATGGCATTGTATGTTTTATGCTCATGTAGTCCGGCTTGCATGCCGAGGTAGACTATGAGTGTTTTTGCACTTTCATGAATGTTGTATTATGTGAGTTTGGACTCTCTTGTGTTGTAAGGCCATAAGGCCATCTTATTACTCTTGTAGTAGTGGATAACTTCTAGTCTTGCTTGTGTTTCCGATGTGTGTGCAAAGTGTTTTGAGTGTGGGTAGTTATATCATCTTATAATACTAAAGTTGTGGCATCCGTATGTTGTGGGGCCCCGGCCGGACCCATATTATACGATCATTACAGGGGAGGTGCTACAATTTGGTATTAGAGGAGGTTAGATTCAAGGTCAATGCGTAGAGAAGTTATCCACATAAGATTAATGCGGGACCATGAGTGTCCTTATGTTTAAGTCTTGAGATTAGAGACTGATCCCTTGTTTCTTGTTTTCTTGAAGAGTGCAAACAACGAGGCGGGTACGTCGAGAGCAAGAGAAGAACTCATGGCGAGCAGTGCCACTGCTCCAGGTCTTTTGGGCACGGGTGTAAACCCGGCCGACTTCTGTCGCATGCTTGCAGAAGTGATGGTGGCAGCCCAAGCTGCAGCGGCAGCTCAGGTAGCAACCCCTGCTACACCGGACACGGCGACGGCCGTGCCAGGCGGAGAAGCCAGGCGAGTGGAGCCTTTGGCGGAAAGGGTGGTTGTCGGACATGGAGACCGTCACATGAAGTATTTCCTGAGCTTCCATCCCCCGTCATTCAAGGGAGTTGGTACGCCAACGAATGCGGAGGATTGGTGGGTTCGAATTCAAGAGCTTTTGAGGGCGGCAGAGACGCCAGAAGAAAAGAAATCTGAGTATGCGGCGTTCATGTTGGAAGGAGACGCCAAGTTGTGGTAGGTGAGCCATAGAGGCCGCCAGTTCCCTGGACGCACCCCATCGGTGGAGGAGTTTGGGGATGCTTTTCTAAATAGGTACATTCCCGTTTCAACACGGTTGGCACTTCAGAGGCAGTTTCTGCACTTAATGCAGCGGGACAGGACGGTGGATGAGTATGTGCAGGAGTTCACCCGTTTGGGTCGTTACGCGGGAACGACGATGGCAGATGATGTAGAGAGGGATAACCTCTTCTACCAGGGGCTGAGGGAGAATCTGAGACAACCCCTCATCTCCATGAAGAGAGCGGGATTCAATGAATTAGTTGAGGCTGCCAGGATATTGGAAAGTGATCTGGAGCGAACCCAACGTCGTAAGGGTTTCACTCCCAAGCAAGGGGAAGGGAAGCCTCCCCAATCCCAGGGAAAGTCTGAAGGGAGTAGGTGGAGGAAAAAGCCTCACACTTCTAGATCCGATGAGAAAAGCAAGTGGATGCCTGGAGGTTCTCACTCTAGGGGACCGCCAACGTGCTACAACTGCGGTAAGGTGGGGCACATAGCTCGTGTTTGTCCTCACGGAGGAGCGGAGCAATAGGCAAGGCAGGAGCAGACTGTGCGCTCCGGCCCCAGTGCCGCAGAGAAAGGGAAGATGGCGGAGTCTAGCGCTTCTCGGTTCCAACCGGTGCAACCAAGGGCCTACAACCTTGGACAGCAGGAAGCGATCCGCCAAACCGATGTGGTGATAGGTATGAGGAAATTTAAGTTTAAATTTTGTGTTTCATACCTTTAGACTTTTATGTGTGATGTCTATGTTGTAGGCTTCGTTTTAGTTTCTGGATACCCCGCTAGGGTATTGTTTGATACGGGAGCATCGCACTCCTTTCTCGCAGAGAGCTTCATTCGGAGAATAAGAGTTGAGTCTTTCTCGTCGGACGCGGAGTTGAAAGTGTGCATGCCTGATGGGTCATCCATGACCACCGGGGCCAAAGGGCGCATCTGTTGGGAGCTGGACGGAGTTGACTTCGTTTTGGTAGCAGCGATTTTACCATTGGTTGAGTTCGATGTAATTTTGGGCATGGACTACCTTGCAGAGCAGCGCGCCAGTATTGACTGCCTATCTAAGGTAGTGACCCTAAGGAGCAAAGGGCAGGTGGAAGTCAAATTTGAGGGCCTTTGTGGGGTGGCCTATTCCCTGATTTCGGCCATGCAATTGATGCGGGCGGTTAACCAGGGTGGTGTAGCGCTTGTAGCGTTATTGGAGGTTCGTCTCTCCTAGCTATCTATTGAGGAAGTGCCCATAGTGGCAGAGTTCAAGGATGTGTTTCCGGATGAACTTCCTGGAGCGCCTCCTCGGCGGGAGATCGACTTCACGATCGAGTTAGTGCCGAAGGCTAGGCCGGTGTCACGTCCTCCGTTTAGGATGGCACCAAAGGAGTTGGCTGAACTCAAAGTACAGCTACAGGAACTGTTGGAACAAGGGTATATTAGACCCAGTTCTTCACCGTGGAGCGCGCCGGTGTTGTTTGTAAAGAAGAAAGACGGTAGCATGCGGCTATGCATAGACTACCGAGAGCTGAATAAATTGACCCTCAAGAATAAGTATCTGATTCCTCGGATAGATGACTTGTTCGACCAATTGGTGGGGTCAGTGGTGTATTCAAAATTGGACTTGAAGTCAGGCTATTATCAGCTGCGAATTCGGGACGAGGACATACCCAAGACTGCTTTTGGTACAAGGTATGGACACTTTGAGTTTACGGTGATGCCGTTCGGGCTGACGAACGCGCCATCTGTGTTCATGGACCTTATGAATTGGGTATTTCGGGAATACTTGGATTCTTTTGTGGTTGTCTTCATCGATGATATCTTGGTGTATTCCAAATCGGAAGTGGAGCATGAGACCCATATGAGAGTGGTCTTGCAAGTGTTGAGGGAGAATCAGCTGTATGCAAAGTTCTCAAAATGCGAGTTCTGGTTAGAGAAGGTGGCATTTTTGGGCCACATAATTATTGGGGATGGGGTGGCAGTGGATCCGATGAAAGTGGAAGCCATCAGAGATTGGCCGGTTTTGAGGACCGTGGCGGAAGTCCGAAGTTTTCTTGGACTCGCCGGGTATTATAGGAGATTCGTGGAGAATTTTTCGCTGATAGCTCTACCCCTCACCTCACTCACTTGTAAAGACCATAAGTTTGTGTGGACTCAAGAGTTCAGCCAAACATTTGAGGCACTGAAGGAGAGACTGATGATGGCTCCAATCCTAAGTCTACCGCAAGGGACCGAGGGGTTTCAGATCTTCAGTGACGCATCGGGTTGCGGTTTGGGTTGCGTTTTGGTGCAACATGGCCAGGTGATAGCTTTTGGGTCGAGACAGCTGAAGCCTCATGAGAGGAATTACCCCGTCCATGATTTGGAGTTGGCGACGGTAATTTTTGTGTTGAAAATTTGGCGACATTATGTGTATGGTGCAAGGGTGGAGATCTTCACGGATCATAAAAGCCTGAAGTATCTCTTGGATCAAAAGGACTTGAACATGCGGCAACGCAGGTGGGTTGTGTTTCTTGGAGACTACGAAGTGGCGATTCAGTATACGCCAGGTAAAGCCAATGTGGTGGCGGATGCTTTGAGTAGAAAGTATACGGGGCAAGGAAATTGGATCGAAGCTCATGATGAGCAATTGGTACGGTAATGGGAGTCCCTTGGTTTGGAATGTGTTGCGAGAGGTGAGTCCAGTGTGGCTCGGTTGAACTGGATTGAAGTGCAAAACGACTTGTCCGGTCGCATTCGGGAAACGACTCGGTTGGATGTGGAGTTTCAACCATTTGTGTTGGAGGCTCAAAAGGGCGAGAGCAGCGCCTGAGAGATGAATGATGGGATTCTGATGAAGGACGGAAGGGTTTGTGTACCGCAGTTCGGCAAACTCCGTGAGGAGTTGATGTTTGAGGCTCACTTCACAAAGTACTCCATTCACCCGGGCAGTACAAAGATGTACTTGGATATGAAGAAATCCTTTTGGTGGCTGGGGCTAAAGCGGGACGTAGCTTTGTATGTGAATCGTTGCCAAACTTGCGCCTTGGTGAAGGCCGAGTGTCAGAAGCCAGGCGGGTTCCTGAAGCCCCTTCCAATCCCTGAGTGGAAATTTGATGACATCTCCATGGATTTTGTACATGGTTTGCCTAGATCGCAGCAGGGTAATGATGTTATTTGGGTGATCGTGGATCGCCTAACCAAGGTGGCTCACTTCATCCCAAATCGGAAGGAGGACAGCGTGGAGAAGCTGGTGGAGTTGTATGTTCGCAACATTGTGCGACTGCATGGAATTCCTAAGAGCATAGTCAGCGATCGAGATGGACGGTTTACGTCCAAGGACTGGAGTTTTGTTCAGAAGAGTTTAGGCACGAAGCTAAAGTTCAGTACGTCGTTTCATCCTCAAACTGACGGGCAAACCGAAAGGACGAACCGTACTATGGAGGATATGCTGAGAATGTGCATTCTTGACTTCGGCAAGAAGTGGGAGGATCACCTCTTCATGGTGGAATTCGCGTACAATAATAGTTATCAAGCAAGTATAAAAATGGCGTCATACGAAGCTTTGTATGGGAGGCAGTGTCGAACAGCAATGTCTTGGACAGAGGCGGGAGACGCCAAAATTTTGGGAAAGGAGGTGGTAGTTGACGCTTGTGAGTTGGTACGGACCATCCAAGAGCGTATGAAGGTGGCGCAAGACCGGCAAGCAAAATACTTTAATGCTCGTCACAGGAAGTTGGAGTTTGCGGTATGTGATTGGGTCTATTTGAAGATCAAGCCGTTCAAAGGCGTCTCACGGATTCGCCGACTCAAGAAGTTGAGTCCAAGTTTTTTGGGGCCTTTTAAAGTTGTTGAACGGGTGGGAGAAGCAGCCTATCGGTTGGCGCTGCCCGCAGAGCTGAGTGGATTGCATGATGTCTTCCATGTCTCCGTCTTGAGGAAAGCCTTGGTGGAGGCTAGTGTGGTGATTGAGCCGGCATCGGTGCCGATAGAGGAAGACTTGAGGATGCGAGTCCGTCCAATTGCTATAGAGGATTCGGAGACTAGGCAGTTGCGGAATAAAGAGGTTAAACTCGTGAGAGTCCTATGGGACAACTGCGGTCGTGAGGAGCAATCTTGGGAACGGGAACAAGCCATGCTAGAAGAGTATCCAGAACTCTTCATTTCAGGTACCATTTAAGCTATGTTCCCTTTGTTTTGTAATTTCGGGACGAAATTCTTTTAAGGGGGAGAGAGTTGTAACGCCCCAAAATTTGTAGAGGAACGACCAGCGTTTCTGGCCTAATTTTTTGGGAAATTTTGGTTTCTGTCAGGGGGCACACGGCCTGGGACACGGGCGTGTCCCAGGGCGTGTCGAGCCCGTGTCGAGTATCGGCCCAGGGAGTCGACGATTTTCGCTCGACGAAGTATCGAGACAAGGCACACGGCCTAGGACACGGGCGTGTCCAAGGCCGTGTCAGTTAGTCGACGAACTTCGCTCGATGAAGTGTCGAGACATCGCTCGACGAAGTGTCGAGACAAGGCACACGGCCTAGGACACGGGCGTGTCCAAGGCCGCGTCAGTCAGTCGATGAACTTCGCTCGACGAAGTGTCGAGACATCGCTCGACGAAGTGTTGAGAAAAGGCACACGGCCTAGGACACGGGCGTGTCCAAGGCCGTGTCAGTCAGTCGACGAACTTCGCTCGACGAAGTTTCGAGATATCGCTTGACGAGGTGTAGAGACAAGGCACACGGCCAAGGACACGGGCGTGTTCGAGGCCGTGTCAGGGGTCGAGGCATGAACACGGCCTGGAGCCCAGGTGTGTTGAGGTAGACACGGGCAAGGACACGGGCGTGTCCAGTACCCGTGTACTTCTCGGGTTGTTTTTGGGGCTGTGTTGATGGAGGCACACGGCCGACCACACGGCCGTGTCAGTTTGCACACGGGCGTGTCAGTTAGAACACGGGCGTGTCGAATGCCCGTGTGTTGTTCCAGGCACGTCGGTTTTGACGGCAAATGGGGGACACGGCCCCGGACACGGCCGTGTGCCAAGCCGTGTTCGGCCCAGGTTTTACTTTTCAGCTACGAATCGTAGCCTTTCGTTTCCTTATTTTGGGATCCAACGGCTGGGGGTCGTTCCTGATGGGATATACGCGGGTTTGGACCCTTAGAAACCCTCATTTCTTTTGAGTGGTTCTCTTTCTAAGTTCTAGAGAGAAGTGAGAGCAAGGAAGAAGGTGAAGTGGAAATCCGGCTGTTGGAGAGGCTTCGGTGCTCCAAATCGCGAGCCGAGTCCAGATCCTTGGAGGCTAGATTGTTGTGAAGGTTTTCATCCGGTTTTTTCGCCATGGCTAGGAAGAGGAGTCGGAAGGTAACGACACTTCTCCTCTCGGTTTTAGGATGCATGTCTTAGCATCTTTTCTTTTCTAGTTTTTGGGCACCAAACACTCAAATGAGAGGAGTTTGGGTCGCCAAGGTTCAAGAGGAACCTCCGGGTCGATTGAGTCAGTCCCCGGCATGTTTTTTCATTAGAGATCCTCTCCGTTAGTGGATTAGGCATGGTATGTGAAGCCGTAGTCGCGGCCGTTAGTCCGACTCGGTGATGTTGCATACGAGCTTAAAGGATTCGTAGAGATCCGTTGCGGCAAGATGTCGTTTGTGATGTGGTGATGTTTTCCCCTTTTTCTCGAGTGAGTACGTGTAGCCGGAACCGGACAAGGTTAGCTCCTCAATAGCGGTAGATGGTTTCCTTGGTGGACAAGGTTAGCTCCGCATGAGTGGTAGATGGTTTCCTTGGTGCGCGGGAAAGCTGCAGTACAAATGAGGGACTAGGGTGGAATTGTCTTGGTTTGTGATGTGCCAAGGCGTGGCTGTATCTCCGTGGTCGGCTGGTTATCCCGTGATGTACACGTCACGTGTGGAGAGTGTCCCGGCGAGACTAGTCCCCTTCTGTGAGACTGACGAGAATGCCAAGCGAGGGGCAAGCCCGGGCAATGAGGCCATGAGCGGGTGGGGTCCAGCAAGGCTTCTTAGAATCACTCAGTTTGTGTTTGTTGGAATCCTAACTTGAGACGTCAAAGCTTGTAGGCAAGCCTGGGTCTAAGACCATGAGCGGGTGGGGCCTTAGCAAGGGTTCCTTGTGGCAGCATGTGCGCCGTTGGGGGGGATTGTGATACCCCCCTTTGTTTGTGGCTTTATGCCGATGGGGAAGCGATGAGTACCCAATTGATGTGATGTTGTGCTCGATGCATACGTTTAGGGTGCCTAGGGTGAAGCCCGGGTGTTGCATTCATGTTGCATAAGTAGACCCCTTTTTATTATATGCTCAAACAGTAGAAAATGTGTATGTTGTTTGAGACATCCAAGCCTGTTCTAAATGCATTTCTGGTTTATATTTATATATTTCATACGAAGTGCTGACTTGCAGGTTGGAGGGTTCCTCGGGGTCCGTTAGGGGCGGCCGGGAGGAGATGTGTTGGTTACACAGTTTGAGGTCAGTCTTTGCTGACCCACGTTACTAATAATTTTTACAGGGCAAGGATCGCAAGCAGGAGCTAGCTCGCCGGCCAGAAAGGCCTAAGCCGCATGAAGTGTTTCCCCTTTTGATGTAGCTTTACATTTATGGCATTATATGTTTTATGCTCATGTAGTGCGGCTTGCATGTCGAGGTAGACTAGGAGTGCTTTTGTACTTTCATGAATGTTGTATTATGTGAGTTTGGACTCTCTTGTGTTGTAAGGCCATAAGACCATCTTATAACTCTTGTAGTAGTGGATAACTTCTAGTCTTGCTTGTGTTTCCGCTGTGTGTGCAAAGTGTTTTGAGTGTGGGTAGTTATATCATCTTATAATACTAAAGTTGTGGCGTCCGTATGTTGTGGGGCCCCGGCCGGACCCATATTATACGGTCACTATAGGGGAGGTGCTACAGCTCCCCCTGAGTCTCTTGCTCCTCCCCCACAGTACTTACTTGCTCCTCCTCAATGTTAACTTGCTCCCCCCTCAAAGTCTGCTTTCTCTCCCTCAAATTTAGTTTGCTCACCCTCAGTTCTTGCTTGTACTATATCAGGAAACAACTCTTCAAGGGTGAACTCTTGTTGAGTAGGGACTTGAGGCACCACCAACTCAGGAGCATCTGCAGCTGTAGATGTATCTTCCATGATAACATCATATACTTGACTATGTAGTTGTGTGGTCTGGTCAGCATCAATCAAAGACTCAGTTAGCATTTCATCCTCATAATTGAAAATTGATTGATTAACTTCTTGAATTACCTCAAGAATAGTCTGTGTAGTCATTTCACTTTCCAAGTGGGTTGGCTCTTCCTCAAGTTGAGGCTCCCCCTGCACCTGAGCACTATCTGCAATATCTTGTGCAGGAGATTTTTTAGGAATCTCTTGCCTCTCTTCATCAGGCATATCCTTAGTTAGTACCCTATCCCATCTGGATATTATCCTGATATCCACTCTCCTCATATGGTTGACCTTTGAACCAGCAGTTTGATCCATGACTTCAGGAATTATTCTAGCCAAGTACAGACTCATAATTCTTCCCAGATTTGGCTTCTTAATACTTTCTTTAATCTTTTCAAAAATTACTGCTGACAAATCTGTGTTTAGTTTGTAGATAATCCTGGTTATCAGGCTGAACATATAGGCTGAAATCCTATCATGTCATCCTGGCTTGCAGAGAATGACTTTGCCAACCACTTCTGAAAGGAATTTGCCTTGTAGATTCATCCATTTTCTATTCATTGCAGATCCAATCTTCATGGTGGGATCCAATCCACACCATTGAAGTGCTTCCCTAGTCTTGGTTGTGGGTACTTCTTCTTCTTCTTGAGTTCTTGGAAGTTGAAAAGTTTTCCTCAAGCTCTTCAAGGTTAGTTTAACTTTAGCTCCCTGAACTGTAGATTTGATCTTAAGTCCAGTCGAATCCAGAGTAGCTGCGCCATAGAATTCCAGAATTTCTTTCTTCCAAATCTTTGTGGGTCCGGATACTAGAAATTCCAACCCATTATCTGCAATTAGGGTAATTACAGCTTGAATCGCAGGTTCCGCATTAACAAAGGCATTGCGAATAAGCTCATATCCTTCGTTGACGATATCTTCTAGCTTTGGCAGCATTAGGGTTGAGAGAAATCTTGAATTTAGAAGAGAGAATTTGTCGACACGGGATTTTTGTTCTTGAGAGCGTGTCGACAGACTATGTTGTTGACCTATTTATACCTTTCTAAATAATGAAGGTGAAAAGGCACGTCATAATTCTCTTAATGTGTCGACACTGTTGAAAAGTGTCGACACAGACTTCTAATGTATCGACATTAATTCTATTTGTCTTGGTCGAGTTCGACGAAGACCCCGTGAAGTCGTCGATCTGAGGTCGACGATTTGAAGTCGACGAAATGTGGTTGAATCTGCACTCGACGATCAGTTGATTTTTTAGTGTCGACACAACTTCTGGATGTGTCGACACAACTTCTCTGAAGAGTCAACACCTATTCTCTAGATATGTCGACACCTATTTTCTAGATGTATCGACACCACTTCCCTGGAATGTCGACACCAACTACTATGTGTCGACACAGACAATTTCTGATGTCGACACAATTTTACTTAGCCAAATTTGTCAAACTAATTTATTTTCAACATACCTAATTCAATTTTGAAATTGTTGAATTTAGTTTCATCTAAAGGCTTAGTAAACATGTCAGCTAGTTGTAAATCAGTACTAACAAATTCTAAAGAGATATCTTCTTTCTCTACATGGTCTCTAAGAAAATGGTATTTTATTTCTATATGCTTTGTTCTACTATGAGAAACAGGATTATGAGCAATAGAAATAACACTAGTAGAATCACATAATAATGGAGTTCTACTTACCTGAATACCATAATCTTCTAACTGATGTTGTATCCACAATAGTTGTGCACAGCAACTTCCAGCAGCAACATACTCAGACTCAGCTGTGGAAATTGCCACACTGGTCTGCTTCTTACAACTCCAAGACACCAATCTTCCTCCTAGAAATTAACAGGTGCATGTTGTGCTTTTCCTATCTACTTTGCAACCTGCAAAGTCTGCATCTAAATAGCCCATTAGTAGAAAATCTTTATTCCTAGGATACCAAAGGCCTAGATTAGGTGTGCCCTTAAGATATCTCAAAATCCTTTTGACAGCAGTAAGATGAGATTCTTTAGGGCATGATTGGTACCTAGCACAGACACATATAGCATACATGATATCTGGTCTACTAGCAGTCAGATATAGGAGGGAGCCAACAATTCCTCTATACAAAGTTTCATCTACAGGTTTCCCTGCATCATCTTTACTTAGAGATACACTTGTCCCCATTGGAGTTCTCATGGTAGTGGATGACTCCATACCATACTTCTTAATTAACTCCTGGGTGAACTTAGACTGAGATATTGACAGGCCATCATCAGTTTGTCTTACTTGGAGGACCAAGAAGAACTTAAGTTCTCACATACTGCTCATTTCAAACTTCCCTTGCATAAGTTTTGCAAACTTTCTACAAAGGTTACTTTTGGTAAACCCAAATATTATGTCATCAACATATATTTGGACTAGGATGATCTTTCCTTTGGATTCCCTAAGGAATAGAGACTTGTCTATTTTCCCCCTTGAGAATTTATTCTCAATGAGGATATTAGACAGGGTTTCATACCAAGCCCTCGGGGCTTGTTTCAACTCATACAAAGCTTTTCTAAGTCTATAGACATAAGTAGGATTGAGTGGATCAACAAAACCTGAGGGTTGTTCTATATAGACCTCCTCTTTTAAGTCACCATTTAAGAATGCAGACTTAACATCCATCTGGAACACTTTGAAGCATTGATATGCTGCATAGGCTAGGAATAGCCCGATAGCTTCCAACCTAGCCACTGGAGCAAAAGTCTGATCAAAGTCTATGCCCTCCTCCTGTCTGTATCCTTTGACAACTAGTCTTGCCTTGTTCTTCACTATGATCCCACTCTCATCAAGCTTGTTTCTATAAATCCACGTTGTCCCAATGACATTGTGGCCCTTTGGTTTTGGAACCAAATCCCAGACCTTGCACCTTCTGAATTGATTTAACTCCTCCTGCATGGCATCAATCCAGTGTGGGTCCTTAACAGCTTCTTCAAATCTCTTAGGTTCCACTTGAGATAAGAAGCTAGAGCAAAGAACTGTGTTCAAGTTCCTGCTCCTTGTTTGTACTCCTTGTCTTGGATCACCAATGATCTGGTGTGCAGGATGATCCTTCAACTGTCTAACTGCTGGAGGTAATCTATCAGTAGTTTGACCTTCTCCAATCTCTTCATTATGCTGCACCTCATGGTCTTCATCAGCATCTTGAGTGTCTTGTACTCCCCCTGGACAGCAACAACCATTTTCCTCATCCTGCTTTGCAGTTGGAACTTCTCTGATAGCAAGATGGTTCATCTTCTGCTGTATACCTGTGGAGCTACAAGAACTACTTGGCAACTCACTATTAATAAGTCTAGTTTCATCAAAGATGCATGAACTGACTCTTCTACAACTTGAGTAGCCAAATTGTAGACCCTATAAGCCTTACTATTATTGTTGTACCCAACAAATATCTCATATTGGGATTTGGCAGCAAACTTAGTTAGGTGAGATTTGCCATTGTTAAGCACATAGCACTTGCAACCAAAGATCCTAAAATAGGATAAGTTTGGTTTTCTGCCTTTCATAACCTCATAGGGTGTCTTTTTGTGGCTTTTGGTGATGGAAGTCCTATTGAGCAAATGGCATGCAGTGTTTACTGCCTCAGCCCAGAAATATTCTGGGAGAGAAGTATCACTCAATAGTGTTCTTCCAGCCTCAATCAATGTCCTATTCTTTCTCTCAGCAATGTCATTTTGCTGAGGTGTTCTAGGTGAGGAGAATTCCTGAAGAATCCCAAATTCTTCACACAGCCTTGTCATACTTTCAGATTGGAATTCAGTTCCATGGTCACTTCTGATTTTGACCACTGAACTATCTAATTCATTCTGAATTTGTTTGACAAAATTGTAGAAGACCTTTGGGGTTTCAGATTTCTGTCTCAAAAAGAATACCCATGAGAATCTAGAATAGTCATCTACAATCACAAAAGTGTAGACCTTCCTACCTAGACTGTGAACTGGCATAGGACCAAATAAGTCCATATGCAAGAGGTATAAGCACCTCACTTAATCTTTTGTTTCAAGGCTATGAAAGGAGGATCTAGTTTGCTTGCCTTTTTGACAAGCTGAACATATTTCATCCTTATAACACTTAACTTGAGGACCATTCCTCACTAACTCTTTACTAAAGAGTTGGCCAATTGTCTTGTAGTTAAGATGGGCTAGCCTCTTGTGCCATTGACACAATGAGAGACTTTCTCATCAGCCATAAGACAGATAGGAGAATTTTTATTCTCACACTCAAAATTTAGGCAGTATACATTTTTTTCCTATATCCAGTCAATATGACTTTTTGATCACTTGACCTTTTGATATGACACTCATTCTTGACAAATGAAATGTCATATCCTAGATCACTCAGCTGGCTTATGCTTATTAGGTTATGTTTCAAACCCTTTACATAGGCCACTTGAGTGATTGTATTTGAGTTGTTAGAAATGTTACCAAAACCTTTGATGATTCCCTTTTCAGAACCACCAAAGATTACTTTAGGCCCATTCAGCATAGGTGAGTAGTCCTTCAGCAATACCCTTGTTCCAGTCATGTGCCTGGAACATCCACTATCCAAGTACCATATAGGGGCATGGCAACTTAGACTCACCTGCAACAAAGATTACTTAACCTTAGAACCCAAATAACTTTTGGGTCCTTGGTTCAAGTTAGTCTGAAACCTAATAAATCTGCCTGCAGCTCTTCTAATAGGCAGACTGCTATTCTCCTTGACACTGGTATTGTGCCAACAGTCTAAGGCATAATGGCCTATCTTGCCACAGCACCAGCACTCAAACTTATTGTACCTCTTTTTAGGTACAATCTTAGTTGTATTGTTTGCAGCAGGTCTTTTGTTTTGTGATGGGGCTTTGCCTTTATAATTGGACTTAGCAGCCCATACAGTTCTCTTAAACCCTAATCCTGTCTTACCTTTTTGAGACACAAACTCATCAATCAAGGGTAATACAGATTTTGGCTTAGGAAAACTAGCCACTATCTCCTTCTCTTTCTGAAATCTATTTTCCAGACTTTTAATCTGATCATT
Source organism: Platanthera guangdongensis (assembly GCA_039583875.1). NCBI lineage: Eukaryota > Viridiplantae > Streptophyta > Magnoliopsida > Asparagales > Orchidaceae > Platanthera > Platanthera guangdongensis. Next base: position 183,352,719 of record CM077147.1, on the reverse strand, counting down.
TTTGAATGTGATTGTTCACATTTGAATAACAGCTATGTTTTTCAATTTGGCAATCTCATTCATCTTTTGATCCAGCAGCTTCTCTGAATCAGATGCAGCCAACTTAAGAGCTGCAATTTCCTTAGCCTGATTTTTGGCCAGGTTTTTGCTTCTCTTAAGTGCCTGCAATAAATCTTCGTATTCGTCTATCAGTTGATGAATATCTCCTTCAGATTCAGACTCATCTTCATCTCTTGATGGAGATGCATCTGATTCTGACCCAGTGAAGTAATCAGAATCTACAGATACACTTTTTACCTTACTGGGGCCAGGCTGATCCTGGCACTGGTCTTCTTCAGACACAGCCATCAGTCCTTTGCACTGATGGTCTTCCTGCTCATAGATAGATTCCAGTAATTGCATGAACTCATCCTCTTCTTCTGCAAACAGACCAATATATGCCTCAGCCTCCGATTCAGACTCTGAAGTTGATTGATCTGTCAAACTTTTCTCTTTCTCAGCAACTAAGGATTTCTCCTTCTTGCTCTTATGCTGAGACTTCTTTCTATTAGCAGACTCCTTCCTCTTGTCTGGACAATCAGCCACAACATGTCTAGCTTTATTGTAGCAATAGCATATAATCTTAGATGTAGTTGACTTGCTAGGCTTTGTCCCATTCCTGTCTTTCCTGGATGATTTTCCTCTTCTGATAATAGTCATCCTTGGATTGAGATGTGGAAGGCTTAGACTTCCACTGCTTCTTCTTTAAGAATCTCTGGAACTGTCTTGTGAAAGCTGCAAAGTCTTCATCAGAATCTGAACTGGGATTATCAGAATTTTCTGAGATCACTTCTGCATCTCTCTTAGGAGAAGATGGAGACATTCTCCTATTCTTCCTTGTGGCTTCTACTTTGAAGGTCACTGACTTTTCTTTATAGTCACTCTTTGTATTTTTCTCTTCCTACTTTCTGGCCAACAGCTGCATCTCATAAGACAGCAATTTGCCAAACAGTGTTGGAGGAGAAATCTCTGCCAATCTGGCCACTTCTCTTATGACACAGATCTTTGTATCTCATTCCTTAGTCAAAGACCTAAGGAATTTGTCATTCAGCTCATAAGTACTGAATATTCTTCCATAAGACATTAGTTCATTGACAATCCTATAAAACTTCTTATAACATTCAGTTATACTTTCAGACTTGGTTTGTCTGAAACTCTTATATTCTTGATTAAGCATAGAATTTCTATCTTGCCTAACCTCTTCAGAACCCTCCATGTAGACAATCAATGTGTCCCACATCTCCTTGGAGGTTTTGCAGTGACTTAGATTCTGGAATGTTGAATCATCAATGGCACTTACTATAATATTCTGGGCTCTTTTATCCATTGTAGTCAAGATGATTTCATCCTTAGTCATCTCTGAAAAATCCTTTGGAATTCTTTGATTGGCATCAAGAACAGAAATCTTCATTGGAACATATGGTCCTTCCTTAACTATTATGTAATTCTAGGATCAGATGCCTCCATGAATAATCTGACCCTTTCCTTCCATATTCCAAATATTTCTTTCCTGCAGATGGGCAATTTCATTGAACCAAGTTCTTTATGGTTTTCTCCTGAACCCATCTTCTTGATCTTAATTCTGCCTTACAGATCTCACTCAGACTGTTAAGTCTAACTTTGAGGAACCTCGCTCTGATACCACTTGAAAGAATTAGTTCCTAAACACCTAGAGGGGGGTGAATAGGTGTAATTCCTTTTTCTTCTAAGGTAGAATATCTATACAGTTAATTAATCAGAAACAGCTAATTCAGCAGCTAACACAGCACAGAATTCACAGAATCATACAATCACAGATTGCACACAGTTTTATAGTGGTTCCCCAAGGTCTGGGTACATCCACTATCCCCCTTCGCCTATCTAGCAGTGTGCTAGATTCGGCCTAACTTCTTTCCTTCACCTCAGATCCGCAGATCTTACAGCAGCTCAGAACCCAAACAAGGCTCCTACAACTCAGAGTGAGTCCACACTCCTACATCTCAGGCACTCTGCCCTACCTCAGCCTTCAACAAGGCCTACAACGCAGAGATAATAATCTCCTACAGCTCAGGCTCACAGCCCTAGCTCAGCCTTCAACAAGGCCTACCACTCAGAGATCTAAATCTCCTACAACTCAGCCTTTATAAATCAGGCTTGCAGCTCAGATCTTAAAAAGATCCTACAGAAAATAGATTTAACAATGTATTTTACCACCACCCTGGTAGAGAGAGAAAGGATGGATGGCTTCTTGATCAGTAGGGTTGATCTCCTTTGAAGTTGATCTTCAATCAGCTTCTTTCTTGAAATTCAGATCTCAATCTGAATCCTTCTTGGCAGACTGGTTCAGAATCTACACTTGAGGAACTTGTTGATATAAGTCTCTTTCTTCACTTCAATAGATGGAGCTCTCTCTCTCTCTAACGTCTTCTTAGATCTTCTGACGAAAATCTTCTTCAGTTTTTATGTAACTGTATGTGTATACTCTTTCCTGTATAAGTATCTCTATCATCACTTTCTGTTGAAGGAGAATGTCTTTATATAGACTTTCTCCATGGTAACAGGCTGATCCGATTTCTAACAAACTTCTGACAGTTGTAGTAGACCGGTTGGTAATGGCAGCTGTCAAGTCATCCAGTCACTTTTTGAAACTCTGTCTCTATCAGCAAAGTGTTGAGACTGAACTTCAACATGTGTCGACACAAGTAGACTAAATGTCAACACAAGCCTTGGTGGTGTCGACACAGCTCCTTTGGTGTTGACACTACTTCTCGACACAGCATCTGTAGAATGTGTCGACACTAATTCTGTGTGTCGACACAATCACTTCTTCTCTTTAACTTTGTTGAAACTCTGCTGTGTGTCGACACAAGTCCTGTGTGTCGACTCAGTTGATGTCGACAAAGTCTTCTGTATGTCGACACTGCCTCTATATGTCGACACAGTTGATGTCGACTATGCTTCTTTGTGTGTCGACACTACCTCTGTGTGTCGACACAGTTGCTGTCGACTATGCTTCTCTATGTGTCGACACTGCCTCTTTGTGTCGACACAGTTAATGTCGACTAAGCTTCTCTGTGTGTCGACACTGCCTCTGTATGTCGACACAGCTTCTTCAGGTGTCGACACAGCCTTTCCAAGTGTTGACATAATTAACTCCAAGTGTCGACACAACCTTTCTCCAGTGTCGACACAAGCCTTCATAAGTGTCGACACAGCTTCTTCTGGTGTCGACTCATGGACTTCGAAACTTTTTCCTGCATTCTTGCATTTTCTTAATCTGCACATATAAACTCAAAACAACATCAAATACACCTTGATGCATATCATTGAGTAAGGTGAGGCTTCTTCAAATCTGGTACACATTTTCCAATGTACCCAACAATGAGCTCTGTGAGAAGGAAGATATCAGGCACTGCTTCTCAGCTCCTACAACTCCCCAACAAAATGGGGTAGCTGAAAGGAAAAATAGGACTCTAATTGAAGCTGCGGGCACATTACTTGCAGATGCTTACATGCCCCTATATTTTTGGGCAGAGGCTGTAAGCACGACAAATTATGTATTGAACAGGAGTTTGATACATAAACTAAAGAACAAGACTCCCTATGAATTACTTAAAGGGAAGAAACCTAAAATCACCTACTTTAAAGTATTTGGTTGTATATGCTATATACATAATAATAACAAAAAATATATTAGAAAGTTTGAAGCTTATGCTGAAGAGAGAATTTTTTTAAGGATATTCCCAAGTAAGCAAAGCTTATAGGATATTTAACAAATCCTCCTTGAAAATTGAAGAGTCTATACATGTAACATTTGATGAGACTAACATGTCTTGCAAGGAGAAAGAGATTTCTACCAATAACACTTTGCAGGTACCTCACTTGTGTGAGAATTTGGATGGACTAAGCCTCACCCAAGAGGCCCCAACACATCCTTCTCCACAGGTTGATGAAGACAGTGAAGAAGAATAGTTGGAAGAAATTCAACCTCATCCAACAGCAAATATAATTCCACAAGAAGAATTAATTCAAAATGTTGTTGTTGAACCAACTCCACCAAATGATCTTGTCACACTAAGGGATCACCCTAGATCTCAAGTGATTGGAGACATGTCAGCAGGTGTACAGACAAGGCATCAACTCAACCAAGACTTAATGCATGCATATTTTCTCTCTCAAGTTGAGGCTTAATCCATACATGATACTGAGCAGGATTCCCACTGGATCATTGTTATGCAAGAGGAACTAAATCAATTTGAGAGATGCAGAGTTTGGGATTTGGTTCCAAGACCCCAAGACTACCCAGTCATTGGAACCAAATGGGTATACAGAAATAAACTAGATGCCCAAGGTGTAATTGTGAGGAACAAGGCTAGGCTTGTTGCTCAAGGATACAGGCAAGAAGAAGGCATAGATTATGATCAAACTTTTGCACCAGTTGCAAGGTTAGAGGCCATTAGAATTTTTCTGGCCTATGCTGTCTACAAGAAATTCAAGGTGTATCAGATGGATGTGGAGAGTGTATTTCTGAATGGAGTACTTAAATAAGAGGTTTATGTTGAACAACCTCCAGGTTTCATCTCTCCAACCCATCCTTATCATGTATTTAAATTACATAAAGCCCTATATGGTCTAAAGCAAGCTCTAAGAGCTTGGTATGAGACTTTCGCTAGTTTTCTGATAGAGCATCATTTCACTAGAAGCATAGTAGATAAAACACTATTCACTATACATCATAAGGATAAAATCTTGTTAGTATAAATCTATGTTGATGACATCATATTTGGATCTACTAACTCTAAACTATGCAAGAGGTTTTCTGATCTCATGCATTCTAAGTTTGAGATGAGTAGCATGGGTGAGCTCTCCTACTTCCTTGGTATCCAAGTGAAGCAGCTATCTGATGGCATCTTTATCTCCCAAGCTAAGTATGTTAAAGAGCTTCTTAAGAAGTTTGGGATGGCTGTTGCCTCAGCTAAGAAAACAACTATGGCTACTAACGCTGTAATAGATTCTGATCCACATGGGAAACCTGTTGACTAGAAATTATATAAGGGCATTGTTGGGTCCCTACTATACCTTACATCAAGTAGACCTGATATTATGTTTACCACATGCCTTTGTGCTAGGTTCCAGGTGAACCCTAAAGAATCTCACCTAATTTTCTTAAAAAGAATTTTGAGATATATAAAGAGTTGTCCTAGTCTATGCCTATGGTATCCTACTGAGTCAGAATTTGAGTTAACTGGATACTCAGATGCTGACTTTGCAGGATGCAGGGTGGACAGAAAAAGCACATCAGGAACTTGCCAGTTCCTTGGGATGAGATTAGTGTCTTGGTTCTGTAAGAAACAATCATCTGTGTCGACTTCAACTGCTGAAGCAGAGTACATTGCAGCTGGAAGCTGTTGTTCACAGATATTATGGATTCAGAATCAATTACTGGACTACGGCTTCAACTTAAATAATTCAACTCTCTTATGTGATAACACAAGTGTTATAGTCATAGCACAGAATCCAGTCCATCATAGTAGGACTAAGCATATAGACATTATGCATCATTTCATTAGAGAGTGTGTAGACAAAAACAAAATTAAACTTGTCTATATCTACACTGATTTACAAAGAGCTGATATATTCACCAAACCTCTGGATGAGAGAAATCACTTGTTCTTTATAAATCAGCTTATAATGATCAATAAAGAAGACTTAGTTTAGTTTATGTCTGCAGTCGATGAATTTTTCAAAGTTCGTCGAACGGAGTTCGACGAACATAGAAAGGTTCTTGAGTTATTCGTCGAACAGAGATCGACGAACTCTCTGTGAGTGAAGTTGTTTTTGTCGAACGAAGATCGACGAATCTACTTCAGAAAACTTTCGTCGAACGGAGATCGACGAAATGTCTTCAAATCTTCAGGCTGAGCTCGACGAATCATTTAACTACAAATTATTTCGTCGATCTCAGATCGAAGAATTTTTTTTAATTTTCGTGGAACAGAGTTTGTCGATTCATATTCTGGAAAACCTTATATCTAGGTTTTCTTCGACCTCCATCCCGCGCTTTCAGTTCTTTTGCACTTGATCTTCATTTTTCTCTTGCAGGTGCTCTAATAGCGATTCCAGCAGGAACTCTTGCAGCAATGAAATTCGACACCGGGTTTGATGTCGATTTCGACTCTTTCCAGCATTCAGACCCAATCTTCCGGGGAATCCTGCAACTACTTGAAGACCAACAACTGAATAATCTACTGTCGACTAGAATCAAGATATCTGCCACAGAAATCAGGGAATGGGTGTACACCTCTGCCACAACAGATGATAATACCATGACCGGCACTATATCCGGTAATGTTGTTTCCCTAACTCCCGCCGTTCTCACTGAAATTTTTGGATTAAGAAATGGTGAAGAAGATTTAGAAATGGATACTGGAGAGTATGATGAGATGCTAAGTCTAATGGATTATTCTGGACAAACCCCAAATAAGTTGTTGAAGAAACACTTGTCTGCAGAATTCAAATTATTAGCAGATATTATAGGGAAAGTGTTGTTTGGCAAGCACACTGCACATGACTACATAACCAGGCACCAATTCCTGGTTATGTGTGTTGTGGTCAATAAGAAGAAAGTAAACCGGGCACAGATCCTGTTTGATCTGATAAAGAAAAAGAATACAAAGAAAGAGGTTTGCTTTGGAAGGATTTTATGGATCTTCCTGAAAGAAAAGGCTGCTGAATCTCCTGGTCTCCACGACCATATTCATCAATGCCTCTAAGAGGCTAACCTGTGCCTTTTTTGGCAAGTGGGAGAGGACCATCACAAAGCCCTCCAAGGCTTCCTCTTCCACCAAGGTTTTAGAAAGTACCAGGGCTGATCCAACCACTTCCCACCCTACTGAAGAGATCCCTCCTACACCTCCATCCTCTTCCACCATTCCTTCTCAACAACAACCACAACACCACCCACTACAACAACCACAACAACAACCCCAACAACCTGCTCATATTCCTAATCCAGCTACATCTCCTGCAACTTCTCCACCAATAGATCTCACTGACATCCCCTCTTCCCCTCCTCAGGAATCTCAACAACCTTCTCCATCCCAATCACCACAACCAACCCCACATCAATCCCCCCATGATACACACATTCCCTTACCACCTTCATCTCCCTTACCCTCTCATTTGGACAACATCTCATTCTTTACTCTGCCTACTTCCCCTCCTCATACTTCCTCTCCTCCAGATGTCCACATGCAAGATGCTCTCACTCCTACTCCACCAACTACTACCATCCCCACTTCTGTCTCCATTCCAACACCCTCTACCACACCCTCTACCACTCCACTGTTGGATCCATCCACCATTTCTTCTCTTATTGCACTGCTTACTCATCTCCTCAAAAATCTTATAGTAAAGGTCATCTCACCTCTTACTGTTTCCATCTCTTCCTTAGCTGCCCAAATCACTGCCCTCTCTGCTGCCCCCTCTTCAGTAAGGGGCCTAGCTTCTGTTTCCACTGAAACCAGGCATGGGGAGATACTTGATGAAGAAGCAACAGCAGCAGTATCAGCAGCAGCAGTATCAGCAGCAGTAGTACCAGCAGCAGCAGAAGTAACAGAAGTAGCATCAGAAGAAGCAGCAGCAGCTACTGATGATGAATTATTTGATTTCATTAATTTCATTAATACTGACATGGATGTAGATGAGACTGGCACAGAAGAAATAACTACTGTTGGTAATTATATTATTAATCTCACAGTAGATCTGTTAGATTTATTGAAGGTTTTTGATACAGCTTATTTCAACATACTTCCAGAAGACAGCATTAAGCTATCAATGGCTATAGTACCATACACTTCACCCATAAGTCCCATAGTTGCCAAGCAACTCAAGGCCTTTTTGTTACTCCAGAGATTCCAGTCATTCCATCTCCACCCAGAGCTATTTCACTCATTATTTCATCTCCTCCAACAGATATTTCTATTCCAGTTTTTGTAATGGATGACTCACTTATGCCTGATCTTGATGCCTTGATCATGGCTGATATTGAAGAAGAAAATAAGACAGTGGCTGAAAGCACTGTTATTAATAGCCCTCCTGCTCCTCCAGCTCTAGTTGCAGCTCCTCCTCCAGCTCCCTCTCAGGCTGAAAAGCCCATTGATACATCAGTACTAAAGGCCATAGATGCCTTATATGACAATCCTCAGGACTCCACTGATGATGATGTGGATGAAGATGAGGACTCAGATGAGGAACCCAAGAAAAAGAAAGTTTTTAAGAAGAGGAAAGCTCCTCCACCTCCTGCTCCAAAGCCCAATCCAGCAAATGACACACCTTATTATATACTCCAGAAGATCACTCCTTACAAGGTCATGTCAGCATGGATGTGGTTGTCTAAGAATGAACAAAAGGAGAGAAAGAAGAGCAGAAGATATTCACCTCCTCCTACTCAAAGATATAGAAAGGATCCTCCTCTACCTCCGCCTCCAACAGCTGGTGCTTCAGGCATAACATCTCAATGGTCTACCCAGTTTCAAATATAACAAAGACAACAAGGTAGATATTCATCTTCAAGAAGCAGCCAGCAGAGACACTATTCATCTGGCAAGCAGCACCAACAACAACAGCAGCACCATCAACAACAAAAATAGCAACAACTCCCTGAACATCAAAAAGCTGAAAGCCCTAACAGACATGCTTCCCCTCCTGTACCATTTGAAGATCCTGAAATAGCTACAACAGCAAGGATGGCCAGGTTCCAGGAACTGGTTGGCCTTTCCATGATCAACAAAGCTAGAACTGAAGGGAAGGATCCATCTGAATATACAATAATGTCCAAGTACAGAAGGGAAGAGCTCAACAGGTTTGCTAAGGCTAATAAATTTTTCAATGTTGATGAATATATGAAACTGCATCCAGAAGCAGTAGTACCCAGGGCTACATCTCTAAAAATCATAGGGGCTGCTGATATGACTATGACAAAGGTGCAAGCTGCAGATCCCAACATGGAAATCATATTCACTTAGTTTGGAGAGAAAGGCAAAGAGGAGAAGCACAAGGAGAAAAATCAAAAGAAATGACACTTGAACTATCTTTAGCCTTTCTGAGTTAGTTTAAAACTGCTTATCTAATTCCTGATACAAAGCTTATTGTATATATATCTGCTGCATATGCTAATTTTTCCTTCCAGATATATGTTTTCTTGCTTTGTAAATTTTATTATTATTATGAGTCTATAATTAGTGACCTCACCCAAATAGGGGGAGATTGTTGGATCCCTAGTTGGATTTGGGCTAGGTTCACTACGTTAGGATGTTTGACCCAACATGTATAGCTAGGGTCATGTACGAGTCTTAGAGTATAAGTCAAGTCCTTAGAGTCATCACTGCATGGACCAGCCAACAACAGACTGCAAAAAGACTCAAGACTTAGAGAAATTTCAGAGACTCGGAAAATGAGTTCGACGTTCGTCGAACTCAGGTCTACGAAAGCCATGCTCAGCTCGACAAACTCAGAGAAAATTCTCTGAGCTGAGCTCAACAAACTTGGTACTCAGGTCGACGAATTATGGACACTCTACTCTAACATTTTAAGTCCAGAATTTCTCTGAACTCCAGTCGACGAACTTAGTTCTCAGGTCGACGATCTATGGGTATTTTACTTCAACATCTTATTCCAGAAACAACTAAATATTTTAAGTCCAGGATCTTACTCTAGTCGACGAATTCACCTTCTTAGCTCGACGAACTTAGACCACATTCCTGGCAAGACTTATCTAGCAGTTAGAAGTTCTCAGCTCGACGAAACTAGCACTCAGGTCGATGATTTCTAGACATTTTACTTAAACATTTTTTAGTCCAAGGAACATGGTATTCTGAACTCCAGTCGACAAAGTTTCATTCTCAGCTCGACGAACTTCATGTACAGAATTGACAAGGTTATGGAGAAAGCAGTTGTCTGTTCTTAGGTCGACGATCTTCGATCTCAGCTCAATGAACAGCTATTATCAGATCGACGAACACAACTTCTCATCTCGAAGAACTGTGGACTCAGCTCGACGAATTCTGTTCTCTGTTCGACGATTCCAGACTTGGTTATTTTCATCCTTCTGTCCTTATTCTATTGCAATAATTCTTGAGTAATTAATGCTAAAATATTCTCTGAATATTACCGTTAGATGAAGCATTGATTATGGTCTTCTTCAGGATTATTGTTTGTCATTTTTCAATGGGACAGTTAGGGAAATCAATCAATACAAAATATTCTTCAGGCCGTCAGCAATGAATGCAGAAGAGGAATTCAAATTTCAAAAGGGAAATTAATATGGAAAATATAAAAAGGGATTTTCTTGCTCTTCCAGTAGAGAGAACAGTAGTCAGAAAGATACAGAACATAAGCATCTTCTTTCTCGACAGCACACAGACAAACAGCCCTAGACCAGAAACATCAAAGCAATCTGAAGAAGAAGAAGAACAGCTAATCAAAATCAAGAGTCTTCTTCTGCCTTCTTCCAGGATTCTTCAAAGGACAACAACTACAATATCTGTCAAGAAGTTCCTGGAGCTCATCTGGTCAAAGCAACAGTTTGAAGACCTATCACCCTGCAGCAAAGCTCCATCTTTCCTGAACCATTCAATATCTCAGGTGGATCTCTTTGCTAAAATCAAGATCCACAAAAGTCTTCTCAGTTGTACTTTGAGAAAGAGAAGACAAAATCATTCTCTCACCCCCACTGTATAAAGGGTTCTTAACTCCCTTCAAAAGTTATTCCTGGTTGCAAATCACCTGATCAAAAGACTTGAGGCTTGGTTTTTGAGCACTTGATCAAAAGCTCATTAGTGTCAGGCATCTGATCAAAAACCTGAGTGGATTCCTACCAGGGTGGTAGAAGAGTGGATGTACCCAGGTTGGGGAACCACTATAAATTCTTATGCTGTCTGGTTGCTCCTTTTTGTTCTATTGTGGTTGTGCTAGTTAGGTTTGTTGTTTGTGTTTGTTTAGTTTATTTTCTGCAGCCCATGTGGTAGATTAACTTAACTTAGGATTGTTTAATTCGTAAGTTTTTTTTGTAGCAAAAAGGCTTAAAAAACCAAAGATACTCTATTCCCCCCCCCCCCCCCCCCGCTAGAGTATTGCTGATCTAACCCCTCACTTTCAAAGAGTTCATCTAGGGGTTCATATAGGGGTTTATTTAAAATTTATTGAGAACCTAGATAAACCCCTACATAAAATTAGATAAACCCATATTGGATCCCCTAGTTAAACCTATAGATAAACATCTAGATGAAACACTAAAAACCCCCTTAAATGAACTTATATAAACCTACAATGAACCCCTAGATAAAACCTTAGATGAAGCTATATTAAAATCTCTAGATTAACCCATAGATAAACCACAGCCACTAGATGATCCTCAAGATAAACCACTATAATAACCACTAGATAATTCCCCTAAACCCCTAGATGAACACTAGATGCCCTCCGAGATAAATCTCTAGGGGTTCTGAAAGTCCACTTAGTGTCGGCTATGTGCACCTATGGGGGGGGGGGAATAGGTGACGTGTGGTTCTTTTGCGGAATTTACAGATGTACCTGCACAATAAAAACAACAAACACAGCACACAGAAAACACAGCAAATTTATAGTGGTTCCCCGACTTGGGTACATCCACTTTCCCCCTTCGACCTATCTCCCCAACAAGGGACGACTCGGTCACTTCACCAACGGGATTGAAATCCAATCCCTGCACTAACGGAAGGAGCCCTTCCACACGTGAGAGTCAACACTCCCACAACCTGGGTTGCAACCAACCCTTACAACACGGAACAAAAGTTCCTTTACAACAAAAGTAAATATGGAATGTATATGAAATACAAACTTCTTCCGGAGACTACGGTGTTCCTCTTAGTTCGACGACGTGTTCTCGAGGTCGATGAGGAGTCTACAACCTTGGTCTCTCTTGGAGAAGATCTCCCCGGAACCGGCGGCGGCACACGAGCGGCGGCAAGCTTCGGGATCGACGGCTACGATGAAAAGTGGCTGCAGAACTTGGAGATCTAAACTTCGTAGCGAAGCAAGCTAGGTCTACCAACGGTCACTCTAGGATCAGTCGTCTCGATCGATTCGGACGGGGGAGTTTTCCCGGTCAACGAATCGAGAGACAAGAGATCTCTGGATAGACGCGTGAGACTCAAGCCTTGCTAAGCTTCTGTCACCGGAGATCGGGAAGAAGAGCGATCAGCAGCGGCGACCACTTCACGCGAGCGGCGGCGGCGGAGCGGAGCGATTTCGCGAAGTTAGGGTTACGTCGCCGCTGGATTTTCTTTCTCTCTTATCCGTAGATTTATTGTTCAAAATACCTGTGTATAAATACTGTAGGATTCTCAAATATGACCGTTTGTGGGACCCACAAATGAAATCCCCAAAATCCGGTTCAAACAAATCCAGAAGCAGAATCTGGTTCAGCAGCATTCTGAGAAAACGCCAAGTAAAAATCGGCGAGAATCGCAGACGATTCTCGACGAATCGGCGAGAATCACCAAGTGATTCTCGACGATTCGTCGAGAATCGTTTGTGATTCTCGTCGAATCACTTGTTGATTCTCAACGAATTTTACTTTGTATTCATGGGCTGCTAGACCACAGGTTCGGCGGGAATTACAAGTGATTCTCGCCGAATCTTACTTGGCACCATTTTGAGATGGCCAGAAGGAGTCGGCGAGAATCACTGATGATTCTCGACGATTCGACGAGAATCACCTAGTGATTCTCACCGATTCGGCGAGAATCACTTGGTGATTCTCGTCGAATTTGCCTTGGACGATTTTTCGTCTTCCACCTAGGAGCTGCTCCTTGATCCTCCAAGCTCCTTGTCTTCTCTTGCATATGAGCGGCCCTGTACTTGAAAGTAAGTGCACTCCAATAGAGAGAGTACACATAGGCCAACACACTGATCTGCTCAACGAGGGATTACGTCGTGCAGACCCGTGTATATTGACCTACTGCACCCTGACATTGGTGTGCACTTAGCGTGGAGAGACTGCAAGTACAACTTGAAAGAGTTTATCAAATACATTGTGAATTCATCTTAGCTTGACAGGTGGCTTCCTCAAATCTAGGTGATCGTGGATACAATACCCAACAATCTCCCCCTATTTGACGAAGCCAAAACCCTACTAGCTAAGATGAATAACACCTATCAAATAATAATTATAGCATTTAAAAAAAAAATTTAAATATGCAACTCAAGGGAATATATGTAATCAGAACAGGACTTGAATCATTCACACATTCAAGAATATATATATATATACCAAGAGAAATATATTCACATATAATTCAGAACTGTTCGTACGACAGTAATAATTATTAAATGTTCTTAATACACCGTGACCAGCTATAAAATAATGACTATTTGTCCTTAGCTACGTCACCCTTAAGAGTTTGCGCCAAGTACTTTTTGCTCTGCCTTTCCATGTATTCCTTGGGCTTCGGATAGTACCTAGGAGGAGCAACTTTGTCTGGATCCTTGTTGTTTCTGAAGAAAATGTTGCGCTTCGCTTCAAATGCTTTGTGCGTCTCCCATTCATACTGGCTATATGCTTCATTTCGATTTATCTCTCCTCTTTCTTGCAGCCGGAAGGTGTCTAAGATGATGTTCCTTGAAACTGGGCTCCACCTTTCGTTTCTTACATCCTCCTCACTTAGTCTGATCCTCTTTTGAGTTGGTGTCTCCTTTGATGTCCCTTCCTGAACTTTCCTCTTTCCCCTTGCTTTAGCTAAAGCCTCCTGGTCAAACATACTTCTCAGCTTAGATTTGGAGATGGCCCTAGCGTCAGCTTCATCAGTGAAAATATCAGCAGCACTTGTACTTACATCCTCAGCAATATGTACTTCCTCAGCAGCCTTAGACGTCTCAGGAACCTGAACACCGGCAGGTTGGTCAGGTAGGACGACGCCTAACGTGCCCAGTGCCTGTTGTAGCATCCACCAGCAACTCTCATAGACGTATTTGCTTGATTGGGCAAAGTTTGCATCCATGCTTTCTTGGAGCTCGGCCAGCTTAGCGATATACTCCTTCTCCCCCTTTTTGGCTTCGTCAGCTATGCAATTGGCATATGAGTGCAAGGAGTCATCAATATGCTTAGTTGTCTTGCTGAATTCAGTGATTAGGGCCTGCTGATTTGCATTTAAAGTGACCATGTTACCATCAAATTTCTGAATATTGTTGGCCACAACGTGTGCGTTCTGATTGACAACAGCCAGAGTATCAGTAGCCTTTTTCAAGCCGGCCATTAACAGTGTGACAGCTTCGCCGGCCGCGTTATATTTTTCTTCGAATTTCTTCTCCATTACGTCTAGCTTATGGTTGATTGCCACCATATTCTTCAGCATGAGATCTTCAGAAGTCTTAATCTCTTGCAGCATTGTTTTCTGAGCTTTATCAAAAGAGGTTTTAAGCTCATTCACGATGCCCTGAATTATATGGACAGTGTGAATGGCTAGGTCATCTCGTAATGGGATACCCGGAGGCACTTCTTGGCCTTGCTCTGGCTCGGCAGCAGATGCATCAGTAGAGCTGGATACCATCACAGTCTCTATGGGAGGAATGTTGGTGGCCTTATTTACCTCCCCCTCCACTGGTGCAGACTTATCAGTAGGAGGTTCATCAGTATCCGGAGACTCAAACACTTCATGGCCCTCATTCACAGCGTCCTCTCCGTCCGCATCCAAAAATTCATCCACATCAGCAGCTTCTTCCTCTTCTTGATCAGCAGAGTCCAGTGTTTCAGCTTCAGTTCCTTGAGTGTGTCTGTTCAGGACCTCCTCATCCTCCAACCCAGGTTCACTTTCTTCATTAACTTCGGCCACCGCATCCCTGGCCACCTGGGCGATGTCAGATATTATATCCATATGAGAGGGTAGAGTCTCCCCCTCGATTCCTGCAGTCAGGGTATCAGGAATTTCACGGGGGAGGCTGCGGGAGATACTTCCTCATGCTCTTCTACAGCAGGCTGTCCGATGCGCCGCTCCCATCGATCAAACACAGTAGCATCCATCTTTTTCAAGTAATGGAGAGGGACTCCTTTGCTCATGTCGAATTTGTCTCCGTTGAGCTGGTTGAGATATAGACTGATGATACGGCCGAAGCTTGGAGTGCCCAAAGTGTCCTTGATCTTTTGAAACAGCAACTCTCCCCAATTGAACCTCTTTCTGCAGACCACAGCTATGAGAATTTTGAACATATCTCCGGAGATATGATCATGGGAGCCTGTCTTGCAGATTAGTACTTTTCCTATGATGTCAGATAGGAGCTTCCCTTCTTCATTCATCTCTTTTCGCTTTACTGATCGAGTGCCTCTGGGTAGACCGCAGAACAGGAGGGTTCTGGCTTTGTCCTCGTCCTCCAAATAGTCTTCCTGCTCCGCACTTGACAGCTGCAGGTAGCGTGTTAGCTTACTGGCAGACATCTTTACCTTAGTCCCAGCCACCTTGCTATTGATGATGGAGTCTCTGTCTCGAAGCCTTGCGGTAGAGAAGAACTCCAGCACTTCTTTATCTAAAACTTTGCAAGGATGCTCCAATACGAAGGTTAGCCCGGCTTCTTCCAGCATGAGAATGATGTTCCGGAACTCGTCCGAGGCATGAGCAAAACCAGTGCGAACCAGCTCGCAACCAGAAATCAAGCCTGCAGTCGTCCTTGGGGCCATTGAGGATCTAGAAAGAAGCCCGTCTCTAAACATTAGTGAACATTCAAAAGGAAAACATCACTTGGGGTTCGGCCTTGGAGCCATTGAGGAGGAGGTTACCTAAGGGCTTACACGCAAGTGAGTTGATGAGCTTCGGGAAGATCTTCGGTGGAGGGAAGATTATCCCGAGGGGTGCGGCCTTGCTAGAACCTTGCCGTGAGAAGAAGGTCACACGCAGCAGCGATTCGTCGGCGTCGACGAGAGCGTCGGAGGGCTGCGGGTGTCGGCGAGTTCGCGGAAGTGCCCGTGCGCGAGTCTTAGGGAGTTCTCTTGCGCGAGGGTCGTCGGGTGGGCTCTTGCGTGAGTCGAGAGGAAGGCGAACAGGCGGAGATGGTCTTTCGGCGGGATTTATATACGTCGTCGGGATTCTTATGGAAGTCGAGCGGTCGGGAGCTTCTTCGGCGGGATTTGTCTAATTCGGCGAGATGTAAAATGGGTCGGCGGGATTCGGAGTAAATATTGATGTTTTTCTTGACTACTTTGGGAAGCATTGCACCATTTTAGAGATTTTCCGATGTCAAGTTGATAAAAGGAATGATAAATACAAGTATATTCTAAAGTCACTCTATTTGAATTTTACTGAGGTTTTTGCAAAGTCTTCTAAATGTCAATTGTATGTTGTCGAGATTTACAACGACATGTCTTTGTTATCCTTTTATTGATGTGTAATGGTTTGCATGCCTCGTAATAAGCATAAGTATACGTATACACAAGGATAGAAATATATATATATGTACTTTGAATGAGGATGCATCATGACACAAGTCCTTGAGCTGATCAAAATTACCTGGGATATGGAGAGTCATCGTCTTAGTCCCACAGGTAGAACATATTGGTAGCTTAAAGTGAGTATGCTCAACAGGTAGCACATCTGTTATTGCAGATGCTTGTTCCAAGTTAGCCTTGAGCCACGTACTGTCTAGTTCCCAAAGTATTCACGGGGACCTAGACTACCCTGCAAGACAGAATTACTTTACCTTAGGAACCCAAATCATATTGGGTCCTAGGTTTCTATTAGCATAAGCATGCAACTGCCTTCCTTCGGAAAACCTGTCTGGAAGACTACCCCTGTCCCTAGAATGTGGATAAGCCCTTGCTGTGGGCACTGAGGGGTTGTGCCAACAGTCAATGGCAAAGTGTCCCACTTTGCCGCAGCACCAACAAGAGTGAATGTTGTATCGCCGTTTTCGACCTGATCTAGTGACGGATGTAGTCACGGTCCTAGGTCTAAAAGGGATAGGGCATGTTCTTGTTGCACAAATTCCTCTTCCGTCGAGGCATGATGAAGGGTGGAACGAATGCATGATGTGAGCGTTATGAGGCCGAGAAGGCGGTGCCATTCTTTCAGGCATCTTCCTTGCTGAGGCTCCATGACGCCTGACATCATGACTTCTATTCTCCCTATCCCGTGTCCTCGAATGGAGAGAATTCTTCCGTGAACTAGGACCTGCAGATCCACACTTTGTTGTGGCAGTGGCCGTGAATACAAAGGGCTCAGAATGAGCCTTAGGTATTTCCTCATGGGTGGCCATGACGCCTCTTGCACTATGGACGTTTCCACATGGGGACAATTCACCCTTGCAGTGACCACGATTATTCCTGTGGTCATACCTGAAGGCATGATGAGTTGCCTTCCCGCTTGGAGTGGGAGGTCGGAACACCGTTTCCCCATTTCTCCATCCCTGGATAATCCGGGAGATCCACCCGGTTTCTTGTTTTCTCTTTATAGCATCAACTTTGGAAAAGTTAGATACTATACGTTTCTCATTATCTAGACTATTCTCTAGAGCTGAGATCTTAGAGTCCTTGACCTTGTTGGACGCCAATTGGAGAACCAACAAGATCTTCAGTCGAGCAATCTCTCGAGCTTGCTCCTCAGCAAGTAGATTGCTTTCCTGAAGGGCTCTCTTCAGGGAATCAGTATTTTCTGGAGGGGAGCAGTTTCTGTCTTCAGAAAAGTCAAAAGATGTGGGACAGGATGAAGATGATACCTGCTCATCTGGGTTATTGTCATTAGAATCAGTGACCAATGTTTCGTCCTCGTCGGAGCTGCTTTCCTCACTATCTTCTTCAGTCTCTGACAAGGATACTGGAGCTCTGATACAATCCGAAGGATCCTTGCATTCATCTTCAGAGGTGAGGACCCCCACATACGCTTCATCCTCTGATTGGCAGCATATTTCAGCATTCTCTGACCCCCCCATCAGCTCTGAGATCGTCATCCACAGAGATTTAGTCGTTTTACATTTTTCCAACCTGGAGTGAGAGGCTCCAGACTAGACATCCATAATAATTTGTCGAATCCTCTGGTCCAGTTGGAAAAGTGAGAGTTCCATCTCTGTCATCTCAGCAATGCACATGGGCACTTGGATCCCCGAGTCGGAGGTCTTCATGGGGATAAACGGACCCTCTTCCAGGATGAGGGATGCTCGTGGATCGATGGCATCCAGGTGAAATAATACTCTCATCCTCCAGATGGGATAATAATCCTTTGAGCATGCAGGGAGTTTGAGTGGCAACACGTCATAATCCAGATCCATGCTTCTGACACTGGTGGCAGGATTCTGCTCAAGGTGTTAACCTTTTTGAAGAGCAACCTCGCTCTGATACCACTTGAAAGTCCACTTAGTGTCGGCTATGTGCACCTATGGGGGGGGGAATAGGTGACGTGTGGTTCTTTTGCGGAATTTACAGATGTACCTGCACAATAAAAACAACAAACACAGCACACAGAAAACACAGCAAATTTATAGTGGTTCCCCGACTTGGGTACATCCACTTTCCCCCTTCGACCTATCTCCCCAACAAGGGACGACTCGGTCACTTCACCAACGGGATTGAAATCCAATCCCTGCACTAACGGAAGGAGCCCTTCCACACGTGAGAGTCAACACTCCCACAACCTGGGTTGCAACCAACCCTTACAACACGGAACAAAAGTTCCTTTACAACAAAAGTAAATATGGAATGTATATGAAATACAAACTTCTTCCGGAGACTACGGTGTTCCTCTTAGTTCGACGACGTGTTCTCGAGGTCGATGAGGAGTCTACAACCTTGGTCTCTCTTGGAGAAGATCTCCCCGGAACCGGCGGCGGCACACGAGCGGCGGCAAGCTTCGGGATCGACGGCTACGATGAAAAGTGGCTGCAGAACTTGGAGATCTAAACTTCGTAGCGAAGCAAGCTAGGTCTACCAACGGTCACTCTAGGATCAGTCGTCTCGATCGATTCGGACGGGGGAGTTTTTCCCGGTCAACGAATCGAGAGACAAGAGATCTCTGGATAGACGCGTGAGACTCAAGCCTTGCTAAGCTTCTGTCACCGGAGATCGGGAAGAAGAGCGATCAGCAGCGGCGACCACTTCACGCGAGCGGCGGCGGCGGAGCGGAGCGATTTCGCGAAGTTAGGGTTACGTCGCCGCTGGATTTTCTTTCTCTCTTATCCGTAGATTTACTGTTCAAAATACCTGTGTATAAATACTGTAGGATTCTCAAATATGACCGTTTGTGGGACCCACAAATGAAATCCCCAAAATCCGGTTCAAACAAATCCAGAAGCAGAATCTGGTTCAGCAGCATTCTGAGAAAACGCCAAGTAAAAATCGGCGAGAATCGCAGACGATTCTCGACGAATCGGCGAGAATCACCAAGTGATTCTCGACGATTCGTCGAGAATCGTTTGTGATTCTCGTCGAATCACTTGTTGATTCTCAACGAATTTTACTTTGTATTCATGGGCTGCTAGACCACAGGTTCGGCGGGAATTACAAGTGATTCTCGCCGAATCTTACTTGGCACCATTTTGAGATGGCCAGAAGGAGTCGGCGAGAATCACTGATGATTCTCGACGATTCGACGAGAATCACCTAGTGATTCTCACCGATTCGGCGAGAATCACTTGGTGATTCTCGTCGAATTTGCCTTGGACGATTTTTCGTCTTCCACCTAGGAGCTGCTTCTTGATCCTCCAAGCTCCTTGTCTTCTCTTGCATATGAGCGGCCCTGTACTTGAAAGTAAGTGCACTCCAATAGAGAGAGTACACATAGGCCAACACACTGATCTGCTCAACGAGGGATTACGTCGTGCAGACCCGTGTATATTGACCTACTGCACCCTGACATTGGTGTGCACTTAGCGTGGAGAGACTGCAAGTACAACTTGAAAGAGTTTATCAAATACATTGTGAATTCATCTTAGCTTGACAGGTGGCTTCCTCAAATCTAGGTGATCGTGGATACAATACCCAACAGGTTCATCTAGATAAAATAGTATAATCTAGGGATTCATCTAGGAGTTCTTATAGGAGTTCCTAGATAAACCTTGAACCTTTAAAAAAACCCATTATATGAACCCCTGGATAAATCCTGAGAGGAACCCTTAGATGAACACTAGAGAAACACCTAGAGAAAACCATGGATGAACTCAAGGTTTAATACTTAATCTAGAGGTTTATCTAGGGGTTCATCTAGATAGGGTTTATGAAGTAGTTATCTTCATGTTTATCTTGGGTTAATGATTGTCCAAGGGTATTATTTATGGGTTCATCTAAGGTTTTATCTAGGGGTTCATCTACTGGTTTATCTTGGGGTTTTATCTATGGGTTTAACTAGAGGAATACTTAGTTTAGTCCCTACAAAAACCCTAAAAGAACCCTAAAGATGAACTCCTAAATGAACGTTGTTTTCATCTAGGCGATTTATCTAGAGGTTTAGCTAGGGGTTCATCTAGGGGTTCATCTAAGGGCTTATTTAGGGGTGCATCTATGGGTATATTAATGAGTATATTTAGGGTCCATATAAGAGTTCATTAGGGGGTATATATATTAAGGGGTTCCTAGATAAACCCTTAGATGAACGTATAGGTAAACCCCTAGATGAGCTACTAAATAAACCCTTGGATAAACTACCAGATAAAACCCTAGATGAACCCTTAGGTAAACCCCTAAATAAAGCCCTAGATAAACCCCCCTAGATGAACCTCATAGATGAACCCCCAAGATGAACCCCAATATATGTTTATCTATGGAGTTTTCTATGGGTTCATCTAGGTGTTTATCTTGAGGAACCCTTAAATATACCCCAAGATGAAGCCCAAGATGAATATCTACATGAAACTCTAAATAAACTCCTCGATAAAAACATATATAAACCCCTAGATGAACCTACTAATAAACCTCTAGAGGAACCCCTAGATGAACTCGTAGGAGAACCCCTACATGAACCTCTAGATGAACCCACAGATGAACTCCTAAATAAACCCTTAGAAACTCCAAGATGAACCCCCTAATTAAACCACTTGGTAAACCCCTAAAAACCGTGGATAAATCCCTAGGAACCCTTAGAAGAACCCCTAAATAAACCCCTAGATTAACTCACAAATAAACCTCTATATTATCCTCCAAATGAACCCCAAGATGAACCTCTTAGATAAACTACAAGATAAACCCCTAGATGAGCCCTAAATAAAACTCTTAGATGAACTCATAAGTAAACCCTTAGGTAATCCTAATTTATCTACATGAACCTCATGGTAATCCTTGTTTATCTAGATGAACCCCTAGTGGTTTATCTAGTTTTTTCTCTAGGGTTCATCTATGGGATTTTAAGGGTTTGTCTAGTGCATACCTAAGGGTTTATCTACGGGTTCATCTACTTGTTTATCTTGTTCTTCATTTAAGGGTATATCTAGGGGTTCATCTAAGGTGTTTATCTTGGTGTTCATATAGGGTTTAATCTATGTGTTTGCCTAGGGGTCATAGTGAAATCCATAAATGAACCAATAGAGGAAAGTAGATATTAACTAGGGGTTTATTTACTGGTTCATCTAGGGGTCTATCTAGATGAACCCCTAGATAAACCCCTAGATGAACACCAAGATATACCACATATTAACTACTAGATAAACCCTCTAGATACACCCCTGGATGAACCCTTATAATAACCCCAACAAAACCTGTACACCTAAGGGTTCATCAAGGAGTTTATCAAGGGTTTCATCTATGGATTATCTAGGAGTTTACCTAGGGTTTAATCTCGGGGTTCATTGATGTTCATCTAGAGGTTTATCTAGGGGTTCATCTAGGGATTATCTAGTTGTTCATTAAGGGGATTCAACTAGTAGATAAACTAATATATAAACCCTTAGCACCCCCTATACGAACCCTTAGTTAAACCCTTGATAAACCCCTAAATGAACCTCAATGAGCCCCTAGATGAACTCTCAAGATAAACTCCAAGAGAAACCCCTAGATAAAACCCTAGATAAACCCTTTGATGAACCCTTAGATAAATATCTAGATAAACCTCAAGATAAATCCTTAGATAAACTCCAAGATAAGCCCCTAGATGTGCACCTAAATAGAGCACTAATTGAAATTCTTAGATGAACCCCTAGATAAACCAACCCCTAGGTGAACCCCTAGAAGAACACCTAAATAAATCCTTAGAGGAACTACCCTAGATAAACCCCTTGATAAACCCTAAACCCCTAGTTAAACCCCTAAATAAAATGAACCCCTAAAGGTTTATCTAGGGGTTCTTCTATGGGTTTATCTAGAGGATTCATCCAGGGGCTCATCTAGTGGTTTATCTAGGGGTTCATCTAGAGGTATATCTAGAGGTTTATTTAGGGGTTCATCTAGGGATTCATCTAAGGCGACCAATAAGGTTATAGGGGTTATTATAAAGGATTTATCTAGGGCTTCATCTAGGGTAAATTTAGGGGTTCATCTAGTGGTTTATCTACGGTTTCATCTAGGAGTTCATCTATGGATTTATCTAGTTTCATTTAGGTTTTTATCAAGGCACTTAATAAATAATACATAAACCTTTGATGAACCCCAAGATAAACCCATAGAAAAGCTTCTAGAAGAACCCAACCTATAGATGAACTCCTAGATAAACACAACCCATAGTTGAAAAGGTGCCTCTATGGGTTTTATCTAGGGGTTTATCTAAGAACCCCTATAGGAACTCATCGAGGGGTTCAATGGGTTTTGGGTTTAGGGTTTTATTAAAGTGATTCATCTAGGGGTTCATCTAAGGTGTTTATCTTAGTGTTCATCTAGGGGTTTGTTAAGGTGTTTATCTTGGGTTCATAGAGAAATCAGTAGGTGAACCCCTAGGTGAACCACAAGAGGAAAATAGATATCAACTAGGGTTTATCTATTGGTTCATCTAAGGGTTTATCTAGATAAACCCTAGATGAACACCAAGATACTCCTCAAAATGAAACACCAGATAAACCCCTTAGATACACCCCTATATATATGAACTGCAACGAAACCCCAACATCGGAGGGTTCATCAAGGGGTTTACTATGGTTTCATCTGGGGATTATCAAAGAGTTTACCTAGGGGTTCATCCAGCAGTTCATTGAGGTTTATCTAGTGGTTTATCTAGGGATTCATCTGGGGATTATTTAAGGGTTCATCAAGGGGATTCATCTAGGGGATAAACTAATATATAAATCCCAAGCACCCCTTATATGAACCCTTTGTTAAACCCTTGATGAACCCCTAGATAAACCCATAAATGAACCTCAATGATCTCCTGGATGAACCATCAAGATAAACTCAAAGATAAACACCTAGATGAAACCCTAGATAGACCCCTAGATAAACCCCAAGATAAACTCTTAGATAAACCCCTAGATGTATATCTAAATAAATCCCAAATTGAAACCATTAGATGAATCCCTAGATGAACAACTTGATGAACCAACCCTTAGGTGAACCCCTTGATAAATCTTTTGAGGAACCGCCCTAGATAAACCCCTAAATAAACCCAAAACCCTAGTTAAACTTGTAGATAAAATGAACCCATGGAGGTTTATCTACAGGATTCATTTAGGGGTTCATCTAGTGGTTTATCTAGGGTTTCATATATGGTATATCTAGAGGTTATCTAGGAGTTTATCTAGGGATTCATCAAAGGGGAACTCTAATGATTTAGGGATTAATATAACGGGTTTATTGGGGTTTCATCTATAGTATCATCTAAGATTTTATTTAGGCGTTCATCTAGAGGTTTATCTTAGGTTTCATCTAGGGGTTCATCTATGGGTTCATCTATGGGTTTATCTAGCTTCATCTAGGGTTTTATCTAGGTATTTAATATACCCTAAACAAACCCCTAAATAAACTCATGATGAACCCCTATGTAAACCCCTAGATGAACCCATCTCATAGATGAACTCCTAAATAAACCTCTAAATAAACCCAACCCCTAGATAAACAGGTGCCTCTAGGGGGTTTATCTAGAGGTTTATCTAAGAACCCTTATAGGAACTCATCTAGGGGTTTATCTAGAGGACGGGTTCTTCTAGGGTTTGTCTTGGGGTTCATCTTAGAGTTCATCTAGGGGATCATATAGTGGTTTATTTAGGTTTATCTAGCACCTAAATAAACCCCTAGATGAAATTATATAAAACCATATATGATCCCCTAGTTGAAAACGTAGATAAACATCTAGATGAAACCCTAACAAACCCCCTTAAATGAACTTATATAAACCCAGAATGAACCCCTAGATAAAACCTTAGATGAACCTATATTAAAATCTCTAGATTAGCCCCTAGATAAACCATAACCACTAGATGATCCTCTAGATAAACCACTATAATAACCACTAGATAATCCCCAAAACCCCTAGATGAACCCTAGATACCTACAAGATAAATCTCTAGGGGTTCATCTAGACAAAATAGTATAATCTAGGGATTCATATAGGAGTTCTTATAGGAGTTCCTAGATAAACCTTGAACCTTTAGATAATACCCATTATATGAACCCCTAGATAAATCCTGAGAGGAACCCTTAAATGAACACTAGATAAACTCCTAGATAAAACACTGGATGAACTAGGGATTTAAGAGTTAATCTAGAGGTTTATCTAGGGGTTCATCTAGATAGGGCTTATCAGGTAGTTATCTTCAGGTTTATTCAGGGTTAATGATTGTCCAAGGGGATTATTTATGGATTCATCTAGGGTTTTATCTAGGAGTTCATCTATTAGTTTATCTTGGGGTTTTATCTATGGGTTTAACTAGAGGAACACTGAGTTTAGTACCTACAAAAACCCCTAGATGAACCTTAAAGATGAACTCCTAAATGAACATTGTTAAAATCTAGGCGGTTTATCTAGGGGGTCATCTAGGGATTTATCTAGGGGTTCATCTAGGGGTTCATTTAGGAGTTCATCTATGGGTATATTAATGATGTTATCTAGGGTTCGTATAAGAGTTCATTAAGGGGTATCTATATTAAGGTGTTTATAGATAAACCCTTAGATGAACATATAGGTAAACCCCTAAATGGGCTCCTAAATAAACCCCTAGATAAAATACTACATAAAACCCTAGATGAACCCCCTAGATCAGCCCCCAAGATGAACCCCCTAGATGAACCCCAATATTTGTTTATCTATGGGGTTATCTAGGGGTTCATCTAGGAATTTATCTTGAGAAACCCTTAATATACCCCAAGATGAACCCCAAGAAGAATCTTTATATGAACCCCTAGATGAACTCCTAGATAAAAACATATCTAAACCCCTAGATGAACCACCCTGATAAACCCCTAGATGAACCACCCTGATAAACCTCTAGAGGAACCTCTAGATGAACTCGTAGATGAACCCCTAAATGAACCTCTAGATGAACCCAGAGATGAACTCCAAAATAAACCCCTAGAAATCCCAAAATGAACCCCCTAATTAAACCACTAGGTAAACCCCTAAAACCTGCATAAATCCCTAGATGAGCCTTAGATTAACCTAAATAAACCCTAAACCCTAAACCCTTAGATGAACCCCTAAATAAATCCCTATATTAACTCACAAATAAACCTCTAGATTATCCTCCATATGAACCCCTTAAATAAACCACTAGATAAACCCCCAAGATGAGCCCTAAATAAAACTCTTAGATGCACCAACAAATAAACCCCTAGGCAATCCTAATTTATCTACATGAACCCCCTAGGTAATCCTTTTTTATCTAAATGAACCCCTAGTGGTTTATCTAGTTTTTTCTCTGGGGATCATCTAGGGGATTTTAAGGGTTTGCCTAGTGCTCATCTAAGGGTTCATCTGTGGGTTCATCTACGTGTTTATCTTGTGGTTCATTTAAGGATATATCTAGGAGTTCATCTAAGGTCTTTATCTTGTTGTTCATACAGGGTTTCATATATGTGTTTATCTAGGGGTCATAGTGAAATCCATAGATGAACAACAAGAGGAAAGTAGATATTAACTATGGGTTTATTTATTGGTTCATGCAAGGGTTTATCTAGATGAACCCTTAAATAAACCCTAGATAAACCCCTAGATGAACACCAAGATATATCATTATATAAACTACTAGATAAACCCTCTAGATACACCCCTAGATGAACCCAAATATGAACCCCCAACAAAACTTGTACACATAAGGTTCCTCAAGGAGTTTATCTAGGATTTCATGTAGGTATTATCTAGGAGTTTACCTAAGGTTTCATCTAGGGGTTCATTGATGTTCATCTAGTGGTTTATCTAGGGGTTCATCTAGGGGTTCATCATGGGCATTCAACTAGTAGATAAACTAATATATAAACCCCTATCATGTAACATCCCATTTCCAATTAGACCCCTAAGAATGGTTTTGGCCATGACTAGATTATGACAAACCCTAGGAAGCCAGTAATGAGTCAAGAGATAGGGGACAGAAAGGTGGGGGATCACCATGGTCTGCAAATAGTAGAACTCTGAACCATGGTTTAGGATGACCATGGGCTACACCTTGACCCCAAGACCCTACCACAACACCCCTAATACCTTGGGAGGCCCATTAGAGCCATAAGGACCCATTGGGGTCAAACAAAGAGGCTCAATTGACCAAGGTCAACCCT
The DNA here is from genome assembly GCA_039583875.1 of Platanthera guangdongensis. Classification (NCBI taxonomy): domain Eukaryota; kingdom Viridiplantae; phylum Streptophyta; class Magnoliopsida; order Asparagales; family Orchidaceae; genus Platanthera; species Platanthera guangdongensis. The sequence continues at coordinate 183,326,066 of CM077147.1, read as the reverse complement.
AGCCCTAAATGGGTCAAACTAGCCTGCTTGGGGTCAATTGACCTACTCCTAGCCTAGAGGACCCCACCTATGCCCTCCTAACCCTAAAGTGAGGTCAATGGGTCACTAAGGACACATTGGGGTCAGCCCTAGAGGCCAGGTTGACCCAAGTCAACTCAAGCTCCTAATCTGGTCAAAGTACCCTTACTAAGGGTATGTGACCTCCAAAGTGCAGGGTAACCCTACATAACCCTTCCTAGACCTTAGGGGAGGCCAATGGGTCACCAAGGACCATTGGGGTCAACTCAAATGGTCATGTTGACCAAGGTCAACTCTATTCTAGAGTTAGGTCAAATTAGCCTAAATGAGTCAACCCAAGCTCAACCCCTTTTTCCTTTTAAGTTAACCACAACATAATGAAATATTATGGGTGGAAAGGGCTGCCAATAGGCTGGGGAGTCAGCATGGTCAGTTTTGGTGACTAGGAAAGAGAGAGAGAGCTTCATCCCACACTAATGGAGGAGAGAGAAAAGGGGAAAGAGAGTTGAAGGAGGAGATTGGCCAAGGAAAGGCCAATGGTCCCCATTGATGGCAGCATTCATCTCCTCCAGGATCGAAACCTCGCTTTGATACCACTTGTAAGACCCCATTTTTTTTTTCCTTCTCGACACCGGGGTCTTAGGCCCAGAACCGCCGTTTTGCGGTGACTCCTTCACGCCTTGAAGCGGCATCACCACAAAACGCCGTTTCTGCCGGCCAATTCGATCGCATCATAGTAACAAAATTAGAGTAATATCACGCGCAGCAAAACTCTAAGAAAAAGTCCACAGAAATATCACATCGAGTAAAAATATCTCCACGATGGGAGAGTCCACAAAACCAAGCACTGTAAATAAGGGCTTATGCCCGATACATCAATTCCTCACCACAAGATCTCTCATGAGGAAATAAAATAAAAACTGCTAGAGTAAGGGCCTCACGGTCACAGCTGTCTGAACTCCTGTGCTAGACTGCCCTATCTCCAAGCGTGTCAACCTCTGGGGCTGCTCCTCCAATCTGGGCTCCGCGATCCCCTAAATGATGTGGTTCGAAAACCGTTAGTCTAAAAGACTAAATCCTATCATCCCCCACCCCTTCCCCGTGGCTCCTAGGCACCGAGCGGAGAGGAAGAAAGGGAGGACTTGAAAGTGGAGAGTATATCAAATGCAGGTGACGGTGGACCTAAATCTAGCAATTTATATAGTAACTAATCATATATGTAAACAAGTAAAGTAAAGTGACCTTAACTTATATGGGTACATATAAGCAAGGGGTCTTTTGCAAGGCTCCCATCGTATAAAGAGTCCCATACCAATTTATACATTGGGGTGTCGGTTATTAACAGCAATATATATATGTAAAGAAAATTAACCTTAATTTATAAACTTGCCCACACAAGCTTATAGACCAAGGGGTCGTTTTGCAGGGCCTAATGTATAAGTGTCCCATACCACTTATATTTTAGGTGTCGAAGGTTAAATGAATCGCTTATGCTATGACATGCAAGTGGGTATGATGGATCAAGCAAGTGCAACACACACACCCGACTCTGTGCACACAGACTTTAGTTCCCCCTTTCTGGAGCCTCACCTCCCAGGATACCTCCGTAGTGGCAGACGGAAGCGGTGGGTTGGGTCTCGCCCACCTCTAAACCAGTATAGCACTACTGGTCAGACCTATCGTACGCCTCAACGCTGGTGCACAAGCGGACTCCTGCGTACTCTTGCCGGCTGGCGCACCGGACTTCTGTTGGCGAAGTGCTATCACACACTTGCCGAGTCAACGGATTGGTGTCTGTGCTAAGATCCTCCATACCGAAGACCCACCACCTTAATATCATTCCTTTTATGCACATGCAAGTTTAGCGTAATCAAAACCGAGCCGAATCTCCCCGGACCAACACGTCTGTCACAAACAATCGAGCCGAAGCTCCCCGGACCCAAAGTCCGTCTTTAACCATCCGAGCCGAAGCTCCCAGCTAACATCCCGTGCCATCAGTGTCTGTGAAATGTGCAACCCTAATTACTAAGTTACTCTTTTCAGCTTGTTTAACAGTTTACGTTAACCCAGGACTGCCCCCGGTATTCCCTGTGAAGGGCTCTCAAGGGGCACTAGGAACTGTGTTGGGATTACGCCCAGCATTCCCTTTCGGAAGTCTCCGCCTGTGCATAGACTATCGAGCGCTGAATAGACTCACGGTTCGGAATACCTACCCACTCCCACGAATCGATGAGTTGTTCGACCAGCTGGAGGGAGCACATTTCTTCTCGAAACTTGACTTAAGGTCAGGCTATTATCAGTTGCGGATCCGAGAAGAGGACATTCCGAAGACCGCTTTCAGTAGCCGATACGGACTGTTCGAGTTCACAGTGATGCCGTTCGGGCTCACGAATGCACCATCAGCATTTACGAGCCTTATGAACAGGGTGTTCAAGGAATATTTGGACGTATTCGTCATCATCTTTATTGACGACATCCTTGTCTACTCAAAGACGGAAGGGGAGCACGCACGACACCTGACCTTGACATTGGAGAGGTTACGGGAGCATCAGCTGTACGCAAAATTCAGCAAATGCCAGTTTTGGCTAAAGGAGGTGGCCTTCTTGGGCCATATCGTCAGTGGGGCTGGGTTGGCGGTAGACCCGACCAAGATTCGGGCCATTCAGGATTGGCCATCATTGAAGACGGCGACAGATGTACGGAGCTTCTTGGGACTTGCCAGGTACTACCGGAAGTTTGTGGAGGGATTCTCCCGGATCGCGCTCCCTCTTACGACTCTGACGAAGAAGGAATCCCCTTTTATTTGGACACCACAGTGCGAGGCAGCCTTCGTGGAGCTGAAGAGTCGGCTCACTTCGGCTCCCATCCTCGCTATTCCGTCAGGAAGGGAGGGATTCCAGGTGTATACCGACGCCTCCTACCAAGGGATGGGTGCCGTTCTGATGCAGAACGGGCATGTGATAGCTTATGCCTCTCGACAGTTGAAGATCCACGAGAAAAATTACCCGGTCCACGATCTGGAGATGGGCGTGGTAATCTTCGCCTTGAAGATTTGGCGGCACTATCTGTACGGGGTTCATTGCGACATCTTCTCCGACCACCAGAACCTGAGATACGTGGACACGCAAAAAGACCTCAACATCAGACAAAGGCGTTGGGTGGAGTTCCTGACAGATTATGAGTATACTATGCACTACCACCCCGGGAAGGCGAACGTGGTGGCGGATGCGTTGAGCCGGAGAGGAGATGCTTCAGGGAAGGGACCTCAGCTTATGTCTATGGAGCTGGTCCGGTCTTTCAGGGACATGCAGATATCCCTAGTATCCGAGGACGATCCAGAATTATACATGGAGTATCTGGCGTCGATGATCGCTATTGATGATATCCAGGACCGCATCAGGGAAGGGCAGAAGACAGACCCTCGGACGGAACGATATTTCGAACCTTGGAGGAGGGTTCGACGGGGGATTATACCTTGAAGGATGGGCTATTGTACTTCAGAGGAAGGATTTATATACCCGCAGGAGGTCAGATCGGGAGGATATCATGGCGGAAGCACATTGCAGTAGGTATTCGATACACCCGGGAATCACAAGATGATGGCCGATCTGAAGAGGATGATGTTCTGGCCAGGAATGAAGAGGGATATTACGCACTTCGTGACCCATTGCGAAGCCTGCCAGTTGGTGAAGGCGGAATGCAGAAACCCGCGGGATTGTTGCAACCTCTTCCAGTGCCAGAATGGAAGCTTGAGGATATTGCGATGGATTTTATTCATGGTCTCCCCCGATCACGAACGGGGAATGATTCGATATGGGTCATCGTAGATCGATTGACGAAGGTGGCTAGATTTATACCAGTCAGGAAGGACGATTCAGTGGGGGTTCTGGTTCGGAAGTTTGTGGAGCAGTACATCCGCTATCATGGAGTACCCAGGACGATCGTGTCAGATCGGGACGGTCGGTTTACATCCAGGGAATGGCGGTCGGTTCAGGCATACTTGGGCACTCGACTGACTTTTAGCACCGCCTTCCACCCTCAGACGGATGGGCAGACAGAGCGCACAAACCGGACACTGGAAGACCTGCTACGTCTATGCATCCTAGACCGAGGAGAGCCTTGGGAAAAGATGTTACCGATGGTGGAATTCTCGTACAACAACAGTCATCAGGCCAGCATAGGCATGGCCCCTACGAGGCTCTATATGGACGGAAATGTAGAACCCCACTCTCTTGGATTCAGGACGAGGACCCGAAGGCTTTGGGATCGGATTTTGTTGAAGACACCGAGGCTCAGGTGAGGTTGATCAGGGACAGGATGTTAGAGGCACAGAGCAGGCAGGCCAAGTATTATGACGCCCGCCATCGTCAGGTGGAATTTCAGGTCGGGGACCGTGTGTTTTTGAAGATCCGGCCTATGCATGGAGTTTCTCGGATGCGTGGCCGAAGGAAGAAGCTCAGTCCCAGATACATGGGCCCTTACAGGATCCTGGAGCGGATAGGGGTCCTGGCTTACAGGCTGGAGTTGCCACCAGAGCTGGCAGCTCTGCATGATGTTTTCCACATATCCTCGCTGAGAAGGGCTCTACTACGCCCGGAGCAGCGGATTACGACCACCGAAGGGCCGGTAGCTTCAGACCGATCTGTTCACTTGGAGCCGGTGCGGATCGATGATAAAGGAGTACGGTCCTGCGACGCAAAAAGATTCCCTTAGTCAAGGTTCTGTGGAGGAACCACGGCCAAGAGGAGCATACTTGGGAGCATACAGGTCCGAGGATCGAAACCTCGCTTTGATACCACTTGTAAGACCCCATTTTTTTTTTTTTCCTCTCGACACCGGGGTCTTAGGCCCAGAACCGCCGTTTTGCGGTGACTCCTTCACGCCTTGAAGCGGATGTACTGCTCCACAAACTTCCGAACCAGAACCCCCACTGATAGCGGATGTACTGCTCCATAAGGACCAATGGGGTCTTACAAGTGGTATCAGAGGAAACCTCGATCGACAAGTAACAGTCCACAAACCCTGGTCCACCCCCGCGCGAGCTTAGTTTGCGGACAAACTAGCAGCGGAAGCAGTGGTGAGACCCTAAGGAGGAATCACTTGTAAAATAGTCCACTTTGCATATTATTGAGCTGATTACCCACTAATATAGTTTGTTTCGCAGCCTCCAGCTCAGCCCACACCACAAGGCGGGGCCCAGCGGACTCCGGACGTTGCACCACCTCCCCGGTCCCTACTCCTTTCCTACAGTCGGAGGTGGGACAGACGTTGACAGCCATTTTGGATGCTTTCAGGGCTCAACAGGTTCTGGCTCCGCAGCCAAACCCGAGCGTCAACTGGCTGAGTATCTTTCGAGGACTCGCTCCCCCATCCTACTGTGGGACTGAGTCTGCCGTCCGGACAGAGGAGTGGCTAGATATCATGTACGAGATGTTGACTGGAATCAAGTGCCGTGGGAGGAAAGGGTGCCCTTGGTCGTGTCTTGCTTGGAATCTCATGCTAAGAGGTGGTGGAAGACTTCCTAGATACGATTTTTGCTGACAGGACGGTGCAGAGATAGCTTGGGAGGAATTCAAGGGCGCTCTATTGGAGCACTTTGTTCTGCAATCAGCCAGAGATGAGCTGGAGGACAGGTTTTTGCAGTTGAGGCAAGGGAGCAAGACGGTGGTGGAGTACCACCGAGAGTTTGATCATTTAGCCCGGTTTGCAGACTCATATCAGTTGGACGAAGCTGGGTATACGAAAAGGTTCTACAAGGGCCTGCGGGAGGAGCTGAGGGAGTCCTTACTATTTGTATCTGACGGACCCATCTCCCGGATTTTGGAGATGGCGAAAAGAATCGAGGCGGATTGGCTTACTACTCGGGGCCGGAAGCGGCCAAATGAAGACCAGAGCGGGGAGGCCGAAATGATCAGCGGCGGGGCCGCATCACAGATGGAAGAAGGGTAGAAGACCAGCCTCATCAGGAGGCGAGACAGGAGATAGGAAGACCAGTGTTGATGGCTCCACCACCAGTTCAGAGGCGGACGAACAGAGACCCGGGGGAATGGCGTATCAACCGCCAGTGTGCTTCGATTGTCACCAGGTGGGGCACATTAGGAGGAACTGTCCCATGGGGAGGGCACCCCCACCAGCACCACAGGCTGTCCCACCAGCGCCATACTTCGGAAGCCGGGGTCGTGGCCGAGGACGTGGATACCCAGGTGGCGATCGCAGACCGGAAAGGGAGCAGGCGTATGCCTTGGATCTGGCACAGCCTCGAAACCCGGAGCAAGTCATAACAGGTATGACAAGAGTTCTTTTTAAATCATTTAAATAAAAATTCCATTATCTCTGCTGTAAATTTCTAGAACTTCTCAAAAAAAAAAAGATTAAATAGGAAGAAAACTAGTTACAGAATCCTAAGACGTTTAACCGATCCAGGTATAGTCTTCGTCAGCGGCAAACCCGCCTACACATTGTTCGACACGGGTGCTTCGCACTCGTTCGTATCAGAGGCTTTCGTGGAAGGGCTAGAAGGCGTAGAACGGTTCACAGGCTGACGAGGAGGGTGCGTTTACCTGATGGATCGGAACTATTCACCTCTGCCCACTGCAACATGGAGGCGGAGATTGGCGGGAAGCCATTCGAAGTGGCGGCAACGATTCTTAGAATGCCAATCTTCGAGTTGATCCTGGGCATGACATGGTTGCACTGGAACCATGCCCAGATTGATTGCCAAGCGAAGAAGATCACAGTGAGGCATGGAGACTCGTTTATTGTCATCGAAGGTATAAGATCCGCCTCTTGTGTGCTTTTATCTTCAGTACAGGCCGTTAAGGCCCATCTACAGGGGGAGGAGGTTTACCAGATTCTGTTTGAGATAGAGGAGGCCAAGGGGGCCATGACAGACATTCCAGTGGTGCGGGACTTCGTCGACGTCTTCCCAGAGAAATTGCCAGGACTACCTCCATGTCGAGAGCAGGATTTTCAGATAGAGTTAGTGCCCGGGAGCAGGCCGGCATCTAGGGCCCCTTACGGATGGCCCGAAGGAGTTGGCGGAGTTCGGAGTCAGTTGCAGGAACTTGTAGAGGCAGGGTTCGTCCGGCCAAGTTCTTCACCGTGGGGAGCCCCGGTGCTGTTTGTCAAGAAGAAGGACGGAAGTCTCCGCTTGTGCATAGACTATCGAGCGCTGAATAGACTCACGGTTCGGAATACCTACCCACTCCCACGAATCGATGAGTTGTTCGACCAGCTGGAGGGAGCACATTTCTTCTCGAAACTTGACTTAAGGTCAGGCTATTATCAGCTGCGGATCCGAGAAGAGGACATTCCGAAGACCGCTTTCAGTAGCCGATACGGACTGTTCGAGTTCACAGTGATGTCGTTCGGGCTCACGAATGCACCATCAGCATTTACGAGCCTTATGAACAGGGTGTTCAAGGAATATTTGGACGTATTCGTCATCATCTTTATTGACGACATCCTTGTCTACTCAAAGACGGAAGGGGGCACGCACGACACCTGACCTTGACATTGGAGAGGTTACGGGAGCATCAGCTGTACGCAAAATTCAGCAAATGCCAGTTTTGGCTAAAGGAGGTGGCCTTCTTGGGCCATATCGTCAGTGGGGCTGGATTGGCGGTTAGACCCGACCAAGATTCGGGCCATTCAGGATTGGCCATCATTGAAGACGGCGACAGATGTACGGAGCTTCTTGGGACTTGCCGGGTACTACCGGAAGTTTGTGGAGGGATTCTCCCGGATCGCGCTCCCTCTTACGACTCTAACGAAGAAGGAATCCCCTTTTATTTGGACACTACAGTGCGAGGCAGCCTTCGTGGAGCTGAAGAGTCGGCTCACTTCGGCTCCCATCCTCGCTATTCCGTCAGGAAGGGAGGGATTCCAGGTGTATACCGACGCCTCCTACCAAGGTATGGGTGCCGTTCTGATGCAGAACGGGCATGTGATAGCTTATGCCTCTCGACAGTTGAAGATCACGAGAAAAATTACCGGTCCACGATCTGGAGATGGGCGCGGTAATCTTCGCCTTGAAGATTTGGCGGCACTATCTGTACGGGGTTCATTGCGACATCTTCTCCGACCACCAGAACCTGAGATACGTGGACACGCAAAAAGACCTCAACATCAGACAAAGGCGTTGGGTGGAGTTCCTGACAGATTTTGAGTATACTATGCACTACCACCCCGGGAAGGCGAACGTGGTGGCGGATGCGTTGAGCCGGAGAGGAGATGCTTCAGGGAAGGGACCTCAGCTTATGTCTATGGAGCTGGTCCGGTCTTTCAGGGACATGCAGATATCCCTAGTATCCGAGGACGATCCAGAATTATACATGGAGTATCTGGCGTCGATGATCGCTATTGATGATATCCGGGACCGCATCAGGGAAGGGCAGAAGACAGACCCTCGGACGGAACCGATATTTTCGAACCTTGGAGGAGGGTTCGACGGGGGATTATACCTTGAAGGATGGGCTATTGTACTTCAGAGGAAGGATTTATATACCCGCAGGAGGTCAGATCCGGGAGGATATCATGGCGGAAGCACATTGCAGTAGGTATTCGATACACCCGGGAATCACCAAGATGATGGCCGATCTGAAGAGGATGATGTTTGGCCAGGGAATGAAGAGGGATATTACGCACTTCGTGACCCATTGCGAAGCCTGCCAGTTGGTGAAGGCGGAATGCAGAAACCCCGCGGGATTGTTGCAACCTCTTCCAGTGCCAGAATGGAAGCTTGAGGATATTGCGATGGATTTTATTCATGGTCTCCCCCGATCACGAACGGGGAATGATTCGATATGGTTCATCGTAGATCGATTGACGAAGGTGGCTAGATTTATACCAGTCAGGAAGGACGATTCAGTGGGGGTTCTGGTTCGGAAGTTTGTGGAGCAGTACATCCGCTATCATGGAGTACCCAGGACGATCGTGTCAGATCGGGACGGTCGGTTTACATCCAGGGAATGGCGGTCGGTTCAGGCATACTTGGGCACTCGACTGACTTTTAGCACCGCCTTCCACCCTCAGACGGATGGGCAGACAGAGCGCACAAACCGGACACTGAAAGACCTGCTACGTCTATGCATCCTAGACCGAGGAGAGCCTTGGGAAAAGATGTTACCGATGGTGGAATTCTCGTACAACAACAGTCATCAGGCCAGCATAGGCATGGCCCCCTACGAGGCTCTATATGGACGGAAATGTAGAACCCCACTCTCTTGGATTCAGGATGAGGACCCGAAGGCTTTGGGATCGGATTTTGTTGAAGACACCGAGGCTCAGGTGAGGTTGATCAGGGACAGGATGTTAGAGGCACAGAGCAGGCAGGCCAAGTATTATGACGCCCGCCATCGTCAGGTGGAATTTCAGGTCGGGGACCGTGTGTTTTTGAAGATCCGGCCTATGCATGGAGTTTTCTCGGATGCGTGGCCGAAGGAAGAAGCTCAGTCCCAGGATACATGGGCCCTTACAGGATCCTGGAGCGGATAGGGGTCCTGGCTTACAGGCTGGAGTTGCCACCAGAGCTGGCAGCTCTGCATGATGTTTTCCACATATCCTTGCTGAGAAGGGCTCTACTACGCCCGGAGCAGCGGATTACGACCACCGAAGGGCCGGTAGCTTCAGACCGATCTGTTCACTTGGAGCCGGTGCGGATCGATGATAAAGGAGTACGGATCCTGCGACGCAAAAAGATTCCTTAGTCAAGGTTCTGTGGAGGAACCACGGCCAAGAGGAGCATACTTGGGAGCCGCAGGATCTGATGCAACAGAAACATCCAGAGCTATTCAGTCAGGTATACCTCTCAGACCCTCAAGATGTTAATTTATTCTCCTGCTTTAATTTACTAAGGGCTGCTCTAGGCAGATAGAGGCTTATCTTTTGTTTATTGGGGGCTTATCCTTGTTTATTGGGATCTTGGTCTGCCGATTGGGCGAAATGGACATAAATCTCGGTTTCCCTTTAAACCAATTTTAGCAAACAAGCCGCCATGCTGGGATGTTACAAGATTCTTTTCTTCGGTAGTAAGTCCCGTAGACTCAACTTTGATTTCGGGACGAAATCTTTGTTTTGTTTATTGGGATTTGTAACATCCCATTTCCAATTAGACCCCTAAGAATGGTTTTGGCCATGACTAGATTATGACAAACCCTAGGAAGCCAGTAATGAGTCAAGAGATAGGGGACAGAAAGGTGGGGGATCACCATGGTCTGCAAATAGTAGAACTCTGACCATGGTTTAGGATGACCATGGGCTACACCTTGACCCCAAGACCCTACCACAACACCCTAATACCTTGGGAGGCCCATTAGAGCCATAAGGACCCATTGGGGTCAAACAAAGAGGCTCAATTGACCAAGGTCAACCCTAGCCCTAAATGGGTCAAACTAGCCTGCTTAGGGTCAATTGACCTACTCCTAGCCTAGAGGACCCCACCTATGCCCTCCTACCCTAAAGTGAGGTCAATGGGTCACTAAGGACACATTGGGGTCAGCCCTAGAGGCCAGGTTGACCCAAGTCAACTCAAGCTCCTAATCTGGTCAAAGTACCCTTACTAAGGGTATGTGACCTCCAAAGTGCAGGGTAACCCTACATAACCCTTCCTAGACCTTAGGGGAGGCCAATGGGTCACCAAGGACCCATTGGGGTCAACTCAAATGGTCATGTTGACCAAGGTCAACTCATTCTAGAGTTAGGTCAAATTAGCTAAATGAGTCAACCCAAGCTAACCCCTTTTTCCTTTTAAGTTAACCACAACATAATGAAATATTATGGGTGGAAAGGGCTGCCAATAGGCTGGGGAGTCAGCATGTCAGTTTTGGTGACTAGGAAAGAGAGAGAGAGCTTCATCCCACACTAATGGAGGAGAGAGAGAAAAAGGGAAAGAGAGTTGAAGGAGGAGATTGGCCAAGGAAAGGCCAATGGTCCCCATTGATGGCAGCATTCATCTCCTCCAGTGAAGGGGAGGAGTTCCAGCCGTTTTCCTGGCTGTCAAGGGGCAGTTACAGCCTCCACCATCATGGCCGAACAAGCCTTTAATGGCCATGATGGCCATGGCAGTTTCTTCCATTCTTCTCCCCCTTGATGATTTAAACACCACCAGTGAGCTTGGGGGAGAATTTCCAATCCTTAACTGAAGAAATCCGGCGAGTTTACTGGGAGATTGCAAGAAATCCGATCGGCGGCGCCACCACCATGTCAACCCGCAGATCCGCTCGTCTCCAGGCCGCCAACAAGGTCCTCCTCCTCCTCTTTTCTCATGGAACAGATCTTAGGTTTCATTAGGGCCGAGGTTCGGGCTCAATTGAGCCCGATCC